>VWZK01021398.1:117834-196319 GCA_013396935.1 Baryphthengus martii
GTTGGTGGGGGGGGGGGGGGGCAGATACAGGCTTGTGAAAATTAGGCTCACAACACAGATTTGAAATTTCAGTCAATAGTGGTGTGAGAACAGGTGCCCAGCTCCTCAAAAAGACATGTTTTTGATTTCAGCCTTTTCTGTACTACTATGTTGAAGCAACTAATTTTTCAGGACACAGTTAACCAAAAATATCCCAGTTTTGCAGATACAAAAGGAGAGGTAGCTCTGGATGCAGAAATCCCGGGGCTGTTAACTGTGTGGAGTACATAAAAAGGCTGTCAGAATTGCTAAGAGCTCACGTCTCTCTTTGAAATTAGCAGTCCCTGTAGGTACTCCCAGCTCTGATGGTTTAGACCTACTTTTAGGATCCCGATTTCAAGCCGTCGTGCTCGATAAAGATCGCAGAAGACGGTGTCTGTATCAAAGCCCGAACGAGCATCCCGCTCTCGTTTTCCAGCATCGCCATCTAGATGAGTGTCTGATGGATTGCCACCTCTCAGGAGGCTTACCAGGTGGTGCAGAAGTTACTCTGATCTACAGTATGTGCAAAAATAAACTTGCTTCAGGACTGCCAGCCTGGGCTTGTGTTTGATGTGGAGTGTTCCCTGTCATTTTAAACCACGTAAACTTAAGATTTCTCAAGAATAGGGCAGGTTTTTGAAATTTTTGCTTTGAAAATAGAAACAGGAAGGTCACCATTTCTCCTCAGTTTGGTAAAAAGTGTCACTAAAGTGGAAAGACGTGAATTTTTTAACTTAGTCTGTGCTTGTCCCTCGGTGCTGTCTCACCTTCTCTGCGTACCCGGAGAGCCCAGTGTCTGCTGGGGAGAGGAGCCGAGTTTCAGGGAGCTGCTGGTAGGAAACAGGCTTAAGCAATTTGTGGTCATTATGACATCCTGTACTTCCTGCAATCTAAGTGAATTTATCTAATTCATTTTAATCTAATGTAAGATATCTAGGTGCTCGTGGCTGTCATTTTTTGCAAGTGAGAAAAACTGTAAGTGAATCGTTCGAGAGCTACTGAATAGCTGGTGAGTTTGGGGAAAAGGCAACGCTCAGACTTTCGAAACTGTGGTTCGTTTGTATTAGTTGAAATTCCTAAAATTTTGGTCAAGGAAAAAAAAAACATTAAAGTGGAAGCCAATGACTCTTCGGTGCTTTTGTTCTCCCAGATTAAGGTAGAAAAGCCAAGGGGTTGTAAAAGAGGCTCTTCTGCCTTCCTCATGTCTGCAGGATGTCAGTCCCAAGAACTTCCCTTTTTCTGGCTATGCAATTGTGCTGCTGCAACCATTCCCCCAAACACAGAAAATCAAAACAATTTTAAAAATACACTCTCACAGGAAGAGTTTACTTTCATTTGGTCCTTTGAAAATCTCAGTTGGAATGGGAAGGGAGAGTGACACGAGGTTTGTTGTTTTTTTTTCCTTTTTCTATTTTCTTAAGAAAAAGGGAACGATGAGGGAGCTGTCAGAAATTTCTATGCTGCATTTTTCAGTCGTGCTGAGATCCTTTGCCTCTCATTTCTGTTTTCCCTTTCCCTTTTCCACTTGGCTATCCGAAACTGGAATTTTGAAAAATATTGGCCGGTCTCCCCTAGGTGCTTAGGATGACGTTATGTTTGCTGGTTTGTTATCGGGAGCCAGACAGCAGTATTTTGAGGGTAGTTACCATCCAGGGTGGGGGCGAATAAAATCAGTTTTCTTATTAAAATATTTTGAGTAATGAAACAGATTCTTTTTTATTATAGTTTGGTTTAGATTATTTCATAGCCTGTTTGCTTTCAGAGGTGTTTCTGCCATCATCTAGTTGTACCTGTCGTACTGCGTAAGCAACCCAAGTCGGATCTTAAGAAAAGCAGCTCTTTAGTACGAGATCCCAACCGGATTAGTCCTTGGGAATATCCTCACTAAATGAATCCTGTGAGTAAGAATGAAACAATTCAGACCTTGGACGTTGCTTTTTAAATGCCTTTGAACCGAGACTGTCTCCGAAAAGATTACTTTCGATCTCACTTAAAAACACGCGGCCACCCCAGTGCCGCGCAGGCCTCTTCTCCCTGCGGAAAGCTGACTTAATTTGATTTTGTGAGGTGTTGAATTTTAAGCAGAAAGCATCCCAAAATACCGATGCCAGGTTTTGTGTCCTGTTTGGTGTTGGTGCACTAATTCAGCATTATTTTGATGCCTCAGCAGAGGGCACTGTTGGAGCATTAAAGGCACTTGAAAGGCTCATCTCCAGCTTTTCTTGATTTTTTTAATTTATTTTTTTTTTATTTTGGAAAGTGTTTAATGTTCTCCATGTAATTAAATTCGGTTCCCTGTATAATTAGCAATGGAGCCTTATTCTTTGTGCCACTGCTGTGGATTGTATTATTTTTGTCTCTATTTGCCTTCAGTCGACGCAAAATACTGTTGCCTATCAAAACGTGGGAAGTTTTGTTGCTATCTCTCAAAGCTAAGCAATATTTAAAGGTGGAAATAAAAAAAACTGTGTAGTTAGCTTCATTTAGTTGCTCGGAGTAAATAGGAAACCTTTAAAATTCCTGCTCGTGGCTCAGGAAATAGCAGAGTTAATGCACCATAATAATATTACCTTTGTATCCGCATCTCTATTATAATATTTTTGGATTGTCAGTACTTGTAGGTTGTTAAAAATACATATGCAAACCCATAATATTTAATTATGTGGGAA
This sequence comes from Baryphthengus martii, assembly GCA_013396935.1. Classification (NCBI taxonomy): domain Eukaryota; kingdom Metazoa; phylum Chordata; class Aves; order Coraciiformes; family Momotidae; genus Baryphthengus; species Baryphthengus martii. Next base: position 120,525 of record VWZK01021398.1, read on the forward strand.
ACTTATTGATTTTATTTGGCAGATTCTTTTTTTTCTTCCTCTTGAAGTTGTTTTCCTCTGTATCTTTGCAAGAAGTTGTACGGTATTGCTGCTGTTTAGCATATTGAAATATTAATTACAGAGTGATCAGGCACAGTTATTTTTCATTAATTGCAAATGCACAAGCAATTACTGTGACCTAGAAATAGTTTGCTTGTCCAAATACCTGTAAACATCCTATTTTTTTTATAATTTATGAAGACCAGCTACAAAACAGTGTGTCAGAAAGAAATAATTTTCGGAGGTACTAGAGATGTTAAATCTTAATGCGACATTACTTTAGAACGCTCTCGCTGCTTGTGAAGTGCAGATATTTGGAAGGTAGAAGTCTATTAATATTCTGGCACGTTTGGCTCTTAAATTGGCCGATACATACGGGATTAATTACAAGAAACATGTTCTAGTTTTGCTTTCAGAAAGTGACTCTTTGTCCGTAACTGGTTGAGTCCCGCGAACACCGTGGAGAAGTTTGCGTTAAAGATCGAGGGCTACGCTCTGCTGCTGACTGGCAGGGTCCTCTTACAGGCATTTAAAAATCAACCCTCAAAAAGCCATCTTCTCCAGAAATCTCTTGTTGCCTTAGAAATAGCAGGGAATATTTTTTGTATAATGTTTCTGGGTTTTTTTTGGTAGTCGAAAACGTTAATTAAGTTGTCATCAGCTGAACGCAGCGGGGAGGAAAGGAGCCCCGAAGAGTTTGAAAGCAAAGCGTACGGAGTGGATCAGTTCTGGGGCATCCACGGGAAATCCTGGGCTCGGGGCCTGATCCTGCTGCGGATCTGGTGCCTTCATGGTCTGGAGGGCGTGTAGGAAGGGAAGGGAGGGCCCCGCGCTCCGCAAGCTCCGTCCGCAGCCTGCCCGGCGGCCAGCAGCGGGATCTGTGTCTCAAGGCCAATGCCGCTGGCTCCAAGTCGCCGCTGGGATTGCAGCTGGAAGCAGCAACTTGGAATAACAAAGGCAAAAAAGTTGGTTGGGTTGCTTTTAGTCGGCACAGCGCAGCGCAACTGCCTTTTGCTGTCACAAAGAGAGGCGATTGCCTCCAAAAAAAATAAAAATAAATAAAGCAGCAATGCGCTTGGTAATATTGCTGTGCAGCGGCTTGGAACGATCTGGCGGGAACGTATTTTCTGAGGGGACTAATATTGTGCCTGAGCAGACTGTAATTAAATGTAAGGTTTTGTTCTTTAAAGCTGCCTTTCATGTCCTGTCCTATTTATTAGTGGCTCCTTACGTCGGCTCGCTCGGCTGATATTCAAGGAAATTCTGGTTTGGGTCTGAAACATTCACCCTGCTGTAGCGCTCCTGGATCGTCTCGGTAGCTGTTATCTGGGGTATGTTTTCCCCCTGAGAGGCCATCCCAGGTTTTTAGTCCAGACTGTTTGTATTCGACAAGGTCAAGATAAGTTTTTATCTCCTTAGATAAGTCAAGTGCATTAGGATCGATACAGTTACAGTAAAATACATTGGCAATATTTATTGCCGAGACCCTAATGAATTTTTAAAGCTTGGGAGACGCTGTCGGGGGAGCGGGGATGCCCTCGATGGTTGGGTGGAATGGGGCCTGTGCAATTCTAGAGTGAAACTTGTGAAGCTGGTTTTATTTTTAATGGTTTTGAACAGGGATGGAGCTTTGTGCTCCTCCTCCTCCCCCAAATCCTCACAGATTCTTAGGCTGTAATCAAAATAAACGTTTGCTTTCCATTCACTTTAGCTGCCTGTGTCGGGATTTATGAGGTTTATCCCCAAGTTACCTGTTATGATGATGAAGTTGCTCCATTTTTAGCACACTAACAGGGTTTTGGGGAATTTTACCTTCCATTTTTTATTGACAAGGTAAATTGTCTTTGTTTTGGCTTTGACAGAGTCGCTTAGGCCACTTTCATTTGTGATATAAATTTCCCTAGGTACATATTTATGCCGTTAAATCAATAAGTATTTCATAATCTCTCTAAATACTTATGTAACTTAATAATTCCAGCCATTATGATGCATCTACTTAAATATGTATTTTATGTAGGGCCATTTAAAAATGCAAATTATAGGGATTATTTTCCTTCGGGCTTTGTATTTTTCTATTGCATCAGATAAAGAGTAAGAAAATTAACCCACAAAAAATCCTACTAAAGTAATAATGAAGATCTGACTTATATCCGGTAAAGATAATTTGTTGATAAGGCTGCATGGCTCTCTTGAACTCATTTGGCTGCCTCTGTTTTCTGCAGTTGATCTTTCAAACCCCGCGACGCAGCCGCGGTAGCGTTAGGACTAAGTTAAGGAGAAAGTTGTCCACCTTTGCCACAGTCGCCTACTTTTTGAGTTTTTTCCTAATACCCCCTTGCCATCTTTTGTTAGGTGTGTTTTCTACCCTTCCTGCCTCCAGAGCGCCCAAAGGTTGCTTCTTTTTAGTTTCGATACTTTGAAATTCAAAATTGGGATTGACAAAGCCGTGTTCGGAAGCTGCTGCGTAGCTTCTCGTCGTCTTTACCACGGAGGTTTGATACCTGACACTTTTAATTTAATTTAATTAGGGAGGCAGAACCCCATCTTGGTGTTCATTAAGGGGATTATTCATCAAAGTTATTGCTTCCTTGATGGAGAATAACAATATCACTCGCAATGGCTGATGTTGCTCTCATAATTATATTACTTTCTACTATTTTTCTCTCCAGGGCTTTGTACTTAGTCTCTTTATTTGAAAATTTTAAATTGAGGGAAGCGTAAACTTCTGGTATAGCAAATTCACGAGGGCCACATTTATTTTCGTCTAGTAGCTTTATGTCATGTAAATGCTTCATTGAGGGTTTTTGGGTGGGTTTTTTCCTGCTTTTTATTGGTTCTCTGCACTGTCTTGAAATATTTGTATTTCTTTCAAGCTTAGCTGCACTTTGACTCAGGGCCTGAGGTTTCTGGCTGCCTGTTTGCTGATGTAGCTGAACTCTGCCGTACCGAAATCCTGCAGAGCTCGCCGTAGCCAGGAAGCCTCTACGGAGCAGGGAGTCACCACGGGGTTTGCTGGAACAGAGTCGAAATCTAATGTAAAATTAATAAGGAGGTGGGGGGGAGGGAGGAGAGCAGACTGTTTGCAAAAGTTATCTTTTGTAACGCAGCCCTAATCAAATATTCAGAAAGTGACAGCTTTAAAAATAGAACAATTGTCCTTTTAAAACATGACGAGTTTGGTTAATTTACCCCCAAGTATCCGGTGTCTGTGACTCAGAAAAACCCTTATCTACTGGGGGCGGGTGGGGGGGAAGAGCAGTGCAGAAAAGGTGGCAAGTTTTCACCTCTTTCCTCAGAGAACATTTTAATTCCACTTTAATCAGCCTGCCAATAAAAGAGTACTTGGCTTTCAAGGGGAAACAAATCAAAATATGCATTTATCAGTCACCAGGCAGAATTCAATCGCTCACAACCGATGAACTCCAAAAGGAATGAAACTAGTACTCTCACGCTGCCTTGGTGGGTTGCTTTGTACTATCAAAGAGCTGCTACTATCTTTTTTCTGCCACTTCCACTGTTTGTCTGTTGTCCCTAATTATGGCCTTTCAAAAGAAACGTTTCATAATTGCTCTTAATAGTTAAAATAAAAAAAAAAATTTGCATCTAGATAACCAAACTAGTGTTCTGCTCTGCGCAGATTTGTATGCTCTGCGGCTTGCCAAAATAACTAAAAAAAAAATTCAACGGATAAATAAATAAACAAATAAAAATTAGCCAAAGATGAGGCAGAGAAAGAGATTGCAAAGTGGTGCTGTCCATGTTATCGTGCAGGGCTCCTACAAGGGCACGTCACGGGCCTGTCTTATTAAAATAAAACTTTATTTTCCACTAGGAGAGGAGCCTTGAGGTTCACGTTGCGCTGCACAGGTGGGCTCTCATTTCAGACTCCTCTCTGCCACACCGGTGAAGAAAGAAGAGCCTGGAGTGGAAAGGAGGTTGTTGGTTTGGGTCTTTTTTTTTTATTTTTTTTATATCGAAGCAAAGTTGGATGCCGTTGCACGTCTGGGTGTTTCTAGGTTGTGGGGATTGGTTGCTCTGGGTTTGCTGCTTGTTTAGCGTGAGGTGAACACGTTGCTGGCTTTATTGATATTAAACAGAGTCGTCCTGATGGTTACAGTAGTTAGACTACAGCTTTCTACACAAAGCTGAATCTTTCTGGTGAGAGAAACTGCATTCTTTGGGCTTATCTTGCTCCCTTGCGCTGGAATTTACATGCGGAACTACCAGTGCATCAAGATGAGTTTTTTTGCCTTTGTGTGGTTTGCATCTCAATGAGGGTGGAGAGGTGCAGTCTTGTTTAGCTTTCCTTCTCCCTGCCCTGAAAAATGGTTCAAACTCACCTCATACTTTATTTATGCTTTGTTCCATCCGACTTCTCTTCTGCTAGGAAGGATTTATGAGGCCAGAAAACAAGAGCCAAACTGCTCTTCTGTTTCGTTTTCTCCGTTTCTCACCCTTGTTCGCTTCCTTTTAGATATTTTTGTTTTGCTGCCGGTGCAGAACACGCTTTCCCCTGCCTGGCTGCGTCCCACTTTAGGGCAAGGCTCGGGCAGATCCCGAGATGCTCGACTCCCCTCACACAGCCCCGTGCCTTGTTAAAATCCCTGCCTCCACTCTTGGTGTCCTGGGATTGCAGCCTGAAACTGGTCGTGCAAAATAGCAGCCTCGGCGCGAGTTTGATGTGCAAAAACACCAGGATCTGACCTCTAGTCTCTCCTTTTCCCCTTCCTGTGGTTCCACAGTATCTCGCTTGTGTTGCCCCGGTCTGGGGAGCTTTCTGCTCTCCTCCATCCCACTGAGCTCCATCCTCTCTTCAGATCTCACCTCCTGACCCTTTTTTTTTTTTTCCCCTCAGGACTCGATTAGACAAAGGAGGTACGTTGTCATGTGGATGGTATATACAAATAAATTGCATTGTATTTTTTCTCTTTTTTACGGTTGATTTTAATCTCCTGTCTCGAAATCATGCGAGGAGTAGTTGCAGGGAAAAGAAATAGAAAGTAGGGTTGTTAAAGTGCCTGTTTGGGTCACACACTTGTGCAAATAAATGTGTTGATGTTTCTTGAATAGACAGGACAACTTGTGGTACTCTGCAATTAAAAAGAAGGGAGAAACAAGGCAGAAATGTGATGATGAGGGAGAAACTCTCGTCTCTTCTTCGCTGGAGAGCGAGTACATCAGTGTTAGAGTTGTAGGCGTAAAGGGGTTTGTGGGCTTAGCTATTAATTTCAGAACTGCTTATATTTAATTGACATGAAACTAAATGTGCTTGATTGAAAAGGTATGTGGCACGGCTTCGGAAAATGAAGTTTAGGAAAACCAAGTAGAAATGTAAATAATAATAAGTTTATAAAAAGACTCCAGTGGCTGCAGATAAATGATTTAGGATTATAACTTGCTGTTGCTTAAATAAACAGTTGACTTTCCAAACAACAGATAGCGCAGAACCCAAAAGTTTTCAAAATAACCTTTATTTTTAAAGGAGCTTTGCACACGACTTCTTACATTTCACATACACATTTGCATTCATGCTTTTGTCAGATAGACCTGCGCAGACTTCAGGCTCTCATACGTGTTCCTCAGATTCTTGCCCCTGTTGCCCAATTTTCTGGTAATGTGAAGCACTCCGGAAATATTTATATATTCATTCTGGGAAAACATGGAAACATTATTTCTCTATCAGGTAATTTGCTCTAGAAGCAAATCTCCTGAAGGTGGTGGTGTATTATGTAGCTGAAGCACGTGGAATATTGTATTTACAGGCTACTAAAGCCTTAAATTAAAATGTTCGTATTGCTCTGTGTGAATATAAATAGTTCTGTGTTTTCCAGAGAGCTGCTGATTAGGAAAACGATAAGTCATTAGACAGCAGTAGGGGAGGTGTGTCACGTGGAGGTTGGAGGAGGAGGAGGATGACTACAAGGTAAAGGTTGAGTCAGAAGCTGACAAAGTTCTTCAGAATTTGGTAATTAACAGAAGTGAAAATAGGAGTCAGCAGGAGCTGGAAGGAGAACAATCTCTAACTTCTTTAAGAACACAGAAATCCAGGTGTTGTCATGTTGGGTCTGGATCCAACCAGAGGATTTGGTTTGTTGTCCCGTATGTGATAGTACAATTCCAGTTACATTCCAGCAAAGTATGAAATGTCCTTTGGAGAGGACAGCTGTAGAACATCCCACCCCAAAGAAAAAAATTCCTTTCCCTTACCTCTCCCTGCAAGGCTGGTGTGCTGAATCATAAGAATTTAAAATAGGCCTTTTTAATAGAGCTGTGGCAAGTCTTGTCAATTGTATCAAATTATTTCCAACTTTTTCCCAAACTCTAGAGAGGGTTTTTTTTGGCAATACGCTTCCTGCATTCAGCAGTACGCTTTTGAGATGGTGCAAAAAAAGACACATTTTTATATATTGTTGTCTTTGGGAACTCAATGCCTAATTTCATTTGTAACTCCTCTGTACCACTACCTATACTGCTTTTATTTTTCATATTTTATTTTATTTTTCCTTTAAGCACGTAAGGTACCAAGGACTTGCATCACAACTTTGGCCAGCGAGTTCTGCCCTTGCGGGTCTAATTAGCTGCCCTGTTATATTGCCATATTATGTTGTTTGGCATGGAACAGCCACTTAATATTATTTTCTCCTGACCCTCCTATAAAGGGAAACCACAATAATTGAAGGGGCCTCTGGTTTTGTAGCCCTTTCGCTGGATGTGTTTGTGTATGTTATTTTAATATTCTGGGGCAATTTTTATTACACTTTTCATGGCCAAATCTTCTCCATAAGATTAGTAGGAAACATCTCCCTTATTTCTTTTAGGGGCAGATTTTGCTACTGTGCATTTATAACTTCAAAGACAGCAATAAATAGCTGGTCCCCATCACTGGAGCGAAACACACTTGAGTGAAAGGTCAGAAAGCGGTGGCAGCGCAAAGAAATGTCTCTGAATGTCAGAATCAATTAAAATATTACTTTATTTAAATTACTGGTTTCATGGCATTATTCTAATTTGTGGAGCCTTTTTAAAGCCATGAGTTCCATTTGGAAATATTAGCACTAAAAAGCGCAGGGTGCCTGAAAGCTGTGAGTCTGGGGAGGGGGTTATTACTGTTTATTTTTTTAGGAGACGAGTAACTTGGAATCTCTCTAGTTTACAAAAGTATAGATGAAAGATTTAAAGGACAGGAAAACAAAGGAGAGATTGATTCAAGAGCTTTTCCAGGCTACTTTTTAATCTACTGCAACTACTGTATAGCAAATGAAGTTGGAAATTCAGCTCTCCCTTAGATTAAAAAAAAAAAATAAAAAAATAAAAAAAAAAGAAACCATCCACTTTGATGCCTTGGGTTTCAGAGAAAGACGCCACCGCCGTCGCCCGCGGTGTGGTGGTAACCTGAGGGTCAGGCGAACTTGAACTGCGGCGTTAGGTCTGTCATTCCGGCTCCCAAGGTTTTCCTGTGAACCGACTCAGGCTCGAGCGCTGCCGCCGCCGCCCGGTTTTCAAAGCAGCTCCGTCCCGGTGAGTTTGGCTCCAAAGAGAAGAGAAGTAGGTGTCATCCGCTGGCTTCGCCTCCTCCGGTCGGAAGGAGCTTTTACCTTCCCGTTTCTTTCGCTGCTGAGAACTTTGCCTGAGCTTTTGTGCTGGGAAGTAAAGCGAGTTAAGGAGAAATCTGTTTTGACGTGCCCTGTTTGTCTTGTGCTAGGAGTTAGGTGTCTAATGGATAGCTTGTTTTTACCATGGGCTAAAAAAACTCATTGCAACATTTTGCATTTTATTTGATCCAGAAAACACATTTCTGATGCTCACTTCATGTTCAAATCAGTAACTGCGAAATCCAGCTTTCCATAAGTACTCTTAGCCTCATTTTATTTCAGGTTGTGGTGCTCCATACAGCTTGTAAATATGATGTAGTCTCGGTAGGAATGGCTCTGTTCTATGTGTTCATAGACTAAACACATGCTTGATTCAAAACATGGTTTAAAACTTTTGATGGCAGCTGACCTGGAGGACAGACAAACTGCCTTTTTAAGAATTTAAAGGTTGGATCAGATGATCTTTAAGGTCCCTTCCAACCTGGCGTTCTATGATTCTATGAATTTTCCACCAGTACTGCTTAAATCTTAGTACTTTCCAAATTAGACAAGAATACCGACGGAAAAAGAAAACAAACAAACAAAAAAGGAATTTTGTGAAATAGTAGCTGCTGGTTTTGAGCATTACAACCCCAAGGAGCCATCTACTCTGGATTTTACAGCTGTGATGCTGCACAAGATGATTGAATCAGACTGAACCTCCAACCAGTTTAATGTATTTATGGGCTTCTTTTTTTTTAAGCCAGAGAAATCAGTACAACATTTGCTTCAACCTCCAGTATAACAGGCAGTAGATTTCTGATCAACTTGCTTCGTATGGAGTCGAGGACATTTGGAATTTTCAACCTTATTTTCCCCTCTGATGCTGCCCATGCGCACCTCCTGCAGCAGGCAGATGCCTGCCCTGGCAGCGCCAGGCTAAGGAGCACTTACTGTTAAGGAAAAGTGGCAGTGAACTTCAAAAGAAAGAAAACAAGAAACCCTCTAAGCCACACAGTGTTTAAGGCCTGACCTCTGCTAACTTGACCCTCTGCTTCAGGGCGTTTTGTCGGTGCTGGATGCAAAGGGGGGAGCGAGTGAGCACTAAACTGAGGTGAAAACTCCTCGGTGATTACAGCTTGATTATTGGAATGTCTCCGTTAGAGTCTTGATTATGTTGTTCCTCTTGAGTTTTCAAACTTCTGGATGTGTTTAAAGCACTTTCTATTCATAACTGTGAGAGCTAGAAAATGTTTGCATGAAAGCCAGGCTCACTCCTGCAGTCTCATGGACCTGCACAGAATGTCGAGAGAAAAGTGCAAAATACCTCCTTAAAAAAAATTTTTTTTAAAAAAAAAGTAACATTTTGAAAAAATCTAATGTTTTTTTTTCCCCCCTCCGTTATTTCCCTTAGCTTCCTGGATTAGGAAGTTTACTTGGGGGAGCTATATATGGTTTGTATTTTTAATGTTCTCCTGGGTCATCGATGCCATTCCAGGGACTTCTCAGGAGTGACAAGGGGACTTCTCTGCATGGACAAATCGTCCTGATATTTCTGGAGGTTTCACACTCCCGACACTTGGAGCAGGAGCAAGACACAAACTTTCATATCCTTGCTGCCTTTCTCCTTGGGAGGATGAGGAAGGAGCAGGAGAGGGGATTTGTGGTGGCTCAGGTGGCAGAAACAGGAGATGGAGATGGAGCCATAGGGAGCTGTTGGGCTCTGAGCAGCAGATGGTGAACTACAGCACTGATCACCCTGTTACTTCTTCTACCTCCCTGGTTGGAGAGTGTTTTATGCAACAGTTTGTTTAAACGAACAGAAGAGAAACATTATTGTAAAATCGGTGTTGAAAGACACCGTAATAGAAATTGTCTTTTAGGTGCGGTGGAGAAAGGCAGCGCTGAGGGCCCCGGTCACCTAATCTGCTCAAGATCTCAGTGAAATGCCGGTTGGGTTGGGGTTGGGGTTGAGGTTTGGGTGTATATTCCCTGCTCTGTTGGGTTCTTCTGCATCTGAAGGAGTAGGAGCTGCTGCAGGAGCTTTACAGAGGTATGAAAAACATGCCTTCTAAAAATACCGGGAAGCTCCCTCCACCCCCATTGTTTATTGGAAACTTTTCCCCCCTCTTAAGATATTTGCTGGTGGTGTAATGCAGCTAATTTAAGCATCTGTTTATCACTGCCTGGCTAGACTGAATGTGAAATTTCAATTGAATTACCTCCCAAGAGAGCTTTGAGCTCTGAGGGTAAAACAAATCATTTTCTCTCCATTCCCTTGGGATTGTCAATAAAAAAAGAATTCATCTAAATAGTTTACATGCGTTTTGAAATGTTGCATCTACTAGACTTGGTTTTGTTGTTAGTGGAAAATTGCCAGTGTGAGTGGAATATCGGCTTTAACCGGACCATGGCAGTGGTGTAGCATCGTCGTACAGTGTCTGGAAAGACTACAACCGTGGCAGCTTTTGCTTTTAACTGATTCATAGTTGATTATTTTGCAACAGAAAATTAAGTATAAACCCAAGCTTCCTGCAACCTCAGACATCAGATGCCACCAGCTCCTCTGTAGCTTCTCCAGCTCTTCCAGTTGGTGTGTTGGAATAAAGTGAATTATTGCTGCGGGCTGCTGGTGGGACACCGTGAGCCCCTCATCACCACCGCGACTTTGGCTGCTCCTGAATATTTGTATGTGTGTGGAGGTTGCTAAAAATATTTCCACTTCCACAAGAAACAGCGGATTTTGTTCTTCTCTTTGTCATCACGTCAACAAAGATCTGGCAGAGGGCAGAGTACAGGTTTTTCTTGCTCTGCAAAAGGCCTACTTACTGGATTTACATCTTCTCTGTCCTTCTGGTAGTGTGAAGAAAGGAGATTTCCCTTCTAGTTTCCCTTATGTAGATTTGAAGTGAAATCTGCTTCCATCTACACACAAAAGACCTGCAGAGCTGATTTGTAGGTGCTCTTACCCTGGACTGGACTGCTCTGCTGCGGGGCAGGTGCTCCCTTCACTGGAGCTGGGACGCATGGATGTGTCCATGAGCTGCAGACAGCAATCCACGTGCTGGTGATGCCCCGGTGTCTCCCCTCAGCTCCACATGGAGAACCAGCAAGTTCTTTTCCACCTGAGTTTGCTGACTGGGAAAGAGCCCAAGGCTGTCTCAACAGAATTAACTGTGGGCTACAGTTTTACATGCAAGTGAGGACAAAAAGATCAGGCTTCCATTTGGGAATCCTTTGTGCCTGGCACCTGAGTCTCACCAGTGGAGGCACCGCTGTATCCTTCAGCTCAGATCTTCTGGCTTTCTTGGAGCTGCGCTGTACAGGTTGAGGGTAACTTCATCAAGCAGGAAAAACGCAATCCCAGGAGTAGTAAAATTGGAAGGTGTCGTGACAGCACGAATGGTTGTACTCCAGCTATTGTTCCCCAAAGCAGAGTGCAGGTAACCTAGAGAGTGAGCAGACTGAGGGGAGGTTGATGGCAGAATTTATTTTGCTGATGCCTCTCTTGTTGCCGGCTACCATTCCAGATGAGACTTAGAAGGTCCAGCTAGTGGTAGTGAGATGCTTCATCAGCGAACAGCTTTACACCAGTTTGCCTTTTATGTTGTGGGTAGCTAAAATTTGCTCTCATACGGCTATTCAGGCAGTGAAGGAAAAGCTCTTTAAAGATCTTCTAGTAGTGACAGCAGGAAGAAGATGGGAGGTGCCCATGCAGAGCGAATGCCAGTTGATTGTTTTGGTGTGGAGATGTGTGTGGAGATGTGCTGAGACCTGCAGGGGTTTGCCCAGCTTAGCAACTGGACTCATGTAGTTGCTCTTTCGATCTCCTGTCCTGGTTCTATTTTCACTGATTATAAAAACCATCTCATTATGCTAACTGGGATCACTGTAGATGACATAGCAGTTGGGATAACAATCAAAACTCAAACACTGCACAAGCTTCTGAATAAAACAGATGAAAGCTTAAAGAAATTTCAGAGGTTGCCTGTTCAGGAGTTTGGTGTTTCTGCGGTCATTGTGGTAGGTGGTCATTTTTAATGGCAAAGCCTGAAGAAGTTAAATGCCACGTACATAGCCAGTTTATTTTCATGACGGCCACAATCAGCAGTAGTTCCTACAGTCATCACAGGGAAGGTCTGAAGAGAGGGGCATGATATTGCTGGTTTTCTCATCGATATTTTCTTTAGTATAGGGGATTGACTGTTGGAAGTGCTTGTTTGCAGAAGCAATAGAAGTTATTCACAGGTTGAAAAGGTCTAGGAATAATTAAGGTTTTAAATCGTCTCAACATTCATCGTAAGCTGCAAAGGCATAATCATGGTAAAGATCATTCTGGATTTTTATTCCAAAACAGTAGTAGATCAGAAGTCTATGGGTACATTGAAGCTTTAGCCCATATTGTGAGATGTTAATAGTCCATATTTCCTTTCTGGCTCTAAATGTGGAACTGTTTTGGCAGTTTAAGTATACTTTAGAACGATTCATCCTGACAGGGTTGATAATAACCTAAGAAATTTTTTTTTCCTTAAACCCCCAAACTGCAGTTTATCTTAATGAGTAGCTCACCCTGTCAACAGCAAAGCCCCGTTACTGTGTTTAGCAGGGTTTAGAGACTATCACGAGGAGTTTTGAAGTACATGGCTAGAAGGAGAGAATCCTTTCTCCACAGCCCTCCATAGTTTTCCAGAGTGCCCCCAGCCCAAGGTGCTTCACCTGTGCCTCTCTCAACTTGCTTGTAAAACAACGTTAAGAACCAATTTATTTTTGAGATCCTCGAACCAAAATGGTCGTCTTTTAGTCGAGATGAGGTGTGCAAAGACCCGGCTGCTTCAGAAAAAATAGATACAAGAGTTTGTATGATGTTAAAAACAAGCACCTACCTGAGAATAATCTTGGAGGGTTTCCAAATACAAATGAGTCCCGTGTCACAAAAAGTCAGAAGTCTCCCTTGAATGAAGATCATTACCCTCAGGGTGCATGTTGGTCACTCTTTAAAATTCTTATAAAAACAAAGAAATTAATTATCCAGTATAAAAATGGGGCATACGTCTCCTGGCAAACATTCAATTAACTTTTTAGTGCTTGCTACTTAATGTTGTGTTTGACCAGTCGAGCATTGAGAACGACTTTCCTTTGAAAGGGAGCTGGGGTGGAACGTGGCACTGAGCTGGAGCTTTGCTCCGGTGGCCAGTTGTGGCTGGTCATCAACATTTTTCCCATGATCGTTGAGTGTGGAGCTGGTTATATTTTACTTATGCATGTGAGATGTAGTTTGCTTTGGGACAGGGTGTTGGTTTGTTGGTTGTTGGGTTGTTTTTTTTTTTTGTCGTCTGGATGATGTTTTATTGAGAATATAATTTAGCTAGTTTTGCAATCGTAGACTGGATTGCCGTGGTTGAACATGAACTACCAATTAAAAGCAACTGTATAATACTTCTAATTCCCATGACTAATGGGCTGAAAATACGGAGCTCTTTGACCTGGATCCAGTCCAAGCTAAAGATGAATTATCCCACAAAGATCCCGTCTTCTACTGTTAAAATGGCAAACAGCGCAAGTGTAAACCCCAAACTTTAAAAAATATTGACTCCCAAAGGATGAGCTGCCAGGATGACTGACATATTTTGAGAGCAATGCATGAGAAGAACCTGAATTACTCTTTTTGGTAGAACTTGTACCTATTTCTATATCCATCGATACCATTTATAATCTCTTTTCACCATTAATCACGTGCTGCTTTCCTAACAAGTGATTACCTACTGAAACAATAAGAAAGGTAAAATTGAGGGGGTTTTATGTCTTTTAGATTGGCAGTAAAAATCTCACTTTTCAAAAAATTCACTGTTACAAGATACAAATTTTATCTTATTATTATTTAAGTGCATCCTGTATGTAGAGATTCTCAAATGGATCTTTCGTTGTCATATATGAATCGCGGGGTTTTTCCTCGAAAGGATTGCTAAAATTATGCCATTTGGTGTTGAGTAATCTAAATAGCTGAGTTTTGTTGTTCTTGTAGCAGAACAAAAATTAAGTATCTATGGGTTAAACTGAAGGCTAGTTGGACTGCTAAGAACTGTATAAATATGCAAGGCGCCGGTGCTTCTGTGCAGGAAAGTGCTCTGCTCGTCAAAGGAGGGAGTGATTACGTGGCAGGGCAGTAGGAGTTCTCTTGGAAACAGGGGAAATTATCAGCGTACCAGGACAGAATGCAAAGGTCGATCTGCTGAATACAAATAAAGTATTGAGCACCAGGTTCTGCCTCATGGAGCTGGCGCTTTTGGAACCGCTGTGATAAATACACTGATAAATTGGAGGGAATGAAGGCTATTGCAAAAGCCTGATGAAGGCTAGAAAGTGTCCAGCTAGTAGGAATTGCATTGCTTGGTCAGGCACAATGAAATTAAATAGAATTTGCTTTAGTGAAATTGCATCAAGGATGATTAAAGGTGCTGCTGGGAGAAGGTGGTGATCACCTTTCACTGAAACCACTTCAGTGACTCCGTTGCTTACTCCTGACGTCTGTTTTGCATTTGGGTTTTTTTTTCCTCCTTTGCTCTTTTCCTCTGACTTCAAGGCTCTTCTCCCTCTCCTGATCCCTTCTACCGTTGGGTTGTCCCGTGCTCTGAGCCTGGAGGTAACACCAGGGCTGCTTCAAAGAATGTGGAGCTCATCAGAAGCCGCTTGTCAGCACCGTTCTTTGAGACTGTGAGAATTTGCCCAAGTACACCAGGTCCCGGACTTCCCCCTTACCCGAAGACAGAGTTCTTCGTTCCTCTGTTCTTTGATAATTGTGTTTTGGGTCAAGATTTGGCCTTTCAGCTTTGCTCTCAACAGCTCCAGAAAGCTGATCCGCATAACACAGCAGCTTCTTACCAAGGTGAGACCAAGATGTGCAGGTCAGAGCTTCCCTCCGCTCTATCCCCAGCTCTGCAGTTAGGATTTGAGCCTGTATCTCATTTCCAGCTAAGTCACCAACCCGTCTCTCATCCCTAGCAGCTGAAACCACTTCTGATGTGATATCAAGGGCTTCACACCTCCTGGCTGAACTGCTCTTTGGGTGTTTTCATGGAATCATAGAATGGCTTGAGTTGGAAGGGACCTTAAAGATCATCTCGTTCCGGCTCTCCTGCCATGGGCAGGGACACCTCCTGTTAGACCAGGTTGCTCAGAGCCTCATCTGACTCGGTCTTAAACACTTCCAGGGATGAGACGTTCACAACTTCTCTGGGCAATCTATTCCAGTGCTTCACTACCCTCAGAGTAAAGAATTTCTTCCTAATCTCTGATCTAAATCTACCCTGCTCTAAAAACCGTGGGCAATGGTTTTAAAGTAGTTCTTCTTGATGAAGAGGTCAGCAGACCACTCGGAGTCAAACTCCTGTTGCTTTTGCTTTAATATTTCTGCATTTCACATTATTTTTTAGGGGTGTTTGGCCTCATGCGTGTCAAACAACGAATTGTAAGAGAATTCACATTTTTCCAGTCGTTTTGCTTTCCTCAAACACGACGGCAGAGCAATGCCCGGTGGCTGCAGGTGGGACCGAGGTCTCGCTGTGCTCCGCTGCCTTTGCAGAGGAGCTGTGATACCACGAGCCTGAAGTTTGAGGGACTTGAACTGGGCTTTGCCTGAGATGAGCTGACAGTGAAGCCAGTCTTTGAAGGTAAAACAAAACACATGTGCCCATAGAGATACACACCTGTGTGTAACCACGTGTAGTGTCCATATGTGACCAAGATGAGACAGTTATCTCTTGATTTTTTTTTTTGTTTGTTTTCCATTTGATATTTAAATAATCCTCTGGCAATGGGACTGGAGTTACATAATCTAAATAAAGAGAGACCCCTTCAAATTCTTACCAGGACACCTTGGCACTGTAAGTGGAGCCTCAGTATATATATTTTCTTGGCCAGCTGGATGTTCTACGTCTTCTGCTGCCGGTTAAGACTAAACTGAGAAGTATAAGGAGTATTTTTCACGATTACGGTGGTTGGAGCAGCGCGTGTGCAGAGCTGTATTCGGTCATTTATTCCCCCTTCATCTTGGTACCTATTGTAGCGTGAACTAATTATTTTCTCAGCTTGAGATGTTTTGGAGTTGCATTTGATAACTCTTTATTTCACAGAGGCTTTTTTGAAGGAGCGAGCTAAGCTTGGACGTGGGGTCCTCTGCTCTGCTCCCATCAGAGGCACGGGGAAGATCAGGGGCTTTGCTGGCGGAGTGAAGGTTGGGCAGTAGATTGGTACGTGGCCTTCATCCGGGTGTGAAGCTCCAGGTGAAAAGTTAATGCTGCCTCTTAATGGGATTCTTTTCTGCTCTGTGCTGGCACATCCCTTGGATTGCCCAGACCACAGCAGGGGTGGCCAAATGGAGCTGCTTGTGGCTCGGAGAAGGTAGGAAGAGAGAGAAGCAGAGATGTTTCAGCAACAAAATCAGCACAAAATTGGGTTTAAACCAGTTCTCTTTGCTTATCCCGGGAATCGGAGCCGCTGAAATGCTATCTTCTCTCTGCCCTTGACTCCCTTCCAAAGGATTTGCTGTTGGCCAGTACGAAGGAGCCTCAAATACACTGTGGAGCTTGAAACTCGCACCAAAATGAAGCAGTATTAATAATAATAATAATAAAAGAGTTCCAGTTTCCTACAGATTTAAATTAGCTCAGGGAATTTGACACCACATTTAGCTTCTGAGGTGATAATGCATCAGATTACACTGTGTGGTTATTTTTCATGGCGTGTCAGTAAAATAGAAACTAATATTCTGTATTCTCTATTGAATCTAACATTTCAGAAGATATTTCTTCAGAGGGTTAAGCTTTCAGGGAGGATTTAAAGGCTGTCAGCGTAAATGTGACCATTCTGTGTATTTTTCAGTTCAGGCAGCCTACTTCTATTCTAGAGAAAATGTTAACAACTTCATATTTTGGTTTAGAGTTAGAGATGGTGGAGTTTCAGAACATAAATAGATGCTCTGTGTGGCAAAAAAAAAAAAAATTAAAAATTGAAATAGCACTTGAAAGGGTTGATTATCTTCGTATTTCCATAACTTCGTTAGTTCCCTAATGAACTGCACTCGAGCAGCTTTTGCTGGGTGCTTTATGTGCACACAAAGGGGCAGTTTTTGCCCTGAAAAACTCGGTCGTGGGGCATCAAGATGTAGGATTTGATAATGCAGGAAGCAGTAAACGATGACCAGTTCTGTACAGTTTTTACTGTAACAACTGGTTTAAAACATTTGCAGGCTGTTCTTTAACAAAAAAAAAATGAGGTTCTGAATTGCACTTGAACTTTTCTTGAAAGGGATTTTGCTTTCTGTAGAAAACTGCCTTTTTGTGGTAAACCAGAAAACTTTTTTTTTTTTTTTCTAGTAGGAGTTTCTTTTTGCAGGAAACCATTTTCTGACCAGCTTTAAAATACAGAGGTAGCAAAGACCACTTAGAGTTTTTTCTCATCACTCCTGAGGAAACTAAATGCTAAACTATTAACATTACATGAGGTTTACTGAAAGCAGGAAAAGTCTTTGCTTTTTTATCCTTTGCCTGTACCCTGGAAGAGGAAGAAAATAAAATAAGATATAAACGCCGGGGTATTTTTGCCCCCAGAGTTGTTACTGAGAGCTTTATCTGCTTCGGTGCTTTCCTCTCTGCTCTCCTCCGAAACTGTGCGTATCGGTGCCACTTGCAGCAGCCTTAAACATTTTAAAATGTTTGGGACAAGAGGAGGAAAACGAGGAAGAGTCATATTGGCTTTTTCCTGTTAAATGTGACATTTTTGTGAAGCATTGATCCAGCAAAAAAACTTTTCAAGGGAGAAAGCTTGAACGCTGCGTGGAAGTCGTCGCTGTGTCGACTCCTGTGCTTTCTCTTCTTCACTCGGGTTCCCTGGGTGGACTTGAGGGTTTTTTTTCATCCAACTGAAGAGCTCTGCTGGTAAACCAGAGAAAACAGCCTGGTTGGGAAGCTGCCTGTGTAGAGAGCAGCGAGGAGTGGGGGTAAAAGGGGCACTGAATTGCAGTGCTCATGAGCTCCAGCGATGGCGGCTCTAGAAGAGAACGCTGAGTTTTCATCTTTTAGACAAAACGCAGCCTTGCGGTCCCTCTGATACTTTCTAGTGGCACTCTAGTGTTTGCTAAATCATGTACTCGTCCGTTAAGCTGCCTTTACCATATGTGCAACCTCAGTTTTCATTTGTGTCAAAGCAAAACAATGTCAGAAAGCTCTTCATTAATACAGTGATGGGTCTCTTTGGATCACCCTGTAAATATTTGTTGTTTCGGGACCGGGTATCGTTCATCATCTTTGTCACTGCAGTGACCAGGCGTCATTCCCAGACTCTGCTGGAGCAGCTTAGGTCAAGTTGTCTAGCAAATCAGGCTTGTGTTAGCATGGAAGATTTCTTGATTCTTGGCCTCTTACCTGACCTTAAAGAGCATGATAATTTTGAAATAATTAGTGTTTTGTTAGGGCTTTTAATGAAAAAAAAAAAAAGAACAATATTTGCAGACTTTTCATTTTGGCAGTTGTCCACTCAGAGGTCTTGGCCCAAACGAGCCAAATCAGGGTTATAATAAATGAATAAACAACTTTGTTGATGTTCTTAGTTATTGGCAGTTGCTATAGCAATGGGCTGCCACAGATTTCCCCGTAATCGTTCTGGTCCGTGGCTGCTCACCACATCACTCAGAGCGGAGGCACGTCCTCCCTGGGACTGGAGATGGTAAAAATATCTTAGCTGCACATATACCATCAAATTGGGGTTTCATGCTTCTTGGAGTGGTAGAAGTTGTGTTTCTGTGCGTTTGGGGGGGGGTTTCTGTAGCAGTACAAAGCGTGACTCAATTCCCAGAAGTTTCTCCAGTGGGACGACTCCCAAGCGAAGACTTTTTTCGTGACAGCATCCCTGTGCTTGGTCTGGGTCGTGCCAGAGCAACCCGGCTGTATGACTGTGGTGGAGAGATCCCATTTCCCCATGTATTTTTAAGAATGTAAAACTTCATTTGAAGGGCAGAAGCAGGACTCTTGGAATGCGCTTCTTTATTCTTAACCTCAAAGTCTCAACTCCTTCAGCAATTTGCTGGCGTGGGGATGATTTCTTCTTTCTGACTCTGAACAGTGGCTTTTCCCAGATTCTAGCAAGCTTTTCGCTAGTTCTGAATTGTGTGTTTGAAGGCTGCTTGTGGTGTATATTTCCCTCTTCACCAAACAATAGCGCTTCATGTAGCAAGCTCTGGATCTTCACCTCCAGCATAACGGGAGGGTGTTTCCAGGGCACTCGGCGACATCCAAATCTGACCCAGCGGTGCTTGTTTTAAATAATGTGTGATCTGGACATGGGTGAGGACGTTCAGACGTAGCCAGGGCCTTCATTCAAACCTCACGTCGCTTGCTCACATCAACCGTGCCGTGGCTGAACAGCTGATCGATAGCACGGCGGTCCCTTCCCTAGACAGGAGGAAATCCAATGCAAAAATTGATTCTTAACACGATGCAGCAGAAATACAAGGACAGAAAAGGCAGATAATCAAGCTCAGGTTTTTGGTAACTGTTTTAGCTTGACTACAGAGTTTCTAAAATGCCCACAAATTAAATGATAAGCTTTCGTTGTAACACGAATATGGATTTTGGTACACCGAACTCTACATGCATGGGAAATCTGGTTTTGGCTATGGAAGAGCGTAAAACATTTGGGATGGATAGACAAGGATGTGCTGTCTGGATGGGAGAGGTTATGTTGGAATACGTACTCAAAAATAAAGCCAGAACGAAGGCATTTCAGCTACAAAGTGTATTTGCAGGCCTTCATATGGTTGCTTGACTATAATCTCATTAACTTTTCTTTTAATTGTATATGGAGGCAGAGTTAAGCTCTGAAATTTAGGCCTAAATGTTGAAATCAAAGTTGCTCCTGTTGGGGGATTTGATTCAGGATCCACTTTAAACTTTTGTGGGAGTATTCCCACTGGCTAATATAGCCTAACACAGATGTATAAGTTTTTTGACAAGCGATTGCAAATAGGAATCAAATATCCCTATGAAACCGTTGGACAGACAGACTGACACCTCCAAGAAGCTGCTTCAAAATACTGGATGTCTCCAGAAAATTTTGTAAATACCTCAGATTCTCCCCTGTTTTCCTCCCCACCCTGTTCTTCCACTAGAGATTTATACTCATCCATCAGCAAAAAAAAAAAAAAAAAAGACTGTTTCCTTCTTTGTTTTACAGATTGTTTCGGTCTTAAAACCAACAGATTCTGGAAAACAATGGAGTTATTTAAGTTTTCATTTTTAGTGTGGCTCGTTGTTGCTAAATTGAAGAAACTGGGATCAAAAAAAAAAAAAAAAGCATGTAATGTGAATTAAATGTGGTGGTGGACGGTGAGTGTTTGTGTTACAGCAATAGTATCACAGGTTCATTTCCTTTGTATAACTTACTTTGGTTTTGCAAACTGAGATGGGGTTTTTTCCAGCTTTTTCTGTATACTTTTCCAGGGGCTTTTGTGTCCAAAGAGGTAAATTGAACGGGATGCCATTTCCACGCAGAGAGAAGAAATGTTTATTTTAAGAACACACAAGTACCCCGGTTACACTATTAACTTGTCGAATCCTCGATGCCAGACGGGCTTTGCCTGGAAGATGAATGTGAATTTGAAAAGGACCCTGTCAAAGTAATTGGGCTTTACAGCTCCCTTCTATTAGCCAAATCTTTGCTTCACGCTCCTCTGTTTTGTCTTTTACACATGCAGTAGCAATGGTTAAGAAGGAAAAAAACCAACTTTGCAGCCTTGGTGTGTGTAGTGAGATACTTGCATAATTTATGTACCATTTCTAAACACAGGCCAAGCCTTCCCCTCTATCCCCTCCCTAAAAAAAGAAGAAAACAAGGAACCAAGCACCCGAACCCCTCAATACAAGCAGAGAGAAGCAAAGTGAGCAAAACCTCAGAGGAGTTTTGGTTAGAAATTTATTCTTTTTCCCCCTACACCGATGTTACTGGTAATTTATAGCTGGAACAGGCTTTGGGGAGATGTGCTGAGCTCCTGGGCAGGATGGGGATGCTGTAGGTGACGGCTGCGACTCGCCGTGTCCGGCTGCAGGTCCCCGAGCACAGCCGAGATCGGCACCAACCTCGGTCACGCTTTCAGCTCGTGTGGAGCAGAAAACTGGTTATTTAAACCAGGCTACCACAGTTTTGTCCTTCTCTGCCAAAGTTGCACGGATGCAAGGAGTGAGTTTATCCTCCTGCCAACTTTCCAGAGGTGTTTTGTACCTGTAAATCAGAAGAGCAATAAAACAAGGGAAAGGGACAGCTGAGCTTTACCAGTCACTTTCTGAGGGTGCTTAACCTTGCGTATATTATGTTCTTTTTGTCTAACTGTTGCATATGTATCTGCAGACAGTGTGCTCTTAGAAAAATTAGAAGTGGGAATTAAATCTGGCACTCCAGGGCGATACAGCAAAGCCTGAGGGTTTCTCACGTCGCTTTGCAGAACCGTCCGGCTTTCCACAGATCTTTCAATCAGCATTTAGAGATGTAAGGTTTGCAGTCCTTTTTTTCTGGCATATTTTTTAATACCGGTATGCTTCTTGCACTCTACTTTCCTGTTCAGGTTTCTCTGTTTCTAAATGTTACACGTATGGACGAGGCTTCATAAATATATATGTTCCTTGACGGTTTGGGTGCGTGCAGGCGTGTAGGAATATATATATATATCCCTCGATGGTGTTTCAGTTCTACTGCAGACGCGATGGATTGCTCCCTCCTTATCAGTGGCACCATTAGGAGAGATAGAAATGGAAACTTTTTCAACTAAAACCAGCTGGGATATCGTTGATCGAGATACAGTCTAACCCAGGAAAATGGGGTGTAAGTAGTAATTGGAGCCGGGATACAGTTGAAATGGTGTTTTTCTTGCTGTTTGTTTTCAGGAGATTTCATGACCTATTCCTTCATTCATTTTCTCTCTCTTTTCCCTTAAAAAAACCCCAAATCTCTCAAAGCTAAAGAGAGTTTTAGGGCTGCCGAAACAACAGTTGGAAAGGTTATAATCCTGCTCTTTCAGAAAATATTTGGTAATATATTAGAAGTTAGTAGAAGGGGAAATACGACTCTAAAGAATTTTCAAATCAGTGACATCTTTTTCCTTTAATGTGTTACACTCAACATTGCTGTTTAAAAGCACGGAGTGAGACTTCATAGTTTTGTGGATTTTTTGTTTGTTTTGTTGGGGTTTTTTTAAAGCGAAAAAAAACCCAACCGTCCCAAGACACTGGATTTACATTTTAAAAAGCAAACACGTTACAAAGACCCTGCCGTTAACTGTACAGAAATGAGCATTTGATGATGAGTTTCAAAGGAAACAGATTAAGTGGTTAGCAAGTGCTGCGGCATTTGGCACGTGTGCAGATCCAAGCAGGAAAGTCAAAAAGACGCAGATAAAATATTGTCAGGGAACCGGCTTTGTTACATCTGCTTTGATGACGGAGATCTAATGTGGAATTATTTTGACAAATTAGAAATACGGTTTAAAGCAGCAAGTTTGTGGGTTTTTTTTCCCTTGAATTTAGAGTGCCAGGCAGACAAAACGACTTGCCTCGTCTATCTCCTTTTCAATACTTATTCTCCATAACTAAGTTCCGGAGTGGGCTGCGGAAACTAATTTACTTTCCTTTCTAAAACGCATTTTAAAGACAAAAACTAAACTGCATTAAATATTTACATGTCATCAGTCACTGTAATTACCATGGTGTTTACATTCTGCTTGCAGAGAGGGAGGGAGGTGGTCATGCAACATCAAGAGGCAGCTGGTATTTAGGAGGCAACTTCTATCGTAGCGCGATCACTGTGAGAACACTTTGAGGCAAGGAAATACTTTTTTCCAATCAAATGCATTTTATTAGAAGATTCAATCATCGATCCTACCTTGCAGTCCTCCCTTCTCAGTTGGCTGCGTGGATGTTATTAATTTTCACTACAGGTTAGCCCAGATAGGGCTCAGATTTTCCCAGCTTCTTCCCTCTGTAATTCTTTCCGTTCTCTACTTCATTCCAAGTACTTTAGCCTGGAGAAAAGAAGGCTCAGGGGAGACCTTCTCGCTCTCTACAACACCCTGAAAGGAGGTTGGAGCATGGTGAGGGTCGGTCTCTTTTTCCAAATAACAAGCAATGCGACAGGAAAGAACGTTGGAGCCAGGTGGGAGTTGGTCTCTTCTCCCAAGTAACAAGCGATAGGACAAAAGGAAGCGGCCTCAAGTTGCACCAGGGAAGGGTTAGCGTGGAGATTAGGAACAGTTTCTTCCCCAAAAGGGTTATCAAACCCTGGCCCAGGCTGCCCAAGGAAGTGGTGGAGCCCTCATCCCTGGAGGTGTTTCAAAGCCATGTAGATGTGGTGCTGAGGGACATGGGTTAGTGGTGACCTGGCAGTGCTGGCTCAACAGATGGACTCGATGATCTTAAAGGTCTTTTCCAACCAAAATGGTTTTATGATTCAACTTCTTCCCAGCATATGACCGTCGTTCTTACGCTTTTCTTTGTAGGAAGTTGATATTAAGACAGTATTATAGCAGCTGTGGAGTCTGTCTATAGATTACAGTGATCGTAGATATATGTAAACAGAAAGATAGTTGCCATGCATGCTTGGCCACTTGAACTCACTGCTAATTAGTCTCCCATTAGATTTCTAATACTGAAAGCTCTGTAAAAACAATCCGAAAATGTGGGGTTTTATTTTATCAGGAAAAGTTCTTGCCTTTCTTACTCAATTTTTGAAAGATCTCTGCAATTCCTTCTGTATAACACACCAAAGGCACATCCATTGCTAGAGCAATGTTTAGGTTCGGTGTATCACAACAGCACACCACACCAGCTCTTCAGAAGGGGCACGAAGCACCACATTTTAGCTTGTGTAGTTCATAATACATCAGACTTGATGTACAAAAGAGCTGTTTTCTTTTAAATTAAAAAAAAAACCCTGTAGCAATCCAAAAAGTGTTTCTGTCCACTAGAAGTTCGACTGTAACACCTTGGCTGTGAACAACTAGAAGATATTTTTAAAGGCCTGAGTTGTTACTTGTTAAAGCTGAGCGATAGTCTTTGGTTTTAAACACACGCACACACGTGTACACATCACAGTTGTGCTTCAGCTCTTGGCTTCACCCAAAAAAAATGCATCTCAGATCACGCCAGGAAACCTGTCGCGCAGGTATTTTTTTATGTGCTTATTTTCAGAGATAAATCACGTGTGCAATGTCTTGGCTTTAAGCTGAGGGAATCCCGAAGCACCTGGAGAGTCACACTCACATAAGGCTCCATGAAGTTACAGGAGAGCCAGCATCTTGTGAAAGGTGACGGGTAGATCAGTCTGTGCCTAAATTTTGTTCTCCCGCACGATGGCATGAAGGACTTTGTCTTACACACCTTAATGCTGTGAAAATTGCAATACGAATTTAACACCCGAGCAGAGTAAGAGAGCTTGCTCCTTTTTGCCTTCTTTGCAATCCCTTCACTCCTACGGAGATGCATCAAGCTCCACGGCAGTTATCTTAAAACAATGAAAAGCAGGTTGGCAATCCCGTTAGGATCCCTCACAAGGCGCTCTGAGCTCTGCACATCTACAAAAAAAAAAAGTGAAATATTTCAGCCCATCCCTTAGGATGGCAGAGGTGGCACCGCTCCTTGCGGTCCAGAGACGCTTGTAGCGTGAGTTGCTGTTTCTTCCACTTGCCCTGATGTGAAGTGGTGAGAAATTTTGGGCATGGGATACGCAGAGCCCTGAGACCAGATAATTGGCATTTGAAAGTAAAATTGTGTTTTATTTCCTCATCGTTCAGGGTGGTGGCATTTCTAATAAACATCCTAGCGTTTCAAAAAGCACAATAAAGCATTGTTTTTATGGGGAAACAGAGCTGCAGAGGAAAAGATGGTTTGATTTTGTGCATATTTTCTTCAGTAAACATCTTTGGCATTCCCTTTTTTTTTTTTTTTTTTCTGTTTTTTGAATACTTTATTTTTCCTCCTTGGTTTAATGCAGCATAACCTCCTCTAAATTTAGTGGGAAGTGTAAATGTATGTAATGCTTTTTCTGTGGTTAGAAAATACATGTAGCATTAAGTTATTAAAGCTCGACTTTAAACTATGTCTTGGGCTAATGATTTTACAGTATAATTGCTTTAGTTAATTTGAAGGCAGGTATACATACAGCTTATTCCATTTTGGCACTATAAAGTTTGCCATTGGTATTATACCTCATTTTTTATATGATTTACATAATTTGTGAAACAGATTTAATATTTTGTGTGTGAGCTAATTAGTTTCTGGTTTAGAGCCTTCATTGTATGTTCCTTGGGTTTTGAACACCTTTTACAGTAGCACAGAAGGTCACTGTTGGTTCTAAATTCTTTGTGGAGCAATCAATCCCATTTTAATAAAATAAGTTGCATAATTTTTAATGTAATTAAATTGGGTTACAGGGAATTGTTTTCAGCCGTAAATTTGCTGGATTGGAAGAAATAACGGTGGTGATGTGTTAATTACCGCGCCCTGCTCTTTCCCTTGTTGTGATGCAGTTTGAGATTCCTGGACTTTAGATGAGCACAGTTTTCTGTGCACCTCCGAGCATCTTTTCCTGGTAGAATGGAGGAAAAAAAAAAAAAAAAGGAACATTTCTAGTAGATTAAAAAAAATTCTTTCTGCCTAACTTTCAGAAGATCCGACCTTCATACATCACTAACATTTATTAATCACTTCCAGTTGCCGGCAACACCGGCGCTGGCCGAGCGCCGAGCTCTCCGGCAGGTGACGACGAGGTCGGGTGGCTGAAATAAATAAATGCCCCTTTTCCAATTCCAGGGGCAGGCCGGAGAAGCGGAGCCTCTCCGTGCACAATAAGCATCTCACAGTCACGTCACACGCCAGCCCTCAAAAGTTCTTTTCCTCTGGTATGTGATTCCTACACGAGGGCACACGCTGGCTGTTTTCCTCTCCAAGGAATTGTTTTCTTGGCTGCCGCCATCCAGTGTTGAACAGCCCTGTGCGGCTCCACCGGCTCCTGGCTTATTAGGAGTCTAAACAGTCTCCTGTATCCTTTGTGTCAAAGTGAGTGAAAGCTTTGGAAATCATTTTGGGATTCATGGAGCAGGAAAAGGAGTCAGACCCTGCCGAAAGGCTAGCTTTGGGAGTGAAAAAGGGACAGTAGCAATTCCTTTCCTAGAGTTTTTTTGCATCCGTTTCTTGTGCTAACTTAGTCTTTTAATTTACTCGGATTAGACAAATTATTTCTGAGTTGGATTTTACTTGTCGTTTCTACATCTCCTTTTCCCTGTGTAGCTTGCACGTGCGTGCTCGTGCTTTTTTCCCTTGGTAAAACAGTTGCACTTAGCGCAGAGATAACTTGAAGTTAATGAGACAGAACCGGAACACGGTGCAGGTATTTCCCTCCCCTCTGTTTGTGGGCTGTTAAGAACTGGTTCTGGGATTAAAAAATAATAATAAAAATTTTAATCAGTCACAATGCAAGTCCGTATCTCGTGGGACAGTGGCTGCGAGTTGTACCCTGTGTAGACCCTGGGATCTGCTAAAGGCGTTTGGTGGTAGAGGCAAATTTTAACTGTTGGCTCCGTGCATCTGATTTCATTTAAGAGTACACATGAACAGGCTCTTACACAGGCTCTGCCATAAATGATTTTTGATTATTTCTAAGAAGCTTGAACAAGGGCTGTGATTTTTCTGTCGTGTTTACACGTGTGTATATATAGCTATAAAACAAAATAAAGAAAAAAAAGCTGACTTTTTATTGTTGTGTTTGCAACCGTTCTTCCTCAGCATGGAGTCGTTAGACCTTTGCAATACAATTATTCCAGTGGAAACCTTTAAGGTATTTGTTTCCAAGTGGGAATACTGTTTCTCTTACTTTAAACAATTAGTTGAGGTATAATCTCACTTTCTTCCTGTGGAATGCCACACTTTTATTGCTATCATTTATCAGTTGCAAGATGTAAATAAGACGTAAGCTTAGGAGCCTGGCTCAAATAAAACCAGATTGTATTGATTCTTGTGGGGGACCGAATGAAACGGAAAATCATCTGACATCCGCTCAGCGCTCATCGAAGCGATTTTTAAAGAAAAAAAAAAAAAAAGGCTGAATACGCACAATATAAATTCCTTATCTTGTTTACTTGATATAGACATGCAGTTCAAAAGTCAGCAACCTGATAAAAATCGCTGCTAATTGTGTGAGATAGTACCTTGTATTTTCGTTATAGGTTTAAAATGTGAGTTGTCCTGGCGTAGACTAAAAGCAGCTTCCAAGCGTGGAGAAACTTTGGAGATGTGCTGACAATTTCTCCATGGGCGCCTAAAGACAGGGAGGAAAAAAAAACCAAACAAACTACCCCAAAACTTGCACATCACTGACAGCAAATGAAACAGAGTGAGAAAAAAAAATGAGGTTTTGTCCATGCAGCAGCTTAATGATTTTCTTTTTAAAAAAAATAAATAAATAAAACAAAAAAAATAAAACCTTTCCCCATCCCCCTGCACTGCCAAGGAGACAAGACGGCTGCTGATTTCTTAAAGCCTTAAAGTTAGCTGACCTCCTAGCTGAACCCGACTTTAATGTAAACATTTTCTTGAGATGGTTCGTAGCAGGGCCAGCAAATCTGGAGAATATTAGCGGCGCTGTGTTTGCGGGAAGCAGGAATCCCTTGGTAATTCTCGGGAGCTCTTTTCCAGGCCGAGGCGGCCTGAGACACAGTTGTGTTTTCAGTTTTGCAGGGTTCGTCGGTAGTGCCCTGTGTATCTTTTAAAAATGTAATTAGTAAAGCACATAATTAGTTTTTGCTTTGAAGTCGAGTTTCTCCTACTTACTTTCGCTCTCTCGAAACTCTTCACCTTCCCCCAGCGCAGGTAAATAATACGATGGCGTCACATTCGTGTTGATTTAGTCGTCGACGTCTTGGCGTTGGGATAGGAATCTAAACAGAAGAGAGAAATTAGAGCAGGGCTTCCTCCACAGCCCCTCTCTATGCAAGAATATTAAGTTCCTTCAGCGCTCCACGCTTAAGCACAACGTACAGCTGCTGACTTCACCCCGCTATCTTAAAGAAATTTTTATGCTTGCTCGTTGGCACTTTCAAGGTCTGTTTTCGTGCCCGTTCGGTACGACGCGAATTGATTGCCGCGGCTGCTGGCGCCCGGTCGCATCAAGTATTTTACAGGTAGAAGCTTGAGGCTGAATTTCTAAATTTTCCTTGCCTGCCCGCCCTTTTTTTCAAGGTATTTTTTTGTTCAGCGTACGCTTGAGCAGCGACTGAAATGACGTGCTGAAACGGGACGTCATATTTAGCGCTTACTTCTTGCTTTTCACATTTTAATTGATCCTCCGCAGCATCCCAGTCTGCCCAGTACTTGCTGCAGTACAGCAGCGTGCACTGGTGGGCAGGATCAGTCACTTGTGCTTGTTTACAGCCGAGCACATGCTCTGTGAAAAATCTTCATTTTGCTTGCACAAAAAAAACCCTATTTACCCCTAAGAAACCTGTGCCTGTCGGGGCAGTCGATTGCTGTCACTGCCTGTTGGGTGTTAAGCTGTACTCCCAAACTTCACCCATTCGGTGAAAAATCTTCGTAGAACAGACAGTGATGGAAAGAAACCGTGTGTGTAATTGATTTGTTATTTTGGTTTTTTTTCTGTGCAAAAAAAATACAGCAAAATTGCTTTTTTGGATTTGGAAGGAAACCACACAAGTCTTCTGTGGAAGAGTGTCCAAAATCCAGTTTTCACTTTCCTCACAGGGCAGCAGAGATGGAAAACTCCCTTTATAGGTCTTTCATTTAAATTGTTGAGCAAACTTGCAGAAAGGAGAGGTGGGGAAAAAAGCTGAAGACTGGTATTTTCTGCTTATATTTTTTTATTTTAAATTCAGCAGTTTGTACCGTTGCCATCTCGATCCAAACTCCCGTGAGGAGCACAAACCCGGTGCTTTTGCGGAGCTAGAGCAGAATCCAGGCAGGATGTTACCAACATTTGCTGATTTTTCTGAGATGAGTTGCATCAGTTAATCAGTCTTCCCTTGCCCTTCTGGCTCAGCTTTCTCTGGTCCCTGGCTATGCCACCATGTTTTTGGAGCAAGGATTCTCTTCATTTACCTGTTTTGTAGCTTGTGGGGTGCTTTGAACACACTGGACACTAGTTGGAGCATGTGCGACTTCCTGACGTACAAATAATAATTGAAAAGGTTTGTGTCACTACAGAATAATTTGATTGACATTTCTCAAAGTATTTTTTGTTCTCCAGGTTTTGACCATAGATATGTTTAATTAGTGTTAAAAGTGGCTGCTGCCCATGTTAGTTGTCACGGCTTGTTTAATACCTCCTGTTTGCAGTTGTCCCAGTTTTACCATCTTGAAAGATGGTTTCTATTTAGTTCCCTTAATGTTTTCCACAGTTTGTTTTAAAACCCACAAATTCAGCTGAAGTGTTTGTTTTTTTCACTTAAGAATGTTAACTTTAGAAATAAAATATTTCCTGTTTATCAGCAAAAGTGTTTCTTCCCACTTGCTGGCATGATTTCGAAGATGGATTTTTTTATTTCCTTCTCTTAACGCCGCGGTTCTTTCTTGTGCGAACCACAATAAACCCCGAGCGATGATAAAGCTTATTTAACCCAACTCTACCTGCCTCGCCTCAAATAAATACAAAATAAATTGGGCAAAAGAAAGAGATAATATTTTTGACTCGGCGCGCAAACATCGCTCTCTCTAAGATATTCATTGTGCCGCAGTAAATGGGGAAAATATATTGAATTTATGCACACACGATTGACTTTTCATACAGGGAGCCCAGGTTAAACATCTTGAATATGGAATATGAATAGAGCTACCATTTTCATATGAAGCAATAATGAAAACGAACAGAGCTCCATTTCGACTGATAGCAAAGAACATTTGATACTCCAAGGCATAAAAATGTGTTTAGTCCTCGGGTTTTGTTAAGCTCGACAGAAGGCAGGAAACGGGACGGTACAACCGCAGCATAAAGGCTTCTTCTATACCCGATGACAGGCTGGAGGACGTAACGGGGTGACAACAATAAGGGCACCCGCCCGCGCTTCGCTCCTACGGTAACAGGAGAAGGTATTCAAGGCCGCGGGCCCTCAGTGGCTTCGCCGCTGAAAATTCCCGTCGTTCGGACGCGGGTTTTGTTCCCTGGCGCCAGGCCGCGAGGAGAGGGGCGGGAGAGGAGGGAAGAGGAAAACTTCTTTTCGTGGATTTTACGGGATGGACAATGCATCTGATTTTACGGATTTAATTTCTTTTTCCAATCTTGGTTTGTTCTGTAATAGCCCTGGATGAAATGAGTTTTAGTCCAGGCGTCGGGAAGGATATTCTGGTGCTTTCCTGGCTTAGTGAGTTGTGTGGCTTGCAAACCAGCTGCAGTTTTAAGAGCTACTGGTATTGTTTGCTTTGGGTTCCTCACTATGGTGGAACTTTTCTTCTCCCCAATGCCAGCATCTTCTACGCAAGCCATTGTAACAGAAGATCACCAGCTTATAATTTTAGATTTTTTTTTTTCCCCTGTGCTTATTAGAATACTAGCTTCAGTTTTGCGCCTCTCACTACAAGAGGACATTGAGGGGCTGGAACGTGTCCAAAGAAGAGCAACGAAGCAAATGAAGGTTCTAGAGCACAATTTTATGAGGAGAGGCTGAGGGACCTGGTCTTGTTCAGGCTGGAGAAAAGGAGGCTCAGGGGAGACCTTCTTGTTCTCTACAGCTCCCTGAAAGAAAGTTGGAGCCAGGTGGGAGTTGGTCTCTTCCCCCAAGTAATGAGCAATAGGACAAGAGGAAGTGGCCTCAAGTTGTGCCAGGGAAGGGTTAGCTTGGACATTAAGAACAGTTTCTTCCCCAAAATGGTTATCAAGCTCTGGCCCAGGCTGCCCAGGGAAGTGGTGGAATCTCCATCCCTGGAGGTGTTTCAAAGCCATGTAGATGTGGTGCTGAGGGACATGGGTTAGTGGTGACCTGGCAGTGCTGGCTCAACAGATGGGCTTAATCTGAAATGCCTCTTCCAACCCAAAAGATTATATGATTCTATGGTTTCCATCCCTGATGAGCTTTGCTTGTTGAGTCTGTGCATGTTGCCATTTGATAGGTAGAAAAATCAGATGTCAAAATATTCAGGTTGTGCAAAAACCACCTGAAACTTTCTCCATATTCCCTTCGCTGCCCACCCACCCCTCTCACTTCTAGCTCAAGTTGCTTTTCTCTTGCAGCCCCATAAATGCCCTTGTTTCCTTAGTTATAACTCTATAAATTCTTTTGTTTAACGTGGACTGTGTTGACCTCTTATTTGGTTTTAGTGTTTTAAATTAAAAGTTTAAAGGTACCTAAAAATCCACTTAAAGAAAAACTTGGCCTAACGATTAAGATTTGACGTCTGAGTCTCTCCAGCTCCCGCGTACTCACGAGGAAACTTTCCTGAACAGTCACACAAGGGAGAAATTGGTCTGAGCTCTGAAGGAAAGCTTGGCTTCCACTCAGTTAAAATAGGCTTTTAATTGATCCTGTGCTAACCCGGAATGGAAGCTTTTTGCTTTCTTTCAGAGTGATGGAGACAGAAAAAAAACCTCAGAAGGGCACCTGTCGGCTTCCGAGCTCCGAGTGCTTTCAGATGTGTCTGATGACTGAAAGAGCGATGTCATGCTTATGGTTTAATCACCATAATGCTGATTTACATTAGCAGCTTAAATATCATACAATCATCAGGATTGGAGCGGACCTTAAAGATCATCGAGTTCCAACTCCCTTGCCGTGGAGGGTTGGAACATGGGCAGGGACAGCTCCCACTAGACCAAGTTTCCCAGAGTAATATAGACAACTTCCCAGTGAAACCATAGCTAAGCCTGAATTAAATTCCTTAGGACAGACCTAAAATATCTCAGTACTGTCTATTTTAAACACAAATGTCATATTAGCATCCAGGAGAGTTATGGAGCCACTGGAGGGGTGGCTACTCCTGCGCTAGCCTAAAGGTTTTCCTGTTCTTCAACTTCATCAGCTCCAGCCAGCGCAAGTTGAAGGTCTTGGACTGTTTTCTGTTTTGTGGATCCTGTTAACTGCATTTTTAACAGATTTCTCTGCACATCTTGCATGTTCATTACTGGGAATAGTCTCACTTCGAGTGTTCTTTGAATTTCTGCCGAGCCTTCAGCTGATCCAGCAAACGGGCTTCTTGTATCATTTAATCTCGGCTTGTTCACCTGTGAAATGGGTGTTTTAACAGCTCCCTGTGATGTAATGCTTTAAGAATGCACTTCCTACATCAGTATATCCTGCAAATAAATAGAATATTAGAGAGAGAGAACTTGAGTGGTAGGGCAATGGTGTATGATACATTTTCTGGACAGAGAAGGTGTAGAAGGAACAGTACAGTTATCTTTTTGAGTACTGTGTGAGAATAAAACTTTAGTTCAGTAAGGAAGATCCTGTATCCTATTTAAAAAGTCCTTTGAGATCCCTCACAGGCTTTTGGAGCTGTATTTTCCAAATCAATTGAGACAAAATGGCAAAAGGAGAAGGCAACTAAAGGGTTTTTTCTGCTCATCCTTAAAATTATCACTGTTGGCTGGAGATGTAAAGTGGGTTTGTTGCCCTGTCCGCCTGGAGCCCTGAGCGCTCCTGGTGCAGCACTGGCCTTGCTATGCCAATTCTTTATCTCAGGAGGAAGGTGAAGAACAGTTTTGGAATTAGTGACGTAGGCTGGGGTTCAGGAGATTGGGGTCAGACTTGCTTTGTGTCCTTCGGGAGGTCACTTCCTCCATAAATTAGTATTATTACAGTAATATTTCCTGTCCTTCATCTTCGATACGTCTTCCATATTTGATTTGTAAACTGTTCTGACCAAGGGCTTTCCAGGTTAAGTCTGGACAGCATCAACCACAATGGAGTTGTGTTGTTAGCTGGGCTCTCCCAAGATGCTCCTTCATTAAAAAGCATCATAAATTCAAAGTTCCTGTTGTGTTACATCGTTCTTTTAAACGTTGAGATGTGTTGGGTTATACTTGTTAAGCTCAAAAAAAGCAGGAATTTCCAGTGATGAGGTTGGACGTAGAATCTTAAGCTGTCATTGCACAAGCGTGTTACAGTCATAGAATCATAGAATCATAGAATCGTTGAGGCTGGAATAGAACTCTGAGATCATCAAGTCCAGCCTATGACCNAATTACATCCCTACTCCTGCTGGCCACACTATTCCTGATACAAGCCAAGATCCCATTGGCCTTCCGTGCCACCTGGGCACACTGCTGGCTCATGTTACACTGATTGTCAACCAGCACGCCCAGGTCCCTCTCTGCCAGGCCTCTCTCCAGCCACTCCTCCCCTAGTCTGTAGCGCTGCCTGGGGTTATTGTGGCCAAAGTGCAGGACCCTGCACTTGGCCTTGTTGAACCTCATACCATTGGCCTCAGCCCATCGATCAAGCCTGTCCAGGTCCCTCTGCAGCATCTCCCTACCCTCCAGCAGATCAACACTCCCTCCCAACTCGGTGTCATCTGCAAATTTACTACGGGTAGACTCAATCCCCTCATCCAGGTCATCAATAAAGATGCTGAACAGGACTGGGCCCAGTACTGAACCCTGGGGAACACCACTGGTCACTGGACACCAGCTGGATGCGGCACCATTCACAACTTGTTTCTCAAGTAATTTCTCAAATAAAATCATTTCTCAACTTATTTCTCAAGTGCACGATACCATTAATATTTGACTTATCAGAACTCTGCAAACAGGAAAAGATGCAGCCTGAGGTTGTGCACTCGAATCAGTGATTGGCTGGAGCTTGATGGGGCAAATCTGGATCCACAAGACTACAGTAGTAGTAGTTTTAATTGCTATTCACACCCAGGCACCTAATACTTAATTTAATCATTGGCGTATAGTTTTGTAGGTACTCGTCGTGGTGTACGTGTGAGATTCTTTCCTGCTTTAATTTTATCCGCTTGTAATATTATACTTTACATTGAATATTTCAGAGTCTAGAGGAACATTTTAGAAGAACAGCAAAATTTTAATCGGTATACGTCATGTGAGTCAACCTACTGCTGAAGCCTAGTACAAATGATCTGTCTACACCCAGTTTGTCCAGCACTTCCCAGTTGAATGTGCCTGTGCAGCCCGGCCTGTGTGCACAGGAAACCCCTGCTCATCTCTGAGGCAGACCTAGGAAAAGAAAACAACGGGAGCAAGGTGCCTTGGCCAGGGCAAGTCATTCAACCTGCTCCCAATTTCCAGGTATTCCCCAGATGGGCTTCTGTAGAAGAATGGGCAGCAGATTGTTTTTTCTGTCCTGAAAGGACATGGACAATCAGCAGATCCATCACCTGGGCTCATCTGCATGGCCAAAAATGTATAACTTGACTCAAAGTGCTTCCAGTCGTTCGAGAGTTAGCAGACGTCCCTGTCATTGTCTTAGGATGGTTTTATGTTAAATTTGTTGGCTATTTAAAAGAAAAAAAATATATTTAGGATTAATTTTGGCTGCACACTCACAGATTGGTCTGTTCTCTACATGACAGAGTTGCCTTGCATCAGAGCTTGCGTGCACGAGGAAGGGGGTTTACTTCTGTAGGAAAGTCCACCAGTAATAAATTTTACTCCTGAAAATGCTGTCCTAGGTAATTTCTGCAGAGTCCACTTTTGCTTGCTAATAAGGAGTAAGGCAAAGATCGAAAAGCCCTGACTTGTTGAAGTAGGAAAGCTCGTTTGTGCTTCTGGTAGTAGGGCCAATTGGTTCACATCTATGCTTGGTACAGCACAGCTTCTTGGAGGATGGTGTCCCTCACTTTCACATTGCTTTGACTGCCATGTTAATTCTTGTTTTCATTATTTTATCCCTTAATGAATTTACATGAGTGGATTTAATGATGCCATACCTATTTTTCACCAAAAAACTCCAAAGTACCATTAAGAGAGGTTGCTCAAGTGGTTTCCACCTCTGTCACCTGTGGGACAGCAGAACTGCAGTTACTTTGGTTCTACTTTCCCATAATTTGAGCAGGGGTGAACAATATGTCCTGAACTTTTGGTTTTGTTTTTTTTTTTTTAAAGGCTATGACGGGTCAGACCTGATGAATTTTATCACGATAGGAAAAGCTATAACCTGCTGAAAAGGGGGGGATGTCATTAAAATGTGTAGGCACCCTGAGTTATAGCCGCTGTGAGTGTTCCAGCTATAGTAATAATTGAAGACCTTTTAATAATTTTAGATGTTCTTTTCTAGCTTGGCCTTGAGCTTAGGCAGGACTTCAGTTTCCAGATAATTTTCCTGTCCTCAAGAGTTAAAATAGCTTTCTTTAATACAAAGCATACAAGAAGGAGTGCAATTGAAAAGCTGCATGCCTACTGAACCTGCTCTTTCAGCATGAGACTCCACTTGTTAGGAGCAGATCCAGAGGAACAAACACTCTTTTATTATTAGATGATAAATCCCTGATGCCCTATCACTGTTTTGGCTTTCAACCTTATTGAACTTTCAAGAGAAATGCCTCTGTTTATAGAATGAACTGCCCAGTAGCATCCAAGTATCTGTCACTGTGCTGTGGACTTGAATTTTTAGTCGGTAAACCCAGGGTGCTGGGTTGCGAGTAGCGAGTCTGGTGCTACATGACGAGAACCTGGCTTATATCCTGATGAAAAGCTACAGAATAGGACATGGGCTTTACCTTTCTTATGACAGAATATCACTTGCAAGTTCAAGCTTCTAATAAGCTGTAATTAAAGGAGCTGGCAAATTAAGGTGGATTCTGCTGAGTGCCTAAGAAATAAAAAATATTGTTTCTGCTGAAAGTTACTGGGTTTCGTAGTTCTAAAGTGCTGAAGTGCTGTTGAGAACATAACCCTCAGTTCAAAAGTATCGATGCTGAAGGCAAAAAAACCATGTACTTTACAAAGTAGTATTTATTACCACGTAGAAATATCTAAATAAATAGTAACACCTCTAGCATCTGACTTTATTAAATGCAGAAAGTTGACTGGAAAGGAAAAGACAATTTGCATTTCTTCTTGCATGCACATATATGCTGTGCGTTTGGCAAATTATGTTTCCGTGTTTAACTTTTAATTCACATTCCCAGGTAGGTTCTGCAGTCTCTAGAATTGGGGAAACTGAGGCAAGGCTCAGAATTTGTTGTGCAGACAACTTGGTTTAGAGGCAGTTGTGGTGAAGCAAAGATAAAAGTTGAAATTCCCTGGCTGCTGGATTGATATTTTAGAGCACAGGTCTTACGAGGAGCAGCTGTAGGACCTGGGGTTGTTTGGCCTGGAGAAAAGGATGCTCAAGGGAAACCTTCTTGCTCTCTACAGCTCCCTGAAAGAAGGCTGGAGCCAGGTGGGTGTTGGTCTCTTCTCCAAGGTATCAAGCAGTAGGTCAAGAGGAAAGGGCCTCAAGTGGCGCCAGGGTAGGTTTAGATTGGACGTGAGGGAAAATTTCTTCCCCAAAAGGGTTGTCCAGGCCTGGCCCAGGCTGCCCAGGGCAGGGTTGGAGTCCCCATCCCTGGAGGGGTTTCAAAGCCGTGGAGATGTGGTGCTGAGGGACAGGGGTTAGTGGTGCCCTGGCAGGGATGGGTCAACGGTTGAATTCGATGATCTTAAAGGTCTCTTCCAAACTAAACAATTCTATGACTCTTAGGTGGAGGGTTGCCTGTAAAATTTTCTTTCAGACCGACCCCTTTGAGATCCCCAGCCTGTTGCTTCAGCAGCAATCTTTGCTTTTGACACAGCAGTGGGGTATTACGCCAAGAAACATTCTTATAATCCAATTATCTTAGCCCAAGGTACAGAATTCGTTAAATATTTCATAAGGTCTCAGCTGCAACAACCAATGAGCAAAAATGTCCTTCTCATGGCAGCTTTCCACCGAGTTCTAGCACGTAGTCAAGATGTGGTATTTTCTGATGCCAAGAAATGTCGTTAAAAGGCTTTCTAAGCTCTCAGGTTTTAAGCGGTGTTCTCTGCCGTGGAGTATCACATTGATAGTCAACCAGAATTTGGTTTTTAAGTCGGGGCTGTTGAATGAGCACCAATTTGTATAGATAATATGTTGTGTGTTAAAGTGAGCGCTCCGCTTTTGTGCGGTCCCTTCCATTAAGAAGATGAGACCTCGGATAACTAAAAGTTTCCGATAATGTGGAATCAAATCCGTTAGCCGGTCGTACTGTAGCAAATCAGCACAATGACTATTTTATGTTTGAAGCGGAGATCGTATTTGGAGCGCCCGTAAATGCCTTGTTGGAAAAATCAATTCTGAGCATCCCCTTTTCTCTCCACGTTGTGATTTATTTTACCTCAAATATGTTTTGACAGTGAAAGTTTCGGTTCGCTCACATGAAAGGTTTAACTTTCTTGGCTTTTTTTTTAAGCCTAGTCCAGATATACACCGGGGTGGCTTTGGAAGAGCTCATTAACCAGTGCTTAGTTACTGTGTTTGACTGGTAAAACAGAGTAGGAAAAGCATGCAGAGAAGACATCCAAAGAAAATTAAACAAAGTATCACACTTTTTTTTTTCCTCAAGACATCTCACTAGACTTCAGGCTCCTGATATTTTTGAACGTCTCCATTTTTTGGACAGACTTGCACCGTGTGGAACAGGGACACTCTAACATCCTGCCCAGTAGAATCGACAGCTTGTTTCATTTGGGGCAGGCAAATGAATAAATAAGGCTTCCTGGTACACTCAGAGAGCTCAAAGCACTCGGGGAAAAATGTCAATAATCCGCATTTGCTAGAAGTTGGGAGGAAGGCACAGAGCTGTGTCTTGTCGAGCACCACTGAGCTGGTCACTGGCAGAGCAGGGCCTTCAAATCTACTTGAAATGGGAAAGTTGATGAGAGAAAGGGATACGGGAGGACTATTCCAACCCGCCGGATCGGAGGAAGAGGCTTTATAAAGAGATGTAACGTGTTCTTTAGTTTGATTTATTTATTCTTCCTCGCTAAGGAGAGAATCTGCTGTATTCCACATTAGATAGTCTTTGCCCTGGGTGCAATCAACTTTTGCATTTTCCGGAGGGATATATCGGTAGCATTGTGAAAATGTGACTGTGACCTATTTAGACGGGTTGGAGCGGGGTACAAATCTCTGCACTAGGAAAAAGTATCATTTTCCAGCTGGGCAGAAAATCGCATTTCTTCTGTAATGGAACACAAGAGCTCATTGAACACTGGAGTGAAGGGGCTGAGCCGTCGGCACTCTGCTGGGGGAATGAAGTCTCCGCTTAAATATTCCATCAGATAGCAGAAATCCTGGGAGTCTGAAGAACAGAAGTACTGGCTTCAGCAGATGACCAAAAAGTTCTTTTTCTCCAGAGAGACTGCTCAGCTGAGGCAGAGGATTGTTATTAGAGGAGCCGCAAGATGCTTTCTGTCCGTATTCTCCTTGCTAGTTGTCAAGGGCTGAAAATAAAGAGGAAAGTTTTATACGTAAACATTACCCTGGACTGGCAAGAAGATGACGTTCGGAGATTGATGCCTGTCATAGAAATGGGAACTTTTGAATCAAGGGCTTCTGTTTCTCAGAAAATCAACCATTTGACCTCAAATTTAGGGACTACCCTACATTATTAGGAATGAGATGGTCCAATATTTGTGTTGATAACATTGCGGCCAAGATCGCTTTGTAGGAGGAGATGTTGTCTCCTCCTAGACCTCCTGTTGTGGGCAGGGAAAAAAGCAAAACGCTTTGAAGCACAGAAGTCCTGATGAATACCTTGGGCATCCAAAACTACACCTGCTTTTTCCATCCTTCCCCTTTAAAAAAAATGAGACTTTATTGCCTTTCTTCCAGAACTACTAGAGAGAGTCCAGCAGAGGCTACAAAGATGCTGAGGGGACTGGAGTGTTTCTATGCCGGGGAAAGGCTGAGAGCCCTGGGGCTGTTCAGCTGCAGAAGAGCAGCCCCAGAGGGGAGCTGATCAATGCTGACCAAGAGCTCAAGGGCCCCCAGGGGGCAAGAGGCTGGGGCCAGACTCTGATCAGTGGTGCCCAGTGGCAGGACAAGGGCCACCAGGCACCAACTGGAACCCAGGAGGTTCCCTCTGAACAGGAGGAGAAACTTTTTTGGTGGGAGGGTGTTGGAACCTGGCCCAGGCTGCCCAGAGAGCTTGTGGAGTCTCCTTCTCTGGAGAGGTTCCAAACCCACCTGGACAACATGATCCTGGTCAGCCTGCTCTGGGTGACCCTGCTGGAGCAGGGGGGTTGGAGGAGATGATCTCCAGAGGTTCCTTCCAACCCCTACGATACTGTGATTCAAGAAATACTTAAAAATGATGGATTTTTAAAAGTTGTTTAAAGAAGCTTCACAAATTCACGCTGTAATACAAATATGAGCGCACGAGACACTGTGAATTTTGGCGATGTCCCATCATTAGGTTTGTGCGGATACTCTGAAGCACATCACGGTTATTAAACCACATTACGCGGGATGGGCGAATCTGATCTTGGCCTCGTGCGAGCGTCGCAGCAGCAAACTTGTTGAATTCCCCTAAGTTATGGAAATAGCAGATGCAGAACCTAAACCCTGTGTTGCAATTTTTGACACAACTCCGTTCCGACCAATGGGGAACATCTATTATTTTCTATCCTTCAAAAGCTGCTTTTCTGTGGAGATAACATTGGCAAGGATAGCTTTGGAGATAGGGGCTCGCTCAGCAGAGGAACATTTCTGTATTACTCACAAAGATAAGGCAGTATTAAGAACTTCCTTGGAGTTCTTACCAAAAATCAATTCTATCTTTTATAGTTCTCCAGAGATAATTCATCCCTCTCCCCATCCTAATCCGCACTGAGGGGAGGCGGATGGAGGCGAGAAGGATGCGGGAAGAAAAGTGGATGTTACCGTCTGGCAGTCCTTTTGCGATTTATTTCAAAATTAAAACCTGTACTTTTTCCGAGTGGGGCATCAGCCACAAAGTGACGGGCATTCCCAACTTGGTCATAGCCCAGTGAGAAAAGGAGGTGATGAATTGCAAGGAATTTAATCTGCTCGTTCTGCCAAGAAGAAGCTACTAATGGTTTCAGAGGCAGGAGGAGCTCGCCTCTCCTAAGGAGAGATGCAACATCAGGCTGCAGGTGAGCAGCCATTTCCTTTAGTTGAAGGTATCTCCCCTAATCCAAGGGGTGAGAGATGGACACTTTCTCCTTGTGACTGTATAAAAAAGTCCCTTAGTAGCCTGATAGCTTCTCTTAACGCAAAAGGTGAACTGATAGGGTCAGTGTTAGACTAGAGCACAAACTGGAACACTGGAAGTTCTATCTCAACAAGAGGAGAAACTTCTTTGGTGTGAGGGTGAGGGAGCCTGGCCCAGGCTGCCCAGAGAGCTTGTGGGGTCTCCTTCTCTAGAGACTTTCCATATCCACCTGGATCTGTTCCTGCTTGGCCTGCCCTGGGTGATCCTGCTCTGGCAGGGAGATTGGACTCGATGATCTCCAGAGGTCCCTTCCAATCCCTACCATTCTATGATTCTATGATTTCCAAACTCATTCTGCATTTCTAATTTTCAGCTTTGCCACCAGTATTTTGTGTGGCAGTGACCAGGCAGAAATAGTTTGTCCTTTCTGAGCCCTGTTTGGTTTTCCCTCTGTAAGGTGAGACCCCCTGATTTTGTCCATGCAGATTCTTTGCTACTTCTGGATGAAGAGCCTGTAGAAATACGTGGCCATGCCGTGAGTAGGTTGTACTGAAATATCTGGTCTTGATAATAGAAAATTCTCAAAATAGTAGGTTGGCAAAAATATTAATCCTGAACGAGAATGAATTTAGACTTTTATTCTGAATTGGGTATTTTGTGTCTCTAAATACCTGCTATTCTTGAGCAGTCATAGAGCTTATTAATCATGTTGCTTGTGATAAGTGATTTTTTTTTTTTTGCCACTCTGTCATTCCTCATGTCTGGTACACATCAAGGGTAATATTCTCTCACGGGGGTGTAGCGTATTGAAAATGGAAATAACGTCTTTACAGGTTCTCTGGTGTCCTGACTAAAATTATTACCTGTCCTTCCTCCTCCCACTTCCTTAAGCTTTTAACCATAACTGAGTTTTTTTTCCCTTTTCTTAATTGTAGAAGGTAGAGATGCAAGTCCTGACTACACTTTCCTTACTCAGAGGACTAAGAATGTGTCCTTGTTCTCACTCATAAATTTTACAGGTAGATTTCTTTCTCCCTGCAAGGCACTTAGATTTTTTAAACAGGGCACCTAGATTTTTTTAAACAGGTTTCTGTGCAGGTAGCTGAGTAAACCTTAAGACTTTTGTAGGAAACCTTTAATTGCCAGAGCACAAGACATTTATCCTGCAGTAGCAGGTGTATATTAGAGACCCGTAAAGAATTCATGGCAAAAGGAAGTAAGTAATTACTGTATTAAATTCCTAATGCTTTATTTTTCTTCTTACTTCATCTTGCAGTTCTGGAGGTCATTTTGATGGGATTTCCTGAGTTCCTGGGTGTACACAGAGTACACCAACATTTTGGGTTTGTTTCTCAAGTCCAGAAATGGTGGAGGAGGGAGAGGAGCTCAGAAATAAAACAAGAATTTAATGTCCACCAGAGTCTTATCAAACACTTGAAACAAACTCAGGTATTTGTGGATCTGAAATCCTTTGTTAAAGACTCTTTAGCTCCCTGCAAGGGAAAAAGTAACAGATCCTTTTTGCATCTGCTCGATTTCAGTGCTGTTTCATCTTTGGGAGAGGTTTCTAGACATGAGGTGAAGTTCTCCTGCTATTGTTTTTTCAGCTCAGAGCAGTGACAGTTCTTGGTGGAAGGGAAGAGAGAAAAGAGTTTTCCTTCTCTTGCTTTATTAGAGAATAATGTAATGCCAAGAAGGGAAAACAAAATGAAATTTAGAGGGTAAATTGAGGAGTGATCTCTGCCAAGTCAAAGATGTCATTCAGGAAAAATAAATAAATCTCCTGCCCCAGCTGGGAAAAGAATCTTCTACCCTACTGCAAATGAAGAGATCTGAATGAGTCTTCTTCTGAACTTTATCCGCGTGCAGCAAGAGGCTGAATCAGTACAGAAACGTCCGTATCTACCCTTAAGAGAAGATGAAGGAAGTCCCATCTCACCTGAAAGGGTTCATAACTCTACTAAAATATAAAAAGCAAAGTTAACAACAGAAATAACATAGGTATACTGTGATATACTGACCGCGAACGTTGTGTTTTCATCCTGTGCCTTTCTTCTCAGTCAGAGGACTGATAGTCCCCTGTCTGACGTAGGCTGCGACGTGCTGGGTGGCAGCTTCAGCTGCTGTAGCTGTGGGAATTGCCAAGAGGAGCAAACGTCCTCTCATCTCTGCCTGGTCATTTCTCCCCCTTTCCTTTGAGTTGATTCAACAAATTGATTAGGCTAAAAGCTGGTTTTTTATGGAGAAGGGAAAGGAGAATTTTTTTCCTTCAGCTCAGTGAGCTGATCTGCCTTGTGGCTGTGTGGCCACCGGATGGAGCGGGACAAATGTCAGTGTCTGGCTGTACTGGAAGCAAGGGTAACGTGCAACCACACTCTCAGGCAGTCTCCGTTGGATGGTGTCGGTATCTGCGTCCCGAGGTGCTGATCGTTGCAAGCAACTTCATCCTCTTGAACATTATATTAGAAACCAGAAAAACCCAAGAGATTGTGAACTAATTCATCTTGGCCGTAATGTGCTAGGCAGATGTATTCCTGTGGCTTGGCTGGGATGCTCAACTCACCATTGCAAGCGAGCCAATCTGTAACTGAGAGACCAAACTGGGATTCTTCAGCTATTCCTGGTTTCTACTGTAACATATGAATAATAAAGCAGGATCTGCAAAAGTTATAGATCTAAAAGGGAAGTATCTAAATCCCTTCTGAAAGTAATGAATGCTTCATGAGGATAGGAGTTGTAATTACTTTTTAATAGCTGCTGAGGTACGTCACATCTGAACAGCTTCTTATCTAAGAGTGTCCTCGGGCATTTTTTTTTTTTTTTTGGATGTGCATAAGGAGGGAAGGCACAGTATCTGCAGTGGCAGGTGTGAGATGGAAGAACTTGGGAGTGAAGAGACTCTCCCTAAACGAGTGTTCAAGGACCAGAACTTGCAGAATTTAGCCTCGTGTGGTGGAGAAGCCAAACTCACAAGTGATTGCTGCCCATTCACCTGCTGGCATGTTCCACAGACACTTTATCCAGGTGTCCACAATGTCCTTATTTGTCCCATCTTCCTCATTTTGTCCCTGACATACTTAATGCAGCTCCTCCTTACCTTCTCTCCCTCTTACTGCTTCTTACAGCCACATATTTCAAGGGCTTCCTGAATGTTTTGTCCTTTACTTTTACTTCAGTCTTGCCTTTGGCCACCAGTCTCCTTCATGAAATATCCCGAGTGACCCGTAAAGCAAATGTATTCTTTCCTCTTCTAGTTTTCATCTTTCTGCTAAATGCTGGAAAAAGAGAAAGTTTAGACAGAAAAGGGCAGAAAAACTACTGTTTTCGAAGGAAGGTTTTTAAAGGAACAGACAATGAAGATGAAGCAAAGGGATGAAAATACAAAGATGAAAAAGAGAATCAGAACAAAATAAAGAAACAAAGAAATGGCAAATCAACTCTTTGGTGATGTTTATGTTGCTGATTTATTCGTGCAGCAGTGTCGGGGAGAGCGCTGCTTTTCAAACATGTGTCAGGTTCCTGCCCCATGAATTTACAATTTGAACTGGGAAGTGGGAGAAATTAATGCAGAAAACTTCCCACATTTCAGTGTATTTCTCCATAACATGTCCCAGAGCATATTTCATTTTGGGGAGAGGAGGTAACGACAGATTGCTGTTGCTAACAGGATTTGGGTCAAACTACTGCTTATGATTTGGCACGTAACTAGATTAATAGGGGTTATTCTTAGAAATTACATGCCACGGCAGGAAGATAATCCCCTCCCCACCAAATTTCAAGTCCTGTTCATCAGCAGAGGTGTTGGGCTGAGCGTACTCTGCAACAATTTATCCATTAAAATCCAAATTTCCCTACCACTGGCTTTAATCCCAGGTTGGAAGGAGCTCCCTCGCCACAGCCGAGCGTGCTTCATTCTGCCTGAATCCCGAGAAGACCACCGGTTTGTGCTCACTCCCATAGGTAAATCTCCTCTTCACCCCTGAAAATTCTTGAAGAGAGAAGTGACAAAGGTCTGAATTTATGGAAGCCATGTGGAAGTTCTATCTGCATTAGCCAAGAGCTGGAAGAGAGCCAAGCAACCTAGGTTAAAAATTGCCAAACTAACCCCTCCAGATGCCAGCAAGGCTGGTTATATCCGTCTTCCAGAACGGCACTTAGAATTATGAGGAAACCATGTCTAGAACATAACTTATGAGAGGTATTACATGGAATCTGCTGGAGCTGGGAAGTTGATGGGCTTTTCAAAATAAAGGCTGTAGATTTTGTTTGGTGGTGGCTGGCTGGTTTAAGAGCACAAGTTTCAAAAGGGTGGCAGCAAGAAGATCAAATAAATAGTTAACAGATTAATTCTGCACCAGCTGTAAAGACTTCTGTCAGTTTTGAAAGCTGAGGGAAGTTTTGTATCTCAGGGTGAAGATGTCTTTGGTTGGTGGCTTCTTCAGGGCTCTTTGCTCTACAAAGACGCTCTACATTGGTTGGTGTCCCTGGGAATTGCTGTTCCCTCTTGAGTAGGAGTCACCTGGTACCGTACCAGTCTCAGGGCTGGGAAATGGGAAGATTACCTGGGAATCTGACAACTCTAAAATGAAGGATTTTTATTTTTTCTTATATCTGAGTGGAAAGTTAATGTTACGTAAAACTGCCTACTGAAGCCAATTCCTTCGTTAAATTTGTTTTCATAGGGCTTTTTCATTTCTCCCGTGTGTCCAAGAAAAATATTACTTAGCTAAAAGACATTAATTCAGTTTAAATCAGGGTATCAAGCCCTCTGAGTCTGGTACTGATGTGTGTGCACAAGTTTCTTGTTTAAATTAAGCCTCCTGGTTACTGGCTCTTTGTTTGTTTCTCTGCCATCCCTGCTTTCAGGATGTTTATCTCATAAACTGCTAGAAAACTAACAGCTGAGTACCATTTTTTAAATAATTCAGATGGAAAAGCAATAT
Organism: Baryphthengus martii; assembly: GCA_013396935.1. NCBI lineage: Eukaryota > Metazoa > Chordata > Aves > Coraciiformes > Momotidae > Baryphthengus > Baryphthengus martii. Next base: position 165,255 of record VWZK01021398.1, read on the forward strand.
CCTGCAAAAATTTCTGTAATCAAGTGTATGTCCAGTCCTGCTCGTGTGGAAACTTGATCAAAAAAGATCCTTAACTCCTAGTTAGGTCTAATTACGTTGGGTTTTGTTTGGGTTTTTTTTTAAATAAATAAATCGGAGTTCGATACAAACCCATTTTCCTTCTCATTTCCCTTTACAATCAGCCCATCATTTTTGTTTTGTTAAAGGACAGAAATTGCATCCCTTAGACGGAGAGCTTGGGCAAGCTTTGCAAAACAATTAGTGCATCTTTCACATGGCCTAAGCTTGATTGAATAATTACTCAAATAACGGTCAGTAATGGAATACATAGAGTTATCTCGTGGCTAATCCTCAGGTAATGGAGTTGGTGTATCTCTGATTTTTCTCTGAGCGGTTCACGGTGAACAGGAGACTGAGACAAAAGTGATTATGGGAAGTGGAGGGAGTCACTGGAGGCCAGCAAGGAAAAGGAGGCCTTATCTTAAGCAATTAATCAAGAAAACTCCTATTGTGGGACAATTATTCAAAGCTAATTCTAAAATAGCTTTAGAGCCTGAGGTCCTGAAGGTTTTCGTCTGTGTGCTTTTGGAATTGTTTGTGTTTTGTTGGTAAGAATTTTGCCAAGGTCACTGGGAGCGCTGGGGCAGACCTTGCATGGAAATGAAGGCTGATGAGTACTTCAGAGGGAGGGAGGGTTGAGTGCAGCATCACCCAACGTTGGCTTCGAGGTCCTTGTTGGAGCTGTAATTTTTTTATTAAAAAAAAAAAAAAAGATAGATTGGAACGTTTCTAAGCAGAGACAGTACTTTGAAACTTGCCTGATGTTTCCACAAAAACGCTCTCTGGTCCTTTGCATCCATTGCAGATGATACTAAGAGGAGTATATCACAAATCATAGAATCATTTAGGTTGGAAAAAGACCTTTAAGATCATTAAGTCCAACCATAAACCCAATACTGCCAAGTCCACCAAACCATGTCTCTCAGAACACATCTACACAGCTTTTCAATCCCTCCAGGGATGGGGACTCCACCACTGCCCTGGGCAGCCTGAGCCAGGCCTTGACAACTCTGGAGGGGAAGAAATTGTTCCCAGTACCCAACCTAAACCTCTCCTGGTGCAGCTTGAGGCCGATTCCTCTTGTCCTGTCTCTTGTTCCTTGGAAGAAGAGACTAACCTCCACCTGGCTCCAACCTTCTTTCAGGGAGTTGTGGAAAGCAAGAAGGTCCCCCCTGAGCCTCCTTTTCTCCAACCTGAACAACCCCAGGTCCCTCAGCCGCTCTCGTTCTCTAGACCCTTCCTCAGCTTCATTGTCCTTCTCTGGACACTCTCCAGCCCCTCAATGTCCTCTTGTAGTGAGAGGACCATTTTGCTTTCATGCTCAGCTCTCCCAGTGTACATGCAGGACTCTGATACCTCTATATCTCTCTTTTATTCTTTATCTCTGGTTTTGGTTGTTTTTTTTTTTTCCACTGTTTTTTCTCAGCTTGCTTGTCCTACAAAGGCCTGCAGCAACTGCGGAAGTGTAGGATTGTTTCATGGCTGTGGCTTTGCAAAAGACCACAAGGTCTTTCCAGTTGTCCCCAAAAAAGCTCTTGTACAGTGAGATCATCTAACAGACTCCGTTGCTCTGCTTTCAGCCTCTGAGTCCCCTTAAAAGTGAGATTTATTTGAAGACATTGCTGTGATCTATGAGGTTCTTTAGAAAGAAGCAATAGATTTTAGCAGCTGTCCCTGAAAAATTTAACACTTGCCGGGGACAAAAAAAAAAAAAAAAAAGGCACAGAGGTTTTAAATTGAATGTGGTTTAAATTTTCCTCCAGCCTCCTGAATTGGGCTCCTTGCTGGAGCGGGAAGCTGCCCGCAGAATTATTACTCAGCACGGTCACCTCGTGCTCTCGTAGCACATTTTTTTTTTTTCCCAGCGGTGCTGACAGCGGCGTTTGGAAGCCGCCGTAGCGCCGGGCTCTCCCAGCTGGTTTCAGATGGCTGTTGAGTGCCGCCTGCGAAGCGCTGCCGGCCGGCTGATCGCCTCTCAGTGATTAGTTTTCTCTCTGCCCGTGGACACCTTTGGCAGGGCAGGGTTACGGGCAGAGTCAGGGACACACATCTACTCTCCTACCGAATAAAGCAGAGAGGTTGCAGGAGAAAGAGAGGCACTAATTGGATTTGTAGCTGTAAGGAAAAAAAGAAAAAACCCTCTCTTAAAGTAAACATTTTCCTCTCTTTAAATCTTTCCTTGGCTTCTTTTCGTGAAGACCGCTCGAAAGTATCTGTTTCAGGGGTGAACCCTTCCCAGCAAATTTAATTTTGAGGCTTGTCAAGCTTTATTAAAACCTTATCATCAGTGATTTCCTTCTCTGCTAGATCAAGAAGATTATACTTGTTATGGGATTCGTATTGTATCTCAGAATTCTTCCCAGCAAATGTGGGGTTTCATGTATGTACCAAGACACACCGCTGCCAATTCCTAGCGCTGATGTCCCGGGGTGAGCCTTGTCAGCACGTATTCCTGAAGACTTTGGATGCCGTTCAGACAAAGTCACGAGCTGGGGCTGCATTGGTATTTCTGAGTTAGCAACGGTTGGAATACACGCATCGCTCTGGATGGCAAAAGCATTCCAAAGTGCTGCTGGTATCAAAGAAAGGAGCTGATAAACCCATTCCTAACAGCTGGAATATTTGGTGAACAGTTCTGGGGATGGCGTGTGGACATATATTAAGAGAGAGAGTGAAATCATGTCGTTTGACTTTGAAGATAAAGTAACTCTGTTTGTAGAAGTGGGAATGTCCAGTCAATGGCAGGGCTTCTTTATTATTTATTTTTTTAATTAAATTTCAGTGACTTACATTTATTTGTGCCACTACGGACAGATACCGTGGCTCAGGGCTTTGCCTGACAGTGTAGACAGACCTTTTCCTGTTCTAGAGCACAGGATCTGATTGACATTTGTTATACATCTCAATTCATGTATCGAAAATAAACTTCTCCCTCCCTCCCTCAGTCTTCCTCCTTTTTATAAAATACTTGAAATAGTTCTTGCTGAGAAAATATTTCATTTCCCTTCCTTATCCAATGAAGACAATCAAACGGTTGGAAGAGTCTATAAATACGTGCTCTGTTGTGTTCGGGTGGTTTTTTTTATAGTGCCCAGAAGTAACCAAAGCACTTGGAAAAATACAGATACGGTTCTTGCCCTGAGCAGCTTATCATTTGGTTTCGAACGTGCCCTTGCAATTGCAAGTAATGCACAAGAGGAGGAGAGGAAAGGCAATTAATGGCCAAACGAGTTGTTGGACTAAAAAGTTATTTGAAGGTGATATGAACGCTCACAGCCTTTTTACGATGGCAAAAGTTGCATCTTTGTCCTGCACAGCAAGAGTGACGGGGGTCTTTAGGTTGCCTTGAGCCAACGCTTCCCTCTGGTCATGCATTTTTGCAGAAGCTCCAGCATATGAGCAAATATTTAGCAGATTAGCACCTAAAATAGCTCAGTTTTGCTTTCCAGGGGGTAAAGCAAGTCGGAGGTAGGCACAGGTCGTTGTAGCCCTCGTCTGGCAGAGGTGTCCTCTCTCCAGATGGGTTTTGTACCACACCCGGCACAGCCTGTCCCTGGTTATCCTCTGGACTTTGAGAGGAGCTAATCATTTGCTAGAAGACCTCTGTCTTCATATTCTCCTTCCTACCACTGGTATGTCAGATACCTTCCCCGTGCTGATCGGTATCGCCAACGTCTCCTCTCCCATCTCTTCTACCTTTGCCACAAACCCAGTAACGAGTCGAGTCACTAATGATGGCTGGGCTGAAGGGCATGTTTGCTATTTATAGCAGCAATAGAAACAGAAATATGCTTATTAATGCAATCTAAAATAGCCCGTCGTGCCGTCGTGTCTGGCTCTTACTTGCTGTCTCTGAGACTCCTGAGGACAAGGAACCTGACTCTTAAATTCTAGCTCCTGTGCCCTGAACACTGTTCTGCTGTCACGGGTGTGTTACAGCAAAGGCAGAGCTTTCGGGGTTTTATTTTTGAACTTTTGGGGTTTAAATTTTGATTTTTTGGGAAGAAAAGGTGAGGGCTGAAGTAATACGGTGAAATAAATACGTGATGTCTATAGGACAATTGTGCCGTACCGTTTCGGGGGCTCGTTAGCTCAGTTGCAAAATAAGATATTAAATAGTCACTGTATTTTCTGCCTTCTGAATCCAAGTACCTGAATGCATATGTAGGTTGCAAATCTGCGAGGGACTCAAACAAATTCTACCGATGCCAGGTAAAAATTAATAATGTGGCAGAAATACAGACACCCCAATGTAACAAATACCTAGTTTGTTCCTCCGCTAGAAGGTCTAAGTAGTGGCTTCCTAAAATATCTGTACAAATCTGGGTTTTTTTAGCAGAGGGTTTTATTGAAGGTAGAACAATATATTTTCTTCTACAAGACCGTAATATATAAAAGGAAAAGGCACTGTAAAATCGCTCCACATGTTTATATAGGTTCAGTGTTTTTGTTTTCGGCCAGATTTGTGATACTTGAAAAGCTGGTTTGGAAAGCTCAGCTGGAAAGATTAGATACCGAGGTGCGAAGTGAAAAGACTGACCCTCTGCTTTCCTTTTGTCAAGAAAAATACGTATAAACCCCTCGTATTATATTTGAGAATTGGCAGATACAGATAATACGACGTGGATTTTGAGTCTTTAGATCATAAATTCGATCTTTGCGAGAGGAGCGGCGCCAAATCTGAGTTGTAACAGAAATTCTCATCCAGAAATACTCCCAGGAAGATTATTAAAACACTCCAGGTACTGACATCGGCTACAAAGATCTACTTGGGCCTATTTCTTTAAAGGGGGGGAAAAAAAACCACCTTAATACACAGTATTACAATAGCTAGGCCCTATTATACTATTGTAATCATAGCTGAAGCAAGAACGGTGATTAACGATGGCAATTTATTGTATCTGACGAGGGGAGAAAATAGGAGATGTTGTCGTTATCATAAATCATATCATAAATAACCAAAGAGAAGCACTCAGAAAGCTTGTGTGGTGTCAGCAGCAAACCCTTTCAGGCACGTTAGCCCAGGATGTAGCCATAGAAACCCCAAAGTCATATTGTTATCTTAGTCTTGCTGCAGTTATGTGATACAACAGTATTAACATATAGATTAGGCCATTTATAATACTAGGTGTCATTTCAGGTTGGCTTGCTTATATAGCATTTTAGTTTTTTTATTGTGCCGAATGTGAGGGAAACGCTGCCTTTTTACAGGTCAGTATAGAGCCATTTATAACGGAGCGGCTTCACACCCCTGTCGGTCTTGCTAATGTACTCTGTTATTGATTGGTTGTACTCTATGAATTGTCATTGCCTAATTACCTTGTCTTTGCTAATAATTTCATTTTTTAGAAGTCAAAATGTTCCTTTTAAAGAGAAAACCTCTACACCTGCCCACGTACTTCGGGGCCAGTTCCCGATCCTGTTAAGGATTGTACACCCTGAGGGAATAAAAAGTAAAATAAAAAAATAAAATAAAACCCACTCAGATTCATCCATATTTTGTGACGGAGGTTTTCACTCCCTGGCTGTATGTTTTGATCCAGCAGTGGTGGGTTTCGTGTCACGCTCTGCTCCGCAGATTTCGGGCGAGAAACTCAATCACAGATAGTTCAGAGCAACACCAAAGGGACTGAGCCCAGGCTGCCCTACTGGCAGGGACCTGGCTGCTTCTCACCCATCTTCTCCCTCGATCACTTCCTAAAGATGCCTCTGTGGTTGTTTTTACTCCTGTGGTTATTTTTACTCCTGTGGTTGTTTTTACACAGGTGTAACACCTCCAGACACATGAGCACTGCGTTGCCAGGCACGTGTGTTTGTTCGGTCCCTGTGTGTGATCTACAAAAGCTGTTGAGCCACTGTTAAAAAAATCAAAGCGAAAATAAAGTCACCCTGTTTGTATTTAGACAGAAACACGTTTTGCTTTGCTCTGTGCAGCGCAAAGGCAGAACTGATAGTTTGTCAGGTCGGAGGGAGATGGTGAGTGGAGCTGATAACCATCTGCCAACGCTGCTTTTCTGTCTTCAGCAGGAAGCTGGGTGTGTCATTTTAAGAATCCTGGGTAGTTTGGCTTCATAAACATTGCATATTCTAAAAAGCATTCTAATGAGGACTACCACTAAGGGTTATTCATTCTCATTGCATCCAGAGGCCTAAAGCAGCACCAGAAGCCAAAGTTGCGCGTTACACCCTAAGCCAAAAGAGGAGCGATACCCTGCACCTCTCTCCTCTTCTTTCCAACGCCCTAGGCTTGAGTGATCCTGAGGTGGGATTTTTCACTTTGCCAACTGGACAGAAAAATACTTTTCTGTCAAAGTGGTGATATAAAAAAAGAGGTGCAGGACTTTCCTCTGACTTGTTCTAGTCCAAAAGTTGGATTAGTTATCACAACAGCCCAGATCGGTGGTTTGAGTTCAAACTGAGAATATTTCTTATTTCAGCCAGGATTAGTTCCCCATTCTCCTGCACAATTGCTTGAACCAGGACAGAAGAAAGGGTGGGATTGTTTGTTTTTAAAGCAATGCTGTGGTGTAGAACTACAGCTTTGGTAGTTGTGGTTTGTTTCTGGCAAACTATCGATATCTTATTCTCACGCTGGTGTTCAAAAGTTCGTCTCCACTGATTTCATACCAAGAAATGCCTCATCCAGAGTGTGGAGCAGTTGTTCAACAGGGTGAAGAGGTCTGGAAATTTGTGAGTCCTGAACCAGATTATTGCTATCATTTGTATTTCAAGATGGAGGAATGTATTTTGTCAGTAGGGATGGAGGTGGATTTTGTTGACCACTTGTAGCTTCTTGGACAGGTTCATAACTACTTTTGGTGTGATCGATAAGTGCACACACCAAGTCTCTCAGTCTTGTTGAGCACCTTGAAGTTCAATCCCAACTAATACTGATGGTTGAAGGCACCACCCAGCCAGCTGGGCCAAATTTTTCCAATGTGACTAATGTCTGGATGCTTAACTTGGGGCATCTTTAACATCCTCTTCGGAGTTTCAGTTATGTATGCAAAATCCCTCGCCACACCTGAAAGCTCTGGGGTTTTTTTCTTAATATATTTGCGGTTTCTGCATTTTAGAACATACTGAGAAGACACTGGAATGGACTTGCTGGCAATGTGAGTGGAAAAAATTTGAGACACGTGAAAGATGAGCTGCTTGATGGTGCTCTCTTACCAGCTCTCTTCCCATAGAAAGTGTCAACTGGAAAATGTTCTGGGTTTGGTAATAGGTTGCTTGATCTTCTCTATCCAGTAAAAGGGAAATCTGCTGGTGTGTCACATGTTTGGTAAACAAGTCACATCAGTGAACAGTTGTGTTCATATGGCAGAGAAATTGCATATATAAAAGTATATATATAACATATATACACACATCTATCTATATAAAATCTGGCATTTTAAGCTCAGAATGTATCAGGGGTATCTTAGCGTGTTCATTTTGCATTAGGGTATCAGGATATTGGCCTGTAGGATATCAGGATTGAATTTTGTCGCTCTTCCATTCATTTCCTTTATGGACTACGAGTACAATCTGTGTTTGTTTTGGGAAAAGGCCACTGTTATTGCAAGTTGAAGAGATAAAACCTATCATGGCATAAGAAAAAACTCTTTTCACTTTTAACAAAGTCAAAAACCCCTACTTACCAGGGTATGATGGGGATGTTAAGCTCTTGACTTAGTGACTTTAAAATTTCCTAAAAGCTATCTTTGCCTTAATCTCGTGCTTTATCTAGACAATAGGAAAATTATTCTGGAAGTCTGCAGGAAGTTTTTTTGGTATTTTTTTTCACTAAAAAGTTTCGTATGTTGGGTGGGAATGATCACTTCCTTTCTTGCATTTGAGAGGCTGAGCTGGCTTGTGTATAAAACCTTCAGCTCGATATCCATGTGGTCCTAAGGAGCATATGCTTGGAAAGAAAGATGGGTTAAAGGTTTCAGTGCAGGCACTGCCACATTATTTCCTTTTGTGAGTCTTAATTTTCCTTAAAAACTGCAGCACTTTCAACTTCCTTACCTAGGTGCTTGGTACCATGCAGTGCTAAGGAGCAGAGGGACCTGATACGAGCAGAACTGTGTGTGAAAGAAATGTGTGATCTGCTGATAGATCTTTATTTGGTCATTTTGCATCCCATTAGAAAATAAAATGTTCAAATGCTGTTTAAAAAGAAAAGAGTGATGGAAGAAATTTAATTGTTGCAAATCGGTGTGTACGAGCTGCGTGGAAACATCTGCTCGTTCGGAATTGTAACCTTAATGGGTTTGCTGTGATAACTGATACCATTTATCTGCCATACAAAAATTAATATCAAATACCAAATGACAAAATCTTGCATTATTATAATATCCAGAGTTGGCTTTCATGGGAACTGTTACCAACCGGAGCTTTGTGCAATTAATATTTTGGCCACTGAATTGAAGGTGAGAGGCTGCTGTTTGCTGTTACTAACATCACAGAATCATGGAATGTTTTGGGTTGGAAGGGACCTTGAAAGATCATCTAGTCCAACCCCCGTGCACAGAGCAGGGACATCTGCAACTAGAGCAGAGACATCTGCAACTAGAGCAAGTTGCTCAGAGCCCTATCCAACCTATCCTGGAATGGTTCCAGCATGGGACATTGGCCACCTCTCTGCACAACATGGGCCAGGTCTCACCATCCTCAGTGTAAAAAACTTCTTTCTTATCTCGAGTCTAAATCTCCCCTCTTTTAGTTCAAAACCATCACCCCTTGTCCTGTCACAACAGGCCCTGCGAGGAAGTCTGTCCTCATCTTTCTGACAGGCCCTCTGTAAGTACTGAAAGGCCGCTCTAAGATACCTCCAGAGTCTTCTCTTCTCCAGGCTGAACAACCCCAGCCTTTTTTCATAGGAGAGGAGTTCCAGCTCTCAGCCTGGCCTCCCAACAGAAGGATTCCAGCCCTTGGATCATTTTTGTGGCCTTGCACACAAGACAGCGCGGTGCAACCTGCCCAGGGTCACGCTGCAGGCCTGTGTCAAGAGAAGGGTGGATTCTTTCCTCCCTCCTTTAATTTCATCTCATCCTTTCATGGAAGTGATGAACTTGCCTTGTTACATAGACACGAGCGATGTTCCACATCCTAAAATTCTCCAGTGAGAAATGCTGCCGTAACAAAATGTTTTCTCCTAAGCAGCCTGCGAACGGCTTTCAGCTGGTTTTATATCGGTGCTGGAGAAATTCCCCTTCGAGGCTGCTCTGCGTCAGCTGAGCTCATCCCTCCTGTAACCTGGGCGTCATCTGAAGCCGGGCTCTGCACATGGGGCCGCCTGACATCCTAAACAATTGCTCTGGATAGCTTCAGTAATGTCAGCATTAATATTGATCCAGCACCGACTTCTCCAACAACAACCAACCGAAAAAAAAAAATGTATCTGTTATCTTGAGAAACCGCCCAAACAGCTCTAGTCTCCTTTCATTATAGGAGAGAGTTATTAGGGCAGATGGCTGAGGTGATACCCATTTGACCTAGAGATGCTAACTCAAGGGTTGGATCATTAATAAGGTGGCCAGAGATAGGGAGAGGTGGCAGTAAAGAGAGTTAAAAAGCGACCCCGCGCACAAAGAGTCGCGCGTCGAGAAGCGCCGGGGAGAGAATGGGATGGACAAAGGTGAAAAAGTGGCCGTGTGGTTTTAAACGCTCGTCTCCGAGTCAAGCAGATTACACTTAAAAGCTGATGTTTTCCCATATTTGGTTCCTGCTCCGGTGTGAATCCTTCGGGAGGAAAAAGCCTGTAGCTCGTGAATGCAAGACAGACATTTCACTTTCTCTAATTAAGCCACACACACACACCAAAAAAAAGTGCTTTGTTTTTTTCTGCCACGGCCACAGCTGCAGTGGCTCAGGTTTGAAAGCCACTGCCTGGCAGAAAACCAGTCCTCGCTGAGGATCAGCCTGTGGCCTTGTTCCAAGAGAAATTTGGGTTTCATTTGACCACGATAGGATTCCAGATTGTCATCTGAGCGTGTCTGAAAAGTGGTGAATGTGTGTCAGTAGTTAAGTGCTCGTGAACTTCCTTAGTCCCTGGATTGTTCAGGACTGACCCAAGCAATTTTTTCCAGATGTTTTGGGGAATCCAAGTCCATATAAAAGGGATGGTAATGCTTCTGCTTCCTCACTAAGTTGTCTTTGTGGCTTGCAGGAATGTGCATGAAAGCCAGAGCCAAGACACCCCGATTTCTAGTCTCACCTCTACAAACTGCACTTTAACCTTTTCTGCCCTGCCCTGGCATCTCCACACAAGATCACAGAAACTTGGTGGGCTCGCTGCAAACTTTGCTTGGCCTTACTAAAAAAAAAAATAAGCATCGCTCTTTTTTTTTGATTGCACAAAAACTCCGGTCCCTGTTCGCCAAACCTCCTCTGAAATTGTTTTTTCGCCTTTGATCCAGCAGCTGCTGGGATGCTGCAATCTTGAGTAGGTAAAACATGAGCAGCACCTGGGGATGGGAAGGAGTTACAAAAATATGAAATATTGCAGTGCGCTGCCATGTAACCCAGTGGCTGTTTAAGCGGATGCCGAGCAGAAATCTTTAGCAAATCAATGTTCTGATTTTTCTCTTAAATGTAGATTTTTTTCACTGTTTATTGTGGTAGCTCCTCTTCCACTTTATTGACTCTCTTTATCCCCGTATTTTTTTATATGAAAAGGTTTATGCTGCTATCTCTACACTCTGCATAATCAAACCTCGTCTTTGCTAATGTTTGAATTTTTATCTTTATGAAATTTTAAGGCAGAAGACTTCTCTAAATCCCGATTTTAAAGTATGATGTTTGTTTTAAATTTTATCGCTCTGCAAAATTTGCAATGAAAACAAACTCTCAGTGACGAACTTGGTTGAATGGGGTTGGGAGGGAATTGCTCAGTATCAACCAGCGCTGTGTGACGTCTGATGAATGCTGATTCTTCAGCGCCAAAACCAGTTTTGAGCAGATGAAGGCAGCTGATTTCTGCAACAGCTTAGACAGAGATTGAAATGACTTCCATGATCTGGAAGCAGAATTTTTTTTTTCCCCCCATAGCAGGTGCAGGCTCAGTCCACAGTGATTTCTCAGTTATACTCTAACTTTGTAGTTTAAAAAAATTGAATGTCAGTGCCCAGCCAGGCAAAACCTAACTCCCTAACATTTCTGTTTTTCACGGAAGGCTAAGACTTTATCCTCAGGCAAAGTCTCCTCTCTGGGCTGGCTGCTGTAAATCCTCTGGGCCCTGGCAAAAGCCAGAGTTGCTAGCTCATTTTACTTAATTTGTGATGCTGGCAAGATTTGTGCTGCAGCCCAGGGCTCTTGACTCAACTCTCCTAAATCAGAGCATTGACACACTACAGGAGAGAAACACCAGCAGAGAAAACCTGAAAATAAACGCCTCGAAAAGAGATATTTCAGAAAGATGCTGCCTTACAAAGCTTTAAATAGTGTAAAGTTCTAAGTTGCTCGGTGTTTGCTTCTCTAAAACCACCTGCTCATTAAGAAGTTGGGGTTTTATCCGCTGTCATAATAAACTTTTTTTACTACGGATTTTGTATGAGAATCTTGGGGCACTTGATATCTTTCCACAGAAACCCTGCTAGACAAAATGTCATGAGTTTTTGCAGGTGAGTAAACAGAGATGTGGGATAAAGTGAAGGGAGGTTGTCTGCACAGGAATGTTAACCAGCATAGGTGTAACGATGTAATTACAGCACACAGAAATGTGTCGGGTTAACACCAGTGTAGACGTTCTTATTCCAGGCTAAGAATCCTTTTTCCTGCTTGGATAATTCCATTTTGAAAGTGAGAAAGTGTATCCAAGAGGATAAAGTGCTTGGCTGTAGTTGGGGAGATCAGAAGTCCTTTTCTCCAACCTGCCATGGATTTGCTGGGAGATCTCAAGTGAATTTTCTCCTTTCTCTGCACCATGGTGTCACATGTGTAGGGTTGAAGGTGGTGTTATATGTAGGGAAAAACAAACAAACTACTGTTAAACCAAAAAAAATAATAGAGCGGTCACACAGGTGGTGTCCACGCTGGCTTGAGATAGGTGGTACCTGATGTTCACACTGTGTGTGTTTCAGGTTTATCTTACTTTCAAAAGTTGTGGGGTTTTTATGTCTCAGAGCCCGAATGCCCACTTGCAACTGGAGCATGCTGGGTGTATTCCTCTGGCAACACAGCTCTCACTTTGGTTCCACTACACCGAGGAGCCAGCATCTGCACTCTAGGATTGCTCCATGATCCAAACATCAGCGAGTGGGGATGATGAGGAGAGGAGTTCCAACAACGTGCTCCCGATCCAAACCAGCACACACACATGCAGTGCTGGGGTGTTCCCATCTATATGTTCCCATATATGTATATGTTGTAATCCCAACAACTGCAGGAAGAAATAATCAGGTCATTTTTAGGTAGCACGGACACTTTGGACCTGCCTCACAAGGTCTACCACCACTGGAGAGCTCTACGCTTAAAACCTCTGCTCATAGGTTTGATGTTACACTGAGATGAGGGCATCTGACGGTTGTGATGGTGACTGATGCGAGACAGAGGTGCCACACTTGGCTTCCAAGTAGACCAGTAAGAAGCTGTTAGGCAGCCAGTTATGTCTTATGGGCTGAGAGACATGTGAACATTGCTGCGATGCTCATTTGTTTCTGTAAAACACGTTTTTAATTATCCTAATGCTTTTTTAAAATGTTCTTTGTTACAGAAGAGGAAGAGGAACAGGTACCTACCGATGGAGGCACATCTGCAGAAGCCATGCAGGTGCCACTGGAAGAAGAGGGAGAGATGGAAGAGGATGAGGCAATTAATGATGAGAACTACTTGAGCAAGAGACCGTTAGAAAGTCCCGATGCTGAGGAATTTCTGCCTGTAAAACGGCCAAAACTATCTGTTTCCAAAGGGGACAGCTTGGACGGAGCTTTGGAACCACGTGAGCCTCTGAGCTCAATAAATACTCAAAAAGTACCACCAATGCTTTCCCCAGTTCACGTTCAGGACAGTACAGACTTAGCCCCTCCTTCACCAGAACCACCAATGTTGGCTCCCATTGCAAAATCGCAAGTGCCAACCCCCAAAACTTTAGAAGCAAAGCCCTTTGTACCCAAAACAAAGTCCAAAACGAGTTCTCCAGGACAGAAGACAAAATCACCGAAAACTACACCCTCGCCAGTGGTAACTGGAAGTCCCATACGTTCACCAAAAACTGGATCCAAAGAAAAAAAGTCACCGGGTCGCGCCAAGAGCCCAAAAAGTCCTAAAAGTCCAAAGGTTCCTGTTCATGTTCCCCAACCACCACCACCTGTCAAGCCTGAAGCACCAAGTAGAACCCCTCTGGCTGCGTTAAGTGAAAAGATAGGAAAGGAAAACATTCAAGTAAAACAAGGACAGACGCCACCTGAGCCCACCCCCAAGCCAAATATTGAAAACCAGACTAAGAAAGTACCCGTCATGGACAAGACCATTGATGATTCGATCGATGCTGTCATTGCTCGTGCATGTGCAGAACGAGAACCGGATCCCTTTGAGTTTTCCTCTGGTTCTGAATCAGAAGGGGAAATTTTTACCAGTCCTAAAAGACTTTCTATTTCAGAGACTACAACGCCTAAACCTTCTGTTTCCGCCAATAATGCAAATAAGGCAGGAGCAACTCCAATACCTCCTTCAGGTGGGACTTCAAGTTCAGACATTTCATGGACAATGGATGACTCCATTGATGAGGTCATTCGAAAGGCAAACATGGGGACACCTTCTAATGCACCTACCAACTTCACTTACTTCTCTTCTCCTTCTGCTTCACCGCCAACTCCAGAACCTCTTCTCAAAGTCTATGAGGAGAAAACCAAGTTGGCTTCATCAGTAGAAGTGAAAAAGAAATTGAAAAAGGAGCTGAAGACAAAAATGAAGAAGAAGGAAAAGCAAAAGGAAAAAGATAAAGAGAAAAACAAGGAGAAAAACAAGGAGAAGGAAAAGAACAAGGAGAAGGATAAAGACAAGGAAGGAAACAAGGAAGCAAAATTTCAGTGGAAGGAACTACTGAAAGATGACGATCTCGATCCCTATAAATTCAAACTGAAGGACTTTGAGGATGCTGACACAAAAGTAAAGTTGAAAGATGGCAACACCAAGAAAGAGAGAGAAAAACATAAAGATAAAAAGAAAGAGAAAGAGAAAGGCAAAAAAGACAAGGATAAGAAAGACAAAGAGAAACTTAAAGATAAGAGTAAGGAAGATAAGATAAAGGCTCCATCAGCACCTCTTGTGTTACCTCCCAAAGAAATGTCTTTGCCCTTGTTCAGCACACCAGCTGCCATGAGGCTTCCCAGCATGTTACCTTCCCTGTCTCCAATGCTTCCTGAAAAACTGTTTGAGGAAAAAGAGAAACCAAAAGAGAAGAAGAAGGACAAAAAAGAGAAGAAGAAAAAGAAAGAGAGGGAGAAGGACAAAGAAAAGGAGAAGAAGGAGAAGGAAAAGGAGAGGAAAGAAAGAGAAAAGAAAGAGAAAGAAAAAGAGAAACACAAGCACGAGAAGGTAAGCTGGTTAGATGAGGTGTCGTACTTGCTCGAAAAATGCACGTGGATTCCTGTATTTGCTGCTGAGCCTTGTTTAAGAGCTTTGAGGAGATGTGTGATTACAGGTTTGGGGTTTTTTTTTAAATAACAGCTCCTAAGAAGACATGCCTCAAGAGTTTCAGGGATTGTGCCACCTCTTTGGAAGACAAAACAATGGAAGTTCAGTTGTGTGAATTTGAAATGTGAGATTGTCCTTCTGGTTTTCCTCAACTCACTTTTCACTTGGAAAAGCTGGGGCTGAGGCTCAGCAGCAGCACACACACCCCAGCTGGGTGTAGTGTTGCAATGCACAGATTTTGTTCTGTAGATTTCCACTGGTAGGACGAGCAACCCTAGACCTTCCATAGAAACTTTACGTTTCAGTTCTAAAAGTCTACTTTTTCAAAGCTTGTAGAAGCTTGGAAATTACCAGGTGGACAGAAATGAGGAGCGAACTGCCTTCAAATAAACCAAGTTCCCCACTTATCTCAGATGTTCAGAGGAGCTGCTGAATCCTCTCTTACCACGAGCGTCCCATTGTTGTTCCAGTTTGTTTGAAGTAAGAAAATTGTTTTCAAATTATGGTTTAAATGTTCAAATGTCACCTTTCATTATGAGTATTATGCCTGAGAGAGAGGAGAGATAGTTTTCAAGTGGGTTGAGCTCCTTCCACTCCTGCAATTCTTACTGATTCACATCAGCCAAAGATAATTTCTTCTTTCCAGTATCACCTAATCTTGAGAATATATTTAATATTTAAGAAATGAAACCAGCATATTTGCATGTTATCAGATTTGAAATCCCATTAGAAACAGCTCCCCTAATTCAGGGTTTACTCTAATTTTTTGTCACTTCACCTTCTAATGTGCATTAAACTGTTAATATCAAAAAAAAGGAAGAAAAAAAGAAGAAAAAAAAAGAGATTGTCTTCACATATGATAACCTTGGATGCAGGATTTCCTAAATCTCTATCCTTAGCATTAGGAAGTGCTGTATTAGTTCTGGCTTTACCAAGATGCTCTTTACATCCTGCTTTGAGTGTAATAGTTCACACAAGCTCAGATTTGGGACATTCCTCACTTTCCTTTTTTGCCACAGGACCCTGTTGTGCTACCTGCCGCGCTTCAAACAAACTGCTGATTTCAAGACTTGACACATTTTTTTTTAAGTTGACAGATGGTTTTCCAGCACAGAATCTGGGTGATCTGGAAAAATAACATTTATCTGCTGTGGATGAGTCAGCGATCGACAGGGTGGTGGTCCAGTTGTCCCTGTTAATTTAATTTCTGGTTTTAGACTACAGCAGCACTTTCATGGATTCCCCATTTTGTCTGTCTGCCCTTCCTTGCCTGAGATGTTTTGTCAGCATTCCACTGAGAATTTCTGCAGGGATTTCTTTTTCGGTTAAATACCTGTGTCTATAAAATAGAGACAACAAGTCGCTTGTTTTTCATACATTTGATGTTGCTTTAGAGCAACATAACAGATAGATAAACAAATACAAATTGGTAAAGCTTCGGACTGAACATATATATATTAGGAAAAGGAGTAATAAAAACTTGGACAAATTAAATTGAGAAAGCTGCCCATTACCTTGGCAAAAAGTCCCTGTCAAAAGATAAACTTTAAAGCTAGAATGCATGAAAGAGTCCCCAGATAGAATTAAAATTTAAACTGATTCTCGATAGATAAGCTTTTTTTAAATCCACCTCTTTGCTGCAAGTCAGGATTTTAAAAATAAATTTCCCCTTTAAATCTCTTGAGCGATTTTCATTTTTTGCAAGGCCGCACTGCTGGTGTCCTGGAAAAATGGAGAGTTAGAGCTTTATCAGTTGGTGCCCTGAGGTATGTGGCAAAGAAGCTAAATCCTTGAAGATTAGCAAAAAAAATGCAGCACATGGCAATAAGGGGCTTATATGACTACTAGTATTAGTTCAGGTGAAAGAAGTATTGCTTATACATAAAACTGGACAAATCCACTGACAATGTATTTTTAGTTAGCTACAAAGGAGTCTTATATTGCTGGACTTTACCTCTTTGGTGATTTGGGAAGCTTAGTAATCCACTGTAAATGCTCTTCTGCTGGCCCCAATTCCCAGTATTACTCCAGAATGCTGCTCTTTCGTTTTAACCCCTAAAAGTACATGTTTCCTTAATTTAGCTTTTAGATCACACAATTACGTATTTAGCCGGCGCTTGGGCTCTAGGAGCAAATGATCAAGTTACGGCTCGGACGCTTTAACCTTCCACGGCGGCAGCGGTGGCTTCGGAGGCGTAAGCGCAACCGGAAAGACACCTTCGTGGACTAACTGCAGTTTCAGCTCCTGCTGGCCAGTGGAAAATGCCAGATTTCTCCTTCTAATATTGCTATATTTAAGCAAAAGAATGACCCAGCACCCACGTTTCCGTTTTTGAGTCCTGTCCTAGTTATGACCTACGTGTGCATCCCATCCCGGAGGGGAGGAGGAGTTGAAGCTTTTTATCAAGTTTTCACTGTAATTTTACCCCGAGCTGCTGGAAGACGCAGAACAGCAGTAAGAACTCTGTGTAAATGGCAGAAAGCGGGAGCTGAAGGCTGCGTGTTGGAAACGTTCGGTGGTGGCACCGAGGCAAAGGAGCTTTCACACAGGGCTTTGCCGGCAGCTCTGTGCTCCGCACTAAGTGTCGGGGTGCTGCCCTTGGAGCCAGAAAAGGAGACGGGAGCTGGAGTGCTGCCTGGCGTGCAGCACCAAATTAAAAGCGAATGATTGAAGCAGCTACGCCCCACTTCTACTATGGAGATTACCAGGCGTGCTGGAGGAGTGACTGAGCAGCTCACGAAGCGGCTGCTGACCCAGTTTCAGCCAACCTTAATACGCTGAGCTGTGAACGAAAGGAGTTGAGGAACTACTTCAGGAGAAACGGAGCCAGCCTTCCGTTGGGGCAGGGCTTGCTAGAGCTGCACCAGAGTAAACTGCCTGTACTCATGCATCAAAATCCTGGAGTCGATGTAGGGAAAGACCAGGGTATGCAGGGATCAAGAGCAGCCCTGTGGTGAAGGGCTTGGGGATGCTGGTGGACGACAAGCTGGATGGGAGCCAGCAATGTGCACGTGCAGCCCAGAACAAATTTGTCTTGGGCTGCATCCCTAGCAGCGTGGGCAGCAGGTCGAGGGAGATGATTCTGCCCTTCTGCTCCACTCTGGTGAAACCCTCCACTGCAATGGTGGATCCAGATCTGGAGTCCTCAGCACAGGAGAGACAGGGACCTGTTGGAGCGGAACCCAAGGAGGCCACAAAAATTATGCAAGGGCTGGAACCCCTCTGCTATTGAGGCCAGGCTGAGAGAGTTGGGGTTGCTCAGCCTGGAGAAGAGAAGGCTTTGGGGGGACCTTCTTGTGGTCTTTCAATACTTAAAGGGGGCCTATAAGAAAGATGGGGAGAAACTTTTTTGTAGGACCTGTTGCCATAAAACAAGGAGTAATGGTTTTAAACTAAAAGAAGAGAGATTCAAACTAGATCTAAGGAGGAAATTTTTTATGATGAGGATAATGAGACACTGGCCTAGGTTGCCCAGAGAGTTGGTAGATTCTCCATCCCTGGAAGCAATCCAGATTGGGCTGGATGGGGCTCTGAGCAACCTGCTCTAGTTGCAGATGTCCCTGCTCGCTGCAAGGGGCTTGGACTAGAAGACCTTGAAAGGTCCCTTCCCATTCAAACCATTCTATGATTCTATGATAAAACTGAATGCTCCTGAATTTTATCTCTGCCTCAGTCAGGCAAACCCTGCACACAAACCCACAATGTAGAAAATTTTTTCCTCTCCTTTTGTATCAAAGGATAAGATTTCGGATTGTTGTGGAGCTTGTTTCCCTCTCACAGCAGACTGTCATGGTGATATCAGAGCATAAAGAAGTGGTTTATGGGCTTTTCTTCTGCCACGTGATCCCACTCCACCGTTGTCTAGTGTGGTTTGATAGTACACAAATAATAATACAAGGACCTTTATACAAAGGCCAGGTGACGTGGGTATCTTTGTGCTGGAAGCTGAGCAGCAGTGCCTGCCCTGGGAAGCTTTGTATCCCGAGCAGGCGCTACAGAAGGAGGAGAAACCTGCAGGGAAAGAGGTTGAATAATCTGTGCAAGGCCACGTGCCCGAGCCTCTTGTACCCACGGTTCAACTCCATGTCTCTGTCCAGTGGACAATGCTGCAGGTTCAGGTGCAGGGAAAGCAGTTAAGACACTTCCCTATGGAAAGCAACAGTGAAATTATTGCAGGCATTAGGAGCTCCAGAGGAAAAAAAGCTCTTGCAACACCTCAGGGGAATGATGTAACAAAAAAATCGCGCTGCGTCAACAGAAGCGTAGAGAGAGGCCTGTGAGGTAGCCTCGTACATATCCAGGGAGATCTTTATTGAAAAGTGTGGGTAACTGTGTCAAAACAGGACTACTCCTCAGGCTGTGGCCCTTCTTTCTCTGGAGTAGCCATCTCCTAACGAGCAGCTCCAATTTTTTGGGCAAAGTGTGTGGCACGGGACGTTGTCATTCCCGCTCCTCAATGTCAGTCCTAACAGAGTCCTCCCACTCTGGCCTGCTGTCCCCTGAGCCGCTTTCTGGGCTTTCAAGGGATTGTTTGCCCTCCCTTTCTCTATGAAAGCTTTTTTCAAACAGATTCTCCCACTGAGAGTTGCTCCGGTTTACATTTAGCGTCTTCATTTTTGTCCCTTGAAGTTCCTGGACCAGATTCAGCTAAGTGGTTGTTTTATTAAGTATGATGACGCACGTGCTCAAAATGAGATCAGTCTCCCTCTCTTTAAATATATATATCTAATATGTATATACAGTTCTCATATACACGGATATAAGTTCAGCAACGTACGTACGGATATTCGTTACAGTATCAGGTGTAAAATCTGAGAAGTTTCTGTACAGATTTCGCAAAGCAGTAGCTCAATGAGAGTTGGGGATTTTGGCAGATAGGGTTTTCAAAGAATTTAAGGACATATTCAAGTGATCTAAACTCCACCAGATACTGAGGTTGGAAACCAGGCCATTTGAAAAGCAGCCATGAGAAACCTCAACCTAATTTCATTAAAAAGCAGTGGTGGCTGTACCTGTGTGGATAAGCACTTTTGTAATGAATTCAGTGTTGGTGCTTGGGGTTTATTTGCTTCCTCTGCATCTGATTTTTATTCAAGAGGGTCACAGAACATTTATGTGATGAACCTGGGAAATAATGGAACTTAAATCTCCAGAAAAAAACAAGCAAACACCAGTGGGCACCAATGAAGTTTGAGTGCGATGGTGAAAGCATTTCACGTCATTGTGTAGAAACATGCTGAGGCATTTTGTGTCTCTAGAAAAATACTTAATCAGAAGGACTTGTTAACAAAGTACATGAGCAGGTACAAATGCCGTGAAATCTGAAGTTACTTTCTTAGTCTAGAATTCCGTGCTGTGATTTGCCATGGCTGGGAGCTCCCAACAAGCTCTGAGCATCCCTGCCACAGCATGAAGCGTGAGAGAGCAGTGAGCAGTCCCTCATAGATCTGTCTCTTTAAGCCAGTACACTCTGTTTGGATAACTCCATCGATGCTTTGATGTAATTAATATATTTTGGGAGTCTGATGATTGTGTTCTTTTGTACAGATAAAGGTGGAACCAGTTGTTCCGGCTCCATCACCGGTTATTCCTCGGCTGACATTAAGAGTGGGTGCGGGCCAAGACAAGATGTAAGTACAAATAAATCCGTCTGCAAGGTGGATGTTTACCACAGTTCAGCCTCTGTCACTTGGGATAGCTCTTCTTTTCAGTGGGAAAGCTCTTCTTTTCATTGGGAAACGCTTAAAAATGAATGGTAAATAATGTAAGTGCAGCTATGACATCTTCTGTCCATTCTAATGAAAAATTAGTTAGAACACTTACCAAAAGAAACATTTTGGACGTTTTGCCTTATTTCTTCTACTCTCCAAGTGGGACCCATCACCTTCTATCCATTCTACTATGTTTCTCACTCCGTGCCTTTCTAGGGCATGGATTACAAGACTCCACCTAGACTTGTGTGATGCCTCCAGTGATGTTCTGTGAGGTTTCCGTAATGGATGGTTATTCCCAGCGTAACCTACAGCCAACTTTCACAAGACTCTTCAACTAACAGTCGTTTTATGCTTTAAAACATAACAGTCGAAATTCCTTTCTACGCGTCTCTTTTATTGTAACTGTTGATGATTATTCATGAGTGTACTTAACGCATTTCAAATGTTGGTTCATTAGCTCCCTAATTATTGGGTGCTGTTGTACAAATAATAGTTACTTTGTACTGGGTGAGCATAAATAGGATGATCCCTCTCCTGAGATCATATGGCATAAGCAGGTGGCTGGAGAGGCCGGGGAAACCGTGCGTCACTGGGCTTTTTTACACTGGTCCTGAAACCCTGTACGTGAAGGATTTCTTTTAATTGGGTTTTTCATGTCTTTCGTGATGCTGAGCACACTTTCATGTCATGTTTCATGGTAAACATGGGCACCAAACAGATTTTTTTTCTTTCCATTCATCGCGTTGAATGTTGCTTCTGTGGTTGTTTCTCCTGTACAGCCATTCTGAACTGAATCTCCTAATCATTAATTTTTCTGCTTTCTAAGTTAAATGGCATCTTTGATGATTATTCAGTTTTTCTGTGCTGTCCTACTCCTCCTCAGTAGGGAACTGTGACTTTTACTGGTGTGAATTTGCAACAGGAGTTCAGTCATTTCTTGTTTTCTATGGGACACCCCAGCCCCAAATATCAGGGCTTTTTCCTACTGTTTTGGCTTTCTTCCTTTCGCAATATTTGAGCGTGGTCTAAAATTTCTATGCCTTGATTTGCTGTGTGAAGCCGTCTGCTTTCTCAGAACAGTTGTCTGTTTGAGTGTGCACAGGTGGACAAATTGTCCCTTTAAAGCCCACGAATCTATTTTCCCCCTTGAGGAGCTGTGGATACTTTCAAACTCCTAATTTTCAAGGACAGTACAAGTGCTTATATAGGGAAAATTAAGTCATATTTTCAAGACAGAACTTAAAAATTAAAGCTCTGAAGCCACATTTTAGCACTAGGTTGACTTTGCTTCCCATCTTATCTCACTCCAGCCTTTCTCATGCCCACACATATTTTGGGAAGGGGCTTCAGACTCCATCTGCTTGCTCCAGATTATATGAGTGCCTCATCACCAGCCCTGCCAGCCCGTAGTGGCTCAGAGATACTGACAACTTGGTTTATGGCCTTTTGGGAAACTCACTTCTATCCCAGTTTCTTGTGTGCATCTTTAGTAGCACCTTGATCTTCAACTGAGGACCTTGGGTGCTGTGATCATTAGCACGGCAGAGCCTAGAGTTTAAGCCCCAGCTGCAGGATGGAAGATACGCAAAGCTACTTAGGTCAAAGTTTCTAGACAAATTAGAAGAGAATTAACTACCCAGGCTGAAATCTTCAGGAGCAGGGGAGTCCTAGAAGCAACTGGTAGGAAATGCTAAAAAGCGGTTTGTGCTGCAGCTCTCTGCAACATCTGTACTAGGCCTAGGAGGGGAACGTCATCTTCTCCACGTGACACTCATCTTTGAGATTGCTTTAGGATGTGTAACCAACCGTCGATTTGAGTCATTAGTATTCCATCTCTATTTGCCTCTTGGTTTCCCTTTTCTGCCTTAAATATCTCCTCACTGCCCACCATACTGGCACCCTAAGGTTGTCCTGGTGTAATGGCTGTGTCACCCAGTTGCATCTTCTGGCTGATGACAAACAAGAACTTAGAGAGCCTTATGATAGCTTTTGGGATTTGTCAGAGTTTTCCAAGGCAAAATCCGGGAAGAAATTTGCCGTTACACAAGTCAATACAGTTTGCAGCGCGTGGCTCTGGGAACTGTTTTGTGTTGTCTGTCAAGCTGATGTCTAATGCAGCAGAGCTCTATTAATGCTTTTGCTTTCATCCTTTCATCCTCAGCAATTAATGTTCAGCCTGAACTCAGAGCATATTTTAATTTCCACGTGTTTTGATCATTACGAGAAGGCCCGGTGTGGCTCTGAGGCAAAGCATCACATGGCTGTGTGCGTGTGGCTTGGACTTCTGAAGTAATATGTTGTCTCTGCAACTTCTATTTAAAGTTATTAGTTGAAAAGGCCATTGTAATGCCATCAACCTTTTAAATAGCTCATAACAGGTAGAAACAAAAGCTTGTGTGACGTGCTGTGGTAAGAGAAAGTTAAATTTACGTTTCATTTTTGTTGGTAATGAAGTTCTGAATAGCTGATAATTATCATATAGAAATACTGTGTTTCAGTTAGCACATCTCTGGCATTTATTAGCACGAGATTGTTTGAGAACACCATGAATCACCATTGTTGACGTGACGGGTCCATCTTGGACCTGGTAGCATTGGCTTTGTTGGACATAGGTGAAGCTTCTAGCATCTTCTCACAGAAGCCACCCCTGTAGCCCCCCCCAGCTCCCCACTACAAAACCTTGCTACACAAACCCAGTAAGGCCATGGAAAGGTACGAGAAAAGTTTTTTGAGGATTTATAGTAATTGATGCCTAAGATGGAGTGATGAGTTGTTTCAGTTTCCTCTGTTAGTGAGAAGAGCTGTTTGGAGGTTTTTGGAAGTGCTGAAGTCCTTACGCAGCTGGAGGTTCATTTGGTTGGGAAAACTTCATATAAAATGTTGGTTTAAATGGAGGTGATTACAGATCTTGATGAGGCCATGAAGTCTTTCAGGTGTCTGAAGAAAAAGTGTCAGATCGATGGTGCTTGAAATGGAGATGTTCCCATCACACCATAAACACAACACAACAGCAGCAACACAAGTTTACTCAAATAACGCAGCAGTGGTGAGGAAAATGCCTTTGCAGTGTAGCAAACAGTTTTTTCTCTTATCATTTCTCTTTGTGGCTCCTCTGCTTGTACCAACGTACCAAGCAGTGATGGTAGTGACAGAGAAGTCTCCTTCTTTCTTGTTTCTCTGAAGACAAGTCCATATTCCTCCTAGATTCAAAGTGATCTCTGCGTTTGAGGATTTTTTGGTGCGCAAATATTGTTAGAACGCACATCAGTTCAAAAGAGACAGCTCTTAATACCGTGAGGTTAATAGCCACGGAAACGTACTGTTGCTGAAGGGTGGATAAACCAATATTGGCAAAACTGCTCAACTTTAGGTTTTTTTGCAAGTGCTTTAACTGCACAGTAAAACAAGAAGAAAGTAGATTATAATCAGAGCATTTCCATCTTGGTTGTAAACAATTACAGCAATACTTGCATGGATGCCACATTAGAAGAAATTTACTGGATTCCATTCTAATGCAATTAGAGCTAATTTTGTTCTTTAAATGAATAAAAGGTCAGCTAGTAAATCTAGTTTATCTCAAGTCCAGGCTTCAATAAATTGTTTTATTTAATTTGTTGTAAAAGATCTTATCCTTAATGGGCCTAGCTCTTATTGGTTTGCTTGGGTTCTAAAATATTTATGACCACCTTTTTAGATATGATTTGAATGATATGTTGGAAGGGGTTTTCACTGTTTTGTTGTGCTTTTTTTTTTTCCACTCCAGTGTTATCAAGGTAGATTGCTAACTGAGTTAGTATAGGAAGGAACTAGAGATACTATCTTTTTTTTAAAAAAAAAAAACAAAACAAAAAACCACAGTTAGTATAGACTTTTAAATTTTAAGTTAAGTGCAAATGATGAGCAGAATTTAATACTTTTATTCAGTTGCATCATAGTTTCTTTTTTGTCTGGTTGTTTTTCCTAAGCACAGTCATTTTTCCTACACATAAGTCTTTTAAAAGCATATCTGTTGATGAGGTGTTGACATTCCAGCAACTACCACAGTTGACATAAACTTCAGCAAAAGTATGTGCTGCAGTTTTTGATACTTCAGATAAATTTATTCTACATTTAAATACATTTTAAGAAAAACCACATGGCTTCTAACACTAAAATGCCAGACCACAAAGCAGAGTACCACTCACTGATTGCTTTTTCAGTGCTTCTGTGACTTCGAAGCAGGATATATAGTTTTTGTGAAATCGAGTCTCCAAATTTACCATCAAATTTCAGAGTTTTGCTCCAGACGAGTACTGCATTGTATCATACTTCTGCCATCAGCAGGGAACCTGGAAACCAGACATGAGAAGGGGAAAACCAGGTATTTTAACAGTGTTTAACATGTAAACCTGACCTGCTGCTCTAATGAAGTTGCCCCTTGTCTTATATATTTTTAAAACGGGTAGATAGGTGACTTTCTCCAAAAACAAATCACACACGTGCTCAGATATGTGTATGTATGTGTTTAGAAAACTGTTTATTAAATAACCTGTAAAATAAAATCCTAAAAGAATTAAAGGATAGGAAAAAAAAATGTTTTCCAGATATTTAATTGTCTCTGCTAAAGCATTTTATCACTTGGCAGGATATTATCAGTCCAAGGCCTAACTTATGTTCATTTGGAGGCTTGCTCAACTGCATCGTATCCCCATGACAAAAGCCACCAGCATAGCTGGCTGACATCCTTTGTAGGGAATCCCAAAACCAAGTGGCAATGTTGACCAAATTAATTTGTGACCAGTAGGTGTGACTTCTCTGTGTAATACTGGTGACCCAGAAGCATATTTTTGGGACTGAGAGGTCAGGGGAACATCTCCTCTTGTTTTCTGTTTTATTTATTTCTGTGGACTCCATGATCTTAAAGGTGTTTTCCAACCTAAATGATTCTATGAGTCTGTGATTGTCCATCTAAGAACTTCTACCACAGCAAGGTGCTCATGGCACATAATTTTGTAAGTTGTCAAAATAGCACATCTGAAAAAGTGGCAGCCTGAAAGAAAATGTAGCTTGAGAACATCTCCTCATTGGAACTGTAACCCTACCTGAAACACAGCTGGACTCTTGAAGGAGTTTGTTTTTCATAAATGTACATGGTTTGGGTCATCGCTTCTTGCTCAATAATTTGTTATTTTAAGTGCAACCACAGTTGGGGAACAGAATTGCAGTAAAACATCTCTTTATTCACACTTTTTGAAATTCTATAAAACTTCATGAATGTTACCTGCAACACACAGAGTACCACAAAGTTTATTATAGGATAATGTTCTCCAAAAAAACAGATGCCTAAATGGTGGATCTTCTTTCTGCAATGAGCTTAATTTATGTAAGAGTTGAGCTGCAGACCCTCCAGAGATTCGGTTTTCTTGGGAAAACTACACGCAGACGTATACAGTCCGACCTTGCAAAGGTAATGGCACCAAGGGAGGAGAGAAGAAGAGATTATTAGCAAATCCATTGATAGCTTTGTATTGACCTTGTTGAAGATAAGAAATGAGGCAAGGACTGTGTTGGTGTTCCCCTAAGATCACAGGGGATCTGTAATTGCTGCTGTTACATGAACACGTATTTTTTGAAAACTGCTCGAACTCCCTGGGAGTTGTGAAAAAAAATCATAGATAAGACAAGACTTTGATAAAAGACTTTGTTAAACCAAAAGTCTGCCCTATGTAGTGTCCAAAAATACATCTTATTTTTACAGTATCATCTTTGATAGATATTCAGGAGCTTTTAGCAGTGCTTGTTGTGACTGGAGGAGGGATGATGGTTGTAAACAAAAAGAGGGGCGATTCAGACTAGACAGAAGGAAAAAATTTTTTACACTGAGGATGGTGAGACCCTGGCCCAGGTTGCCCAGAGAGGTGGTCGATGCCCCATCCCTGAAACGTTCCAGGTCAGTTTGGATGGGGCTCTGAGCAACCTGCTGTAGTTGCAGATGTCCCTGCTCACTGCAGGAACTAGATGAGCTTCAAAGGTCCCTTCTAGCCCAAAGCATTCTAGAATAGCTTTAATTTTTAATAGGGTTGTTCTCATATGGGTAAATCAGACCGTGTGAAGAGACTTTTGGACTTTGGTTGCTATTTAATGGAGAGCTACTCAGACTTCGATAATTTAGATTACTGGCTTCATAGTATTTGCCCACAATAGCTGAGTAATGGGGTTCATTAACCTCCCTGTGTAGGCACATCCAAATTGTTTGCCTCTAACCTTGGCTCCCTCCGTGTGGCTGGGGAGCAAAGGATTGGCTTTTTATTGACTTGTCAAGCCATAGGTTTGCATTACCGGCCAAAATAGCTCATGACCCATTCCATTTATTTCACTGTTTTGTGGTGGGGAAACAGGTAAAGGAATCCTGCTGGAAGCCCCTCCTTCAGCACGTTTTTATGAATAAGAGCAGTGTTTGGAGCAGTTAAGGCACCGTGACCAAATCCTCCAAAAGACGTAATGCAAGCAGCATGGGGCTATTGTGGGACACAGCTGTGGGCGGTGTTGGTTACCCTGCGAGACGTTGCTTATTCAACAGAAAGCTCCGGAGGAGAACTTCTTGTGGAATTGAAGAGGAAAAAAGCGATACTTCAGGGAGAAAAATGTAGAAGGGCAAAACTACTGTTTGGAAAACTGAAACAATAGAGCCTGGGCAGCGAAAGTCTGTGTTCATTGCAGGACTAATGGGCATCCCAATTATTTTCCAGGGTAGCACTTAGCAGAGAAAGCCGGTGTTAACCCTGCGTGAACGGAATTAACGCTCTGGGTGTCAATCCAGCTCCTGCTGTAAGACGGAACAGAGCGTGTGATGTGAAATCATTTTAGATATGATCAATAGACCACCTAAGTGAGGAGGCAGAGGAATGAAAAATGATCCTGCTCCTCTCCAAGGCTGCCGAGGTGTGCTTAAGGAATTCCAGTGATCTTTACAGCTTTCATAAATCTCTGTGTGTGTGTATATAGACATACCCACATTTTTGTGTTCTGTAGCCTTTTAAGCTCTAAGAGCTGGAGGACTGATTTTTCAGTGCCTTTTTAAATGCTGAATGTGTTTTAATGAAGATATTGTCTCGGGGTCTGATTCATATCCCTTTCCCAATTGTTCTTTTTTAGTGGAACATATTGGCCCCGATCCTGCAATAAAATCCCCATGTGTGTGGTCTCGCATCCATCTCTTCAGTAGAGGTTCCCCAGCCTCTCCCTTGCTGGAGGATTGTGGCTTTTACATGAAAAAAAAAGTAAAGAATGCCATATCCCTTTTACCAAAACAAGTAGATGATCATTTTTGTTTATATTTCTAGAGGTGATTTAGAAGAGTTTTTTCTTCCTTGAATGCAAGTTATTTCCAGCTTCAGATGTAGTCCTTAGCTTTTTTAATCCTTTTTTTTTTCTTTTTTTTTTTAATTACTGAAGCCACTTTGACTAATTATTCATCCTGTTTATGGTAGTTGGTAGGCTGTGGCAAATTATTTTCATTTTGCTGCTGGCCACGTTGGGTGATGACTCCAAAAGTGAATCCATAAAAAGGTTTGAGTCATTAGAAAACAAAACACCTTGCTGAGAGATTCTTTGATTTTTCTGCTTATTGCTCAAGATTAAAAAAAACTGTATACTGCGTACCGCAATTTTAAAAAATAAATAAATAAATACCTCAGGCAGGTTTAGACACATAAGCGAGTTGCTTGTGTAAATGGGCATGAGCAGCTGCCCTTCTAAAGCACAACAGAAACCCGACAAATATCTGTGAAAGATTAGAAAGGTTGATGGGTATTTGTTTAAAAAGCAGACTTTGTCTCCATAGATGACTGCAAGAGAAAGGTGCTGATTTGTTCTGGTCTTTGACAGAGGTCCTTCTTCTTATTTACTCTTTTATTGACGTTTTTAAATGAAGATGAGGAAACTACATAGACATAAGAATTCATGTTATAATTCCTGGGAGCTGGACGTGGACAAGAGGGCCGTAGAGAAGTAGCCATCCACAGACACAAAATACAAAGATGGTCCTACCTGCATTTAGTAAAGTTGTCTTGTGAACAATTGATCCTTAGCTGTCTGGAGCCTCCAAGTCCACGACTCACCAGCTCGCTTGGTTCTTTCAAAAGCATGTCTCGGTAACAAGCTGAAAATTACCGTTTTAGAGGTTTCTAAACCTCTAAAATTATTTTCTAGTATAATTTTTCTGGCATAATTTTTTTAGTGTAATTTTCTGGTAGTAAATAAAACTCATATTCTGCACTAGTTCCCATTAAGGATGGTAGATGCAGGACTACTTTATGGGCAAACTTCTAGATCATGCATCCCATAAAATTTCCCAAAACAAATGGCAATAAAGGGCAGTTTGCAAGGAATAATAAGAGAAAGTTTGCAAAGAGCTCATTGGCATAAACGTGTTTTACCAGCTTCTGGTTTTGCTGCTGAGAGCTCAGCAGGAGAGGATATTGCCAGGTGGTTTTCACAGCAAAGCTCTGAGCAGCTTGTTATTGATGATAAGAGAGAAGAGAAGATGAAAGATACCCAGACACCACGCTGCCAGCTCAATTTTATTTTGTCAGACTGGCGATGAACCATCCGGAGATGTTAAGTCAGAACGGTGAGAAAGAATGGGAGGGAGATTAGGGAGTCATCGGCAGAAAGGTGTTTGTGGTTGTTGGGAGAAGTACCCTGGTGTAACAGATACGGAGGGCGGAGGCCTAGGGCAGAACTCTGTTTCACTTAAAGTAATGGAAAAATAAACAGCAGAAAACCTGTAATTCAATTTCAAGAGTGCAGATGTCCCTCAACCAAAGGAGTTCCTTACAAACGTCAGCTGGAGTGAAGACCTAATGGATTCATAGCGGTGACTTCTGCCTGCGAGCGGTGACTTCTGCCTGCGAGAAGGGGGCACTTGTAGCAAAGTGGCTACGGAGTGACTTGTAGGAATAACTCCTTCCAAGAGGACATTGAGAATGAGCATCGTACCTCCAGGAGAAAAGGCTTCAAAGCAAAAGACCATGGAAGTGAAGTCAAGTTTGGCAGAAGTCAAGGTGAATTAAATGTTGTGAAGGATATTGAGCAAATAGGAAAAGAAGGGAAGAAGAACTGTGGAAATGAAGACAGGGAGAAGACGAAGGATAATGTAGGTATGAGCCAGAGAATACTTTTCTTCTGATCCTATGTTGATTCTCCCTTTACTGAGGACTAGGACAAGATGGATAACAGCAGTGGGTTGATGGTGGTGGGAATTTCCGTAATGAATTCAAAAGTAAAATACAAGGACCTTTACACACTGAAGTCAAGGAATGGGATAAACTTTCTCCCAAGTTCTTGAAGAACTGGGTTGTGAGTTTACAGACTCAGTGACAAGTCATTTTTAATACATTTCTTTTTGTTTCAAAATACAATGTTTCTTAAATCTAATGAATAAATAGTAGAATAAAAGGAAGTGATGAAGAAGAGAAGAAAGGAAAAGTAATCCAGACATCCAGTGACAGCAGTACATATAATTATAAAACAAATTTTGGAGGAAGAGCTGATCAAAGGCTTGGAAGTAATGGAATAAAATGGAAGTAAACCATACCAACAGGTTTGGTATCAGTCTGTGATAAAGGAACCGATTTTCTGGGTTGGCCTAGTCCAATTGACAGTCCCTGCAGGAGGTGAAGCTGGCGATGGCTGATTTTTTGCCAGGCATCTTGAGTATTTGTTTCCACCACCAATGCTGAGAGCAGCTGCCTCCACCTCCCACTGCAGAGTGATTTTGTGTGGACTGGAGAAGCAGTCACTGGGTGCAGATCCAAATCGTTTCCCTTCCAAGGGAATGTCTCAGCTGCGATGGAGAAGAGACGAGACACTCGCACGTGCGTAGCTGGAATAAAGTTGACATCTGTCCTACCGCTGGAAGAAGGAACATTCTCTTCTGGATGAATAAAAGATGGCAAATTTGAGCTGGATATCAGGAAAATGTTTAATACCATCGCATAGGACGTTCATAATGAGGCCAGCAAAGACGGGATTAGCAGAGGAACTGCTCAGCAGTAAGGAACTCGCTGAAAGGGAGATAGCAACTGAGAGTTGTAAGAGAGCTTATCTAACCAGAGAGGAGCTTGCTAGTGAACGTGCTCAAGTCTATATTTCAGGACTGGTTTGGTTTCATAATTTCATTTCGAGTTTTGTCACAGAAGGGGGTGAAACACTGATGCTTTTTGTTGGCAGTAAGGTCGAAGGACCGTATCGGTGAAAATGAGGGTCTGATGATTGTCTGGGAAGAACTGGAACTCCCTTGAATAGAAGGGGAAAATGGTATTTAATTCAGTAAATGGAAAATCGCAGTGAAGGCTTTGCATCTGAAGTGTACCATTAGAAACTTCAGTCAGAAGTAAAGAGCTGATCATTAGGTGGATGAATTGCCAGCATGACACAAGTGTGACTGTAGGATGCATTGCAAGAGCTAATTTTAGCAGAGACAGTGCAAGTATGACAGTAGAAGTGTCCAGGCCATTATTTGAGAACCCATTGATACTTTATCTTAAATGTTATATTCCATTCTCAAAGACAGCTTGTGTCCAGGAAAGATGAACTGGGAAGAGCAGGAGCAGAGGAGACCTTGGAGCACTACCAGGGGGAAGCACTGAGAGCCTATGTTGAGGGGAGAGGGAGAGGGAGAGGGAG
>VWZK01021398.1:196426-227988 GCA_013396935.1 Baryphthengus martii
GAGGGAGAGGGAGAGGGAGAGGGAGAGGGAGAGGGAGAGGGAGAAGAGAAACTTTGTGTGTTTAGTCTAGCATGGGAAGAAGGGATATGATTACTGGCTACAAATAACTCAGGCAAGTAAACATTTTGAAGGGAGAAAGCCATTTAAGCTAAAGAACTATGTTGGCACAAAAACAAATGGGACTTAATTGTTCTATGAATATCGACTCGAAATTAGAAGAGGCTGCTGTGCCACCAGAGCAGTGAGATCCTGGAAGAGGGTAATGGTGGGGACAAAAGGATTAACTGGTTTGAAGATGAAGCTCAATAAATTTGTGAATGGGATTAGGTGACACGATGCCTGCGAAATCACTAGACCCGTGTGCCCAGGAAGGCACGTTTGCAAGGTTTTGCTGTGAAGATGAAATGGAGAATGGGCTGTTGAGCTCCGTGTGCACCGCTGAAGGTCAGCATGCTTACATGGAAGTTCTGCCATTTGTATCAGATCAGGCAGTGTCTTCAAAAATAGGTGATATCTTGGAATAAGTGTTGAAGGTTCATTTTCCGTGATAGAGAAGAATATCGCATTGCGGGCAATTTATTACATGAAAATATCGTGTTATTTTAATTTCAAGTTTAAGTACCGAAGTCTTTTCATTTGTAAAATTGCTGGGGCCTCCACTGGAGGCTGATATATTTTGGCACTCTGCAAACTCACAAGTTGGTCATAGCAAGTATTGTGGAGCTTGTATTTGCCAATGTGATTTGTTTGCACAGAATAAAATGCTTAGTGGGGCATAAGAGATAAAAACTAAATTTCTCTTTCTAAAAGCAATATGGGATTTAGCCTACATTACAGAGCTTAAATTACACTGGTTCTCCTCCAGGGTTGGA
This sequence comes from Baryphthengus martii, assembly GCA_013396935.1. Lineage (NCBI taxonomy): Eukaryota > Metazoa > Chordata > Aves > Coraciiformes > Momotidae > Baryphthengus > Baryphthengus martii. The sequence goes on from VWZK01021398.1 coordinate 197,299, forward strand.
ATAAACTTTTCAAAATCGTCTCTAATCTGTGAAGAATCTAAACCATATGAAAATCTTTCTAATTCCCCCGGCTGTTTTTGATGCTCTTATCCGTAGGTCTTGGAGTATTTCGGGGGTTTTTTGGTGCAACAATCTCCGTTCCAGGTGGGAGATTTTTCAGTAATAACATAGTTACACCACTTAACTTTCTAGCATCAAGGAACTTACATCAATAAGGGAATATCAATACTGAAAGATAATAGTATCACCTGTAAACTGAGTTGTACTAGTTTTAATTACGTCAGTGCAGTTGATGGTGTCATTTTCCTGCGTACAAAGACCCCTTTAGCTCCTGCTCCTTGCTTAAAAATGGGTCATGGGTTCCGAGAAGAATTTGGACTTTTCAAATGTTGTTTTTTCCTTTGGGGAAAGAAATGGCTTCTGTGGAGCGTTGCCTCTGAGAAACAAAGATTGCTGTGATCTTTTTAGTAGACCTTTCGAAGTACCAATACAGCATTTTTTTGGAGCTCATCACCCATAGCAATCACTCAGCCCTGTAGCTCATATCCTATTTTTGAAAAGCCATTTCCTTTCGGCACACATGTCCTCTCTCTCTGTTTATATGAGGCAGTCAATGGAGCTTTCAGCCGTAAGGATCAGAATGAAATCAAATAAATTAGTTCCAAAGATAGGAAACCATTTCACACCTTGGAGCCTCATTTCGCTCCAGATGTAGTGTGTTACAGCTCATGCCAGTTAGAGATCATTATAAACCAACTGACCTGTCAGGACACTTAAGATCTTGGTAGAATTTGCACTTTGCCTGGAAGCCGACGTTCCGTTTTCATCCTGTTTGGGTTTGGAGCTGTAGCTGTGAACGGGATGATTGCCCCGGAGTAATGATGAAAATGGGTTTTCATTCGCTCTCACTATGCAGAAATGCATCGATACATGTGTTCAATTATAAATATGCTGAGGTTCTATAAGAAATACAGCTCCCACTAGCATTTCAAAAGAAATCCCAAGTGATTTCAGGTTGGACACAACCAGACTCACGGTGTTTACATTAATTCTGTTGGTTTTTTTCAAAAGGGAGTGGTAACCTTTAGTTATGATTTATGGAGGCTTTTATTACCACATCTATTCCAAGGGTTTTCTCACCCCCCTTCATTCTGCAGGAGCGATTTTGATTCAAAAACAACTTTTAATTGACTTTTTATCTTTCAGTGTAGATGTGTTTGTGATATGTTGCCAGGCAAACAGCCTGCAGAGAAGTGTACTTCTTGTCTCAGGACTCTGAGGGTATAATGGTGGTTAATGTTCATTTGTGTCTCAGTACTTCAAAAAATATTAATCTGGCCTCACTTGTAGAGTTTTGGGGCTGGGGAAGGAGGTGAAATTTTTTCATATTTAGTGTTGTACTTGCAGACTTTTAATATCCAAGTGCTGATCAGGCTGCATGAGGCTCTGAGCAACCTGATCTAGTGGGAGATGTCCCCGCCCATGGCAGGGGCGTTGGAAATAGATGATCTTTAAGGTCCCTTCCAACTGGAGCCATTCTATGATTCTATGATTTTGGAAGCCTATGAAAAACACATTTGGGAAGGAAGGTAACCATACAGATATGGTGGTGTCCAGATGTAGAGCTGAAATCCTAGCAGGGACCCAGGTACCAGGAGGATCGAAGAGTCGCTGTCGTGAATACCGCCTACTTGCAGTGTGCTCCGTGCCTCACTTTTCCTGGCTATAAAACAGAGCTCATCAATCTTGCCATCATTTACATAGTGTTTTGATATCAGGTTTCTTTCCAAGTCTGAAGTAACATTAATTATTAGTCATGGGACTGCTGTTTCCCTTTGATTTCTTCCCACCTCCATATTGCCGTGTATGCAGCCCCTTCTTCAGGACAGAGGACAGGCTAAACCACCCTCGCTGGGATTACTCCATCCCCTCTAATGGTATAGTACAAAGCCATTCATTTCTCCACTCTGGAGTCTAAAGTCTCTGAACTTTATTAGCCCAAGGGAGTGGTAGGCCCAAGCGTGCTCCAAAATGCCGATCTCCTGTTTTGATAACTGAGCTCTAAAATCAAGATAAACAAGCTGCCCTATATACTGAACATGTCCTAATTGCACACTTCAAGCAAACCAGCCAATCAATGAGTGCGTGTCGCCCACTAATGAATATTTGTAGTTTTGGAAGGTTTCTCATGTGATGTTCCACGTAGCTTCTGCAGTTATTAGCAGAGTGGCTTCAAAGACCCTGGTCAGGAGGAGAACTTGGCTTTACCTAGACCAAGAAACTGTAATTTCGTTTCATACGTTAGCTGGGAATGGTCACTTTTATTCAAATTGTATTAGCTAATACTTCTTTAAAAGTGTTTATTCTGTGTGCAAAGTTGTGTTTAAAATCCTATTAGCCAATACATTTCCTAGTCTAGACTTGGGGAGGGTTGACTCCTTGGAGAACTCGTAGCAGGACTTTGTTTATTTGCAGGGGGTAGAAGAGGGAGACAGGGAAAGAAGGGGTAACGATGTTTGAAACTGTCCAAATGACTTCTGCTATGCCAAATATTTTTGCCGTCTGTCCCTCTCCTCGCTTTTATTATTGCTGAGAGTTTTTTTGTATTGAGAGGTGGCTCTCAAGTTGTTAGGGTGACTTTGCAAACCACGGGAGTGTTGCTGCCGATCGAGATTTTACACATTCGTTGTTGGGAGCCAGGGCTCTCTGTGGGAGCAGTGGAAGGAGGAAGGCATGGAAGAAGCATCTGAGTTGAGGTGGCCAGTCTGGTGGGAGCCCCAGGGAGCCACACACTAAGACTTCCGTTGAACCAGAAACACATCATGGGCACTCAAGAGCCTTAAAGTAAACTTTCTTGGTGGGAGATAACACTGAGTTTTCAGATGTACCCCAATAACAGGAGAAAGAAGCTGGATTTGATGTGTAAGTTACTCCCAGGATGGCCTGATAATAGAACTTAATTCTTTGCAAGTCACGCACACAACGTAAATTAGGAGTCCCGTGCTTTGACTCACAGTCTGGCATCTTACTGACATCTAGAGCCTGAGCTCCCAGATTAGGTACCTGAAGCAGTCAGTAGAACATCAAGTGATGTGAATATCTTCAATGGTGCTGATGGAAAATCATCAAACACCTTTTAGATTCTGCTCCACTCTAAGTTTCTAAACTTCCTTGGTTTTGTTTTTCTTGCCCTAGTTACTCCTAAGTAGGTCTCAGCAGGTAGATGTAATGCTACAGTTGGCAGGTTAGGCAGGAATACCGAACTCATTGCTCTATTCCCTTTTACCAAGTCTTTTTTTCCTATAACTTGCCATAGTTCTGATTTAATAGTGCAAATGGCATATATGTGGTAGGGGTGTGAAGAGCCTAGGGAACAAGACTTGTGAGGAGTGGCTGAGGGAGCTGGAGTTGTTCAATCTCGAGAAAAGGAGGCTCAGGGAAGACCCAGCTCCCAACAACTCCCTCATAGGAGGCTGGAGTCAGGTGAGGGTCAGTCTTTTCTCCCAAGCAACGTGCAATAAGACAAGAGGAAACAGCCTCAAGTTGCACCAGAGGAGACTTAGATTGGTTATAAGGAAAAATTTCTTCCCTGGAAGGGTTGTGAAGGCCTGACCCAGGCAGCCCGGGACAGTGGTGGAGTCCCCATCCCTGGAGGGATTGAAAAGCCACGGAGATGTGGCGCTGAGGGACGTGGGTGAGTGGTGACCTCACAGGGCTGGGCTAACAAGTGGACTTGATGGTCAGAAAAGTCTCTTCCAACCAAACTGATTCTATGATCTTAGAAGAAAACCACTATTATCTCAGTCAAGTATAAAATACTGTGTAATTCCAAGCCTTTCTCAGATGATGTCTTGGATTATTGACTTGAAATGCGGATAATGTCTCCTGTCGAAGTCATCCTGCCTTTTGAATATCGTAAGAGAATTGCAATAAACTCTAAATTTGAACGTAAAATTCCCGTTGATGGTGGAGCTGGACTTTCCTGGTTCTCAGGAACTGTTGAAATTTTATTTCCTTCATGATTTTCCTACTGACGTCTCCATTTTTTGCTTTCTTAAGATATCCTCCTCTCTGGAATGTCTAACCTTTCCTTAAATGGCCTTCTTCCTACAGTCTCATCACAAATTAATCGCACTCCCACAGTTGCCATTCGAATATAAATACGGAGTTCGATGATTTACCGAAACGTGGTAAAACAAATAGACCTATCCTGTGTTTTGTTTGAGGTTTTTTTTTTTCATTTTGTTTTCTAAAACATCCTTTTCTTTCTCTCTGTTTCTAACCTAGAGCCTTCGAGTAAGGGCTTTTTTCTGCCTTGTCCATTAAATCTCATGCACATCAATAACACTGTGTATCAACATTCCTTAGTAAACGTTGGGTCCTCTCGGTATCCCCCTTCCTAGGCAAGATTATTCTATACTGTGTATTTACTAGAGCTACATCCTGTCTACTTCAGCTACTCGAGTAAGTAGCAATATTTTAACTGCTGAGTAGATAGTGTGCGTCATTTATTTGTCCTGACTAGATCCACTGCTGATTTCATAAACATTTGGGGAAAGAAATACCAAACCAGCAAATATTTGGAGAACCCCCTAATGTAGGATCTTAAGAGGACGATATCGTCTCTCGATTTGAAGATTAAAATCAGTGCAGTTCACAGCTGATTAACTTTCCTTTCTAATATTTCCCACAAATTGAGCTAATGTAATAAAACTTAACGAAATCAGGTTAAGTAAAGCCACGGAGAATATTTATACGATAGCGAGCTCTGAAGCGGTTCAGGCTGTCCCACTGTTCACTCTGGGCTTTGTCCCGCCCGACGGAGGAGCGGAGCTCTGACAACAGTCCTTGCGTTGGGCTGAAACAACCTCTTTGCTGACTCAAAGGTGATGTGAATTGGCTGCACTCTGTTTTCTTTACGTCTAGTCGGTGATGGATCGTCGCTTTCTTTCCCATTAACTCTTGACAATTCTCGTTTTTGCTCCTATAGAGTCATCAGCAAAGTGGTGCCGGCTCCAGAGGCCAAACCTTCTACTCCTGTGGGCCGGCCCAAAACACCTCCACCCGTGCCGTCACCAGTACCAGCTCCCGTTCATGTCACCCCTCCTCCGGCTCCAGCTCCTCCTCCTCCACAGGCTACTGTCTCTCCAGCCCTGATCCCACCTCCCTCTCCAGCTGTCTCAGCGGCAGGAGGCTCCAAAGCTCCAGTTAGGAGCGTGGTGACCGAGACCGTCAGTACTTATGTGGTAAGTGACACACACTGCTGTGATTTGTCCGAGTGCCAGTGGCATTTGTCTCTTGAATTGTTGAGTTCCTGGGTGACTCACCATCTCAAATTGAAGGTACCTGGACTTGTGATGTTGCTCTCTAGTAAGCTGCTCTTCATCTGGTCCTTGCTTCCATGCACATGTTTCGAGGGGTTAATAACTTAATTAAAACACTGCTACTCACACTGAATATTTTCTTTGCTCCCAGTTCGATGTTTAAGTTTCTTCTAAAAAGTCCAGTTATATCCCACTTGGTCTTTTTCTGCTAACTGAGCGAGAGCATTTATTTTTGGAGGTGGAGATGTTTTTTTATAGATGCTTTCATAAGTGCTGAATTGAAACCTCAAATGTCAAACTCGCCATAGATTTTACTGTCAGTCGGGTAAAGTACAAAACCCTCATACAACATCAAGAATTTGACTTAGCCCTCATTTGAAATCTGTAGAGTCCACTAATCTCTTTTCTGGGTTCCTCAACACACAGAAATTACAAATGCTTGTGCATCTCAGAAAGTCTGTAGATAGTTCGTTAGTCTACAGTTCATTAGTCTGTTTGACATATGCTCTGAACTTGGCCTCTGTCTGGTAACGTTAAGACTTAAAATCATAGAATGGTTGGGTTGGAAGGGACCTTAAAAATTATCTAGTTCCAACCCCCTGCCGTGGGCAGGGACACCTCCCACTGGACCAGGTTGCCCAAAACCCCATCCAACCTGACCTTGGATACTTCCAGGGATGGAGCATCCACAGCTTCTCTGCGAAACCTGTTTCAGTGACTCACCACCCTCACAGTGAAGAACTTCTTCCTTACATCTTACCTAAATCTTCCCTCTTTCAGTTTAAAGCCATTACCCCTTGTCCTGTCTTCGTTCTTTTTGATGTCTCCCATGTACCATGATGTAGGAATTACATTCTCTAAAAGAACATGGACATGGCAGGACTAGGATTGCTGTGCTGCTGAAAATTTCTGCTTTAGATGCAATGTAAGGAAGGTCAGGAAGACCTGACCTTTCCTGTTCGTTGAAGAGCAGCAGATACAGTTAACGAGGGTGGCAGTGTTGTTGTCCTCTCTGTCCTTGCTTAGGTAACTCCTGGTAGTAACACTCTTAGCCCTCTTAGCACCTTAGGGAGGATTCAGGGGACATACAGACTCTGGGTTTTTTCTCTCTTCATAGTTGAACCCGGGGCTTTACTGCATTACGATCCAACAGGCAGAGAGACTCAGGATGTGAGACATTTATAAATCAAAAAGCCAAGAGAGAGGTTGGGGAAGAAGGGAATGATTAGTAGCTGTTTGCCTCTTGTATGAAGGGAATCCAGGACACAGAATGATGAAATGGCTTTCCTCAGGTCACCTGGGAAAGCTTTTCTAGAGATAAAATTGGAGCCAGCGAGACAGAGGCGCACGACTCCCTTCTGCAGGAGAGGACAGGAGGGTCATTTTATAATTAAAAAAAAAAACAAGACAGGGTGTGGGATCTCCCTGTAGGATAACATCTCAGTCAGTGTGCCCTGATCATTAACTCCCAGAGGTTTATCCGAAAATAGCCCTCGGCAATCCCACGCTGGCCTCACTTCCACGACCCTTGGCTCGTTAAGGACCGAGAAGTTACGCAATAGTTTTAACATCCTCGTTCAGCAGCCTGAGTTCTTGTTTAACAAACAGGCAGAGGTTTCAATGCTTACAGAGCACCCTGCCCCTCTCCAACCCCTGAAAGCCTGAGACAGGTATTCTACAGACAAACATCCCCCCTAAAAAACCCTAAGTATGGAAAAATTAAGGTCTCTTTCTTTTAATGGGACAAGACAAGGCAGTGCTGCCGATGCCTGGCGGTGCCAGTGCCTGGAACAGGTGGCACCCTGGATTGGGTGCCCGGGGTGCCTGCCAAGTGCCAGGGCTGCTCCAGAGGACAGTGTATCAATCATAGAATCATAGAATGCCAGGTTGGAAGGGACCTCAAGGATCAGCTGGTCCAACCCTGTAAGTGAAAAAAAAAAATTAGTTTAAGTGAGCTGGCCCAGTACCCTGTCAAGTTGAGTCTTAAAACTGCCCAGTGTAGGGGAGTCCACCTCTTCCCGTGAAAGACTATTCCAATGTTTAATTGTTTTCATTGTAAAGAATTTTCTTCTGAACTCCAATGGGAATCTCCCCTGGAGCAACCTGCAACCATTCCCCCTAAGTGTAGGTGCTACTGAGTTACTCAAGCAGGTTGTAAACGGCTGTAGCTGTCAGCCCAACACCCCACAGCGTCACTTCTCTGCAGCACCACAGCACTGCATCTCCGATTACCCCACTGAAATGACTACGGACCTTTCCAGGCCGGGCGTAGACAGGTTACCTGCGGAGCAGATGCTTCTCTACCAACTTCAAATGACTTTGCAGATGTGAGATTAGATCCATAGATAGGAATGATTATTGCAATCAATCGGCTCTCAAATCGAGTTCGTCGTATGACGTTGCCTGCTCCCTATCGCTGGTGGGAAGGGGATTGCTCCCTGCTGAATATTCCTGGGCTTTGTATTTTCTAGTTTTAAACCACCAAAAAAAAAAAATTTAAAAAAAATCAGGGCTTTAAGAGGAGTCAGACAAGAGTGATGTGTTGGTCAGAGCTCTGGTACATTCCTATTGATTTTTCAGGAAGTGGTGTAAGATGTACAGACCACCATGTAGTGGCTTTTCTTTTTTTTTTTTTCCTAGGAGTATTTGGGGCTTTTCATCTATTACTTTTTAATTTCACTTTTGTAAGCTGTACAGATAGCAAAAAGTTATCGCCGTAGATACGTGTAAATACACAAAAGCTGAGAACAGAACAATTTCTGGTTTTGAGATCGAGTGATAACGTGCAAATCTTCGTAAGGGAATGACGAAATCAGGGTAATGCCCCAGACATTTTGTACTTTATATTGCTAATTGCACTTCTTGGGGTGGATTTCGTGATGTCTTGCACGGACGTTTGTACCAAAGAACTGTTAAAGAAACCACTTGGAAATTTAAAAAGACGAATAATGGGTCCAGCAGGATATAAACAGAGGGAAAAAAAAAAAATCATAAAGCTCTGAATATCATAAATCCAGTAAGCAGCTGCCTAATACTGTAAATGATCTGCCTTTCTCGTTTCGTTTACCCTTTAGTAAATTGTTCTGTGACATAAATGTCATAAGGGGAATGGAAAGTTACTCAGTAACAACTTTTTTTATATCCTGATCTTATCAGCTCGTTGAAGTTGAAGGCTTTGGCTAATAAGTAATACAGCAACGTATACAGGCGGCACCGTATATGTTCCATGCCTATATGACGTTTCCCGTTAACGGGATAGAATTCAAAAAGTCGCCATAGAATAGACAGAGAAGGAATTGTGTCCGTAAGCCCTGGCTGCAGTAGGTGCTTCAGCTGGCTGGTACAACTGGCTTTACTGGTTTACAGGACAATGCAGAAAAATGCATATTCTTGTCGTCCTGGACAGTGTCGGAAAATCAACAGCGGCGTAACGCCGAGCGCTTGCGATTGGGGAATTCCTCGGTCAGGGCGGTGACCGCTGAATAGCTCTGTCAGATAAGCAAAAAAAGGGTTTTTTTAATTATTTTCTTCTTTTAAAATGTCATTTTTGCTGCCTGCTTAGCCCTGAAAACCTACTAATTTTCCTTTTCTTTGCTCCAGATCCGAGACGAGTGGGGTAACCAGATCTGGATCTGTCCTGGCTGTAACAAGCCAGATGATGGCAGTCCAATGATAGGTTGTGATGACTGCGACGATTGGTATCACTGGTAAGTTCCTCTCATCCATCCTATTCTGCCATTCCCTGGCAGATTCGGACTGTATTATTAAAAACCACTTTTTTTTTTTTTCCCTAATGGTTCATGACGCTGGGAATATTTGAATTGGCCTTGCTACGTCCAATTTAATAATCTGGAAGATATTTTTATCTCTGTTTGCCTGGAATTTGAAAAAGCAGATTTTAAGCTCTGAAGGAGAGTTACTTTTTAATTAATGAGCCCTGGTGATAACAGTTGTTTTTGAAACTGCTGGGAAATACTGCTGATACCGGTAATTTTGTGAGAACTACAGGATTATGAGCATAGTGTATACGGATAGACATTTCAAATTACAAAGCATTGTATGAACAGTAATATAAATGTCAGCTCTTATAAAAGGCTTGGAGGGAATTAATCACTTTTTAGGCGTTTTCTTCAACAGCTACGTAAAATCGTAAAGGTTTTTTTGCAGACGTGTTGAGGAAGCATTTGAAATTATTTTCGATCTAACCTGTTATACCTGAAAGTGCGCTCGTATTTCCTACTGAAATAACATTTCTTCTCCCAGTGGCCTTTCAATATATTTCGATATATTTTCGTTACATTCTCATTTCAAAGCAAGTGGGTTTTAGATTTTTGTTCGATCGTTATATTCGTTAAGATAATGATATAGTAATCATTGTATTAGTTGGAAGGCCAGATCCTGCCTCCCGCTGGAAAGTTTTGTTTCTTTGGGTAAGAAACAAAGGTGACGTTACTCCACTGAGACCGTACGCTGTTTTCCTGCCCTTCCACAGGCCTTGCGTTGGGATTACCACTGCGCCCCCGGAAGAGATGCAATGGTTCTGCTCCAAGTGTGCCAACAAAAAGAAGGATAAAAAACACAAGAAGAGGAAGCACAGGGCGCACTGAGGACCGGCCAGCGGACTGAAGTCGTGCGGTCACCACGGCACCTCCTGCCCCGACCCCGTGGCGTGGGGGGGATCCATCCTGCTCGGGTCTCCCCCTCCATCCCCGGCCGTTAGGGTTGTGACTGGAGGGAATCAGGGGTGAGGAGACGCTCTCTGTCAGGGGCTGTTGGGTTTCGCAGACCGCCCGAGCCCAGGGGGTTGGATTTTGGTACATTTGGAATGCTGTCTTTCACCTACCGAGGGGAATTTTTGCACAGAGCGATATGAAGACCTCGGTAGTTCATGGTACCGCTCCCGCTCCTGTGGCTCGGCAGCAACAAAGATGAATGTTGTAAATAGAGATCTCTGTCCTGTTTTTTCTCCATTTGTCATGAATCCCTCCGGAACCTTTGCAGTAAGGTGCTGAGAGGAGGAGAAAATGTAAATTGCAGTAAGTTGTAAACTGAGGAGACCTTCTGGAATGATTTCTGTAGTCTGGATGCAGTTCGGCCTCTACTCCTGCTGAGCCAGATAATCATAATGTGGAAATAAAAAGTGGCTGGTAAATATTTTTGTGACGAGAATATATGAAGCTTTTTTCCTTGATTTTTAGTACTAACATAAAATAAAACACGTTCAAGCTTTTGTGATATATCTTCTATTTTTAAAAAAAAAAAGAAAAAAGTTTCTATTGTGTCGATTTTTTTTTTCTTCCCTGTGAATTTATTTTGGTGGACCTGTAATATATTTTATACTTTGGTTTTGGGTTTTTTTTAGTCTTTGTCAATGTACCTTTTCATTGCTTGTACATTTCATTGGTGTGTAAAAACACTTCCCATTAAAAGATTTTCACACGTGTAAATACCCAATATTTATAAAGTACTTTTTTTTTTTTTCCTAATTGTTTTTTAGGGCTTGAGGAATTTTATTTTCATTTGCCTGAGAATACAAACCTAGCAGCTATTAAAACCCTGTGCGACACACGCCTGTCTTTATGGCTTTAAGGGCTCTGCCCCAGTGGTGTGTGCACGAGTTGTTGGCCAGCACCGTAATTAGGCCTCGATTCAGATACTTAAACGTGTGGTAACTTCTTAAGAAGTGAGTAATCGTATTGCCTTCAAGGAGCCTGTTCCCACACTTGGTTCTACATGTGCTTAAATGCCTTCTGAATTGAGAGCTTAGGCCAGGAGGCTCTGCACTTTTCATGGTAGCTGTGGTGTGTTAATCTGTAGCTGGAAACAAGCTTTTTTTCCTTTTCTTTTCTCTTTTTTTTTTCCTTTTTCTTTAACAAGTGATAGTGGGTCCTCCCAAAACGCTCAGGCTCGTGTTTGGGTGAGATGCAGAGTGGCGTCGAGGCCAGAAGACGCGTTACTCTGCTTTACGTATCCCCTTGTAAAGACCAGTAAAGTGAATACAAGTTGTATTCCCCGTTGGAAATGAGGGGAGGAAGTTGCAGAGGAAAAAAAAAAAAAATCAGTATTAGATAGTATAGTGCAATGAATCTCAGAACTAAATAACATACCAGAATAAATCTGGGGAAAAAAAAAAGCCTTTTGTTTCCAACACCATTTTAGAGTTCATTGATTAATTTGGGGATATTTCTACTTTAAACCATATGATGGAAAACGTCCATATGGCCCTTTAACCTGTTGTGTCGATATTAAGAGTTATTTTTTAAATGCTTCCAAATTGATGTTAATGAGAAGGAATTAGTCCTGTTTTTAAAAGTACCGGTCTAGTTAGGGAAATGAGGCTTTGCTGATGGAACTGTTAAATTGCAAATCAGTGGAGATATGGATGAAATTGGTTTATTAAAAGTGCACTGTTACCTTCTTTGTTCAATGCCACCTCATTTATATTCCGTCCCTGCTAATTACCGGCTAAGAAAGATCTTGGATTTGATTTTTTTTTAATTTTTTTTATTATTATTATTATTTTGAATTGTTGGATGTTCCAAACCCGATCCTTGGTTTTGTTTTCCCACGTGTAATGTGCGGACGTACGTAATACAGAGTCTTTGGTCATTTCTGGTTGCAATAATAAAAAACTAGCTTTTGGTAAGTTGTTTATCCATTTCCTCCTCCCCTCCCTTAATCAGAACGTCTCACATTTAATCAAATAAATTATTTAAGGTGCCGTGGGAGGGCTGAACTTTGCCGTTTCGACGGCGGTTCAGCCGTTTGTCCACACACTTGTGCGTCGCTGCTGCCGGCTTGGTTTCCTAACTCGGGTTTTATGATTTTATTAATGACCCCTGTGGCAATAAAACCAAAGCGTCATTTTCAGGAGGCTTGTGTGGCTGACGGGATTAGTAACGGGAGAAGGGGCCCTTCACCTCCGGGTCATCGGTTTGAAGCCAGTCTTGGTCCGTAGCTGTGCAGAGCCTGCCTCCCTTTTCACTTGCGCTGCTGTGTATCAGGAATCGGTGATATTAAAGAATAATCAGCTTCAAAAAATAGTTACCCACTGAGCAGCCCTGTGACATGGACCTTCTTTACGGTCCCTCATGCCACCCAACACCGAGCAAGCCCGGCTGCTCCCCGAGTTGTTTGCATTTGCTGTTATAACTTCATGGGTTGCGTTCCTTCTCCATAAACTCTGCCAGAATTAGGGCTACTCCGTTGATTCGCTGCTTGATTTTATGGTTGGGCATCTGCGTTCCTCTGAACCCATTTATGATGTGGGTTTTGGACACCGCTGTCCATGGGAAGAGGGCACCGCTGGTGGGTTGCAGGTCGGATTGCTTGTTGGGTGTCATAGGTCTCTCATTGGTTTTGCTTCCTCAGAGGGTGGCTTCATCCAAGGGGAAAGCCATGGACCAAACTTCCCAAAGAGGTTGTGGAGTCTCCTTCTCTGGAGAGATTCCAAACCTGCCTGGACGTGATCCTCGGCAACCTGCTCTGGGTGACCCTGTTGGAGCAGGGAGGGTGGCCCAGATGATCTCCAGAGGTCCCTTCCAACCCCTATCATGTTAGGATTCTGTGAAAGTCAGTTGTGAGCACTACCTCTGGAGAACATCTATTTCCATGGATAGTTGGAGTAGAACTGATTAAAAGCTTGGAAAGTAAAGAATTAAGAGATTTTGGTGAGAAGACAACTTGCTGTCTGCCTGTGCTATAAAGAGAAGATGGCTACAATTTCCCCCTCTACATGGTGGATTTAAGCGGTACAGCGAATATTGGTAGCAAATATCCAAGAAAAGAGCGCAAAAGCTATTCCGTGAGAAAAGCTTGTTGAATCCTGCCTTTACTCTGGGGCCAGATGATTATCTGGAGTCAGTTGGGAGTCAGTTGGAGCTGTGTCAGTTTACACCAGCCCAGGAGCTGCCCGCTCGCGCGGCCGACGTCGGGGCTGGGGAGCAGCTCTGTCTGGCTAAGGGGGTTGTTTTTATCCTTTTTATCCTGTAAATCCTCCTTTAGGGCAGGCTGGGCCTGCAGGTTACTGGAGAAAACGGCAGTGCTGGGTGCTCGCTCGTCATTAGGCAAAATTGCAACTCATTGATGCGTTTTACGCCGAGAAAAATCTGTGGTGTTAGTATGGAGAGGGTAAGCACAAAGCTCAGAAACAGAAACTATCAGAAACTATCCTGACTACTGTTTTTTATTGGAGAGCAAAGATATAAATGCAGAGCATCCATCCCCGGAGTAATGGGGATGCTCTTTCCCTGAGATAATCTTCCTTCGGGGCTGTATGTTGTGCTCAAAGCATCATTTCTCTGCTTGACAAGGTGTTTCTCTTCTGAAGGTGTCCGCAGCTAAGTACAGTGAGGATCTTTATGCTCCGCAACTGATTTGTGATTCCAAACGTCCTGGAAGAGAAAAGGAATGGAAAAAAAAAAAAAAAATAAAAAACCACCACCCTGAATCGGAGGGTATCAGAGCCTGCTGACTCTGTCTGGGCTTACCAGAGATAAAATATAGTGTATTACTTCACTGTATCACCTAAACCTCCTTTGTTCTCCTTTCAATAGGACGATTAAACAAAGACCTACTAACCAAATTAAAGTATAAAATGAACGCCGAGATATGGAAACCTTGCCAGGAAGAATGTTAATGAATGAAGTTCACTAAAGGCATGCTGGCTAAGTTTTCAATACAAATAGTTTTATGGCCAATCTCTTTAGATCATAGCAGTTTTCTTTAGAAGTTTTAAGTCTCAAAAGTAGATGAGTTTCCTTCGCCAGGGAATGAATTAGATAATGCTCTGAATAAAGTCCCTCTTCGCAGCCTTGTCAGTCAAGCTGCTTAGGAAACTCTCCCTTTCTTCTGGGGACTTTCGGATCAGCTGTAACCTCAAAAGTAAAAAGCTGCTATTAATCCACGTGTGCTGTGTGGCAGAGGAGGCTGTAACGGGAGATTTACAGCCGGCAAACGGCTCGTACCTGGCTGGTGTGAGAAGAAGCCTTTAAATGTGAGCTGATCTTGATGTGCTTTCCCCTGCCGGTGCTGTTTCAGCCTCTCTAAGGTTTGCACCAAGTCTGCCCCCTCCTTGACAGACCTTTCGGCAGGGCCTGTTGCAAGAGGACAAGCGGTGGTACTTGTAAACTAGATGAAGGTAGATTCACACTAGACAGAAGGAAGAAACTTTTTACACTGAGAGCGGTGAAACACTGGCCCAGGTTGTCCAGAGAGGTGGTCGAAGCCCCATCCCCGGAACCATTCCAGGGGAGGTTGGCTGGGGCTCTGAGCAACCTGCTCTGGTTGCAGATGTCCCTGCTCCCTACAGTGGTGTTTGGCTAGATGACCTTGAAAGATCCCTTTCAAACCATTCTATGATTCCAAGATGCAGCCCCTCATGCTCATCATGGAGTGACATTTCGCACGAGGACATTAAATCCTGTGATACTCTCCAGAGGGAGAGAGAGGGAGAGAGCTTTGGGGGCTACAGGACCACCATACCCTCTTCGCCCACTCCCCTGTAATTTTCTTTCCAGTCCTTCTTTACTCCAGAGACCCTGACCCTTAACTCAGGTTTCTGGTGGCCAGTGCTGAAATCACAGCAGCTCAGGGGTTGTTGGGTGCCTTGCACGGATGGAGACTTACTTTCAATTGCAGTGGCACCGACCAGGTGCTAGTAGTTGAGATTTGGTGGAATTTTGCTGCCTCAAGCTACAGCCAAGGACATTTTTTCAAAAACAAGTCCCGTAAACCCAGGATAGATGGAAGATCTTCCATGTATTTGTTAAAACACAAGGAGAAAGTCCTTTCTCATGAATACACAGCTCCTGGTTGTGTTCCCCTAAGGACTTCAAATCAGATTTGTAAAACCAAACAAAAAAGAATTAGATTCGTTTATTGCCCAAACAAGGGGATGGGGGAGAAGGAAACGTAAAACCCATTTACGAAAATTTAGGTTTCGTCACCTGTCAGGAGTAGGAATATGGTTTATAAATTAGAAAGTGTTGCCTGTCGATTCCTCCCTAAGCCAGCGTGAGTTTGACAACTCACTGTGCCTGTCGTTTACTGCTGTGGAACTAGTGACAAGTGTGACGGGGTGTCACCAGCCCGACATCCTGGTGTCACCTGGGGCCTCCGCCGCCGCTGCTGCTTAGCTGCGGGCAGGAGACCTTCAGACTTCTTCCTTCAAGCTGATCCGTCTCCAAGTGTGGGACTGGGAATTATTTGCTGTGGATTTTTTTTTTAAACTTGGCCTCCAAATTAAAAAAAAAAAAAAAAGAAAACAATTATGGTTTTCCTTATACAGAAACAAATTAGGAAATAAGGGCAGGGAATATTGTGCAATTGTTTAATTTTAATGGCGGTGTCATTTGCGGCACTGTTCTGATGAGCGCTGTAGGAACTGTCATGTTTAGGGTGTACATCTGCTCGTAGGTTTTGCTGTCCACGCGATGATAACCATTGCACGTATTCAAAGGGAGAAACATCGTCGTGTTATCACGGAAGCCGGACACGGTTCTCAGCTCTGTCGTGGCATTACCGGTGCGTTTGGGCACAGGATCGGTGCGTGTCCCAGTTTCCATCCGCAGGAGGAGGATAACGTTTCCTGCTCTGGCAGCTCTGCTTCGGCCTCGGATCCAGGTGATGTGAAGCTTGTAAAGACAACCCAGACCTTCCCACGAGTTAAATAACTAGAATAACGCTCTTCACACGGGGTGGGTAAAACTACAGAGCTATGAGGAGCAACCCTCATCCTGGGTCTGTCCTTGAACCTGCTCCTCAACTGAGCTTTTCTCTGCACTTCTACGCTTGTGTTTTCGTTGAGGTTGGGAGCTGGAAACCATCTACCGTACTCCTGAACCAGACAGATCCTTTGGCTTTGCAGATTTTAGTTGACCCTCTTCAATCAAGCGTTCCAGCACGAATCTAACCCTCCTTTCATGAACTGTTTTTGTGTCTTTCTGTGGAAGACGCCTGTCTGGGCTCACACTGAGACCTTATTTTGCTACTAGCTCTTTTTTGATTCAAGGGATAACTGGTGGGGTTTATCTGAGGAACAGTTTCTTGCTTAAAATTACTTCAGGGCTGTCAAAATCCACCTCTCATAATTCGTACAATGCCTGCCTTCTCTGGGCTTTGTGGGCTGTGAAACGTCTGAGTTACTGCTTGGAGTTGGCATCTATTAAGATGCTGAGAATGAAATGATGCTGTTGTTCTCTACTTTTTCTGCAAAGACAGATGCTCAGTCAAGCCCAAAATCCAAGCCTTGGCCTCAGTATCTAATAACCCAGCCCGACCACTGATGCTTAGTGCCACCTACTTTCCAAAAGACTGGATTTGCAGTTCTACAGCTCAGGAGGAAGCAGATTCCTTCAGCCCTCCCAGTTGCCACTGGATAAATGCCACGTTTATTTGCCGTGACAATAAAAAAAATTAAAAGAAAATATTAAAAAAAAAAGAAAGTTTCCCAAAGCAAGGCTGTTCAGCAGTTTTGTGGATCCCACTGAAGGTGCTGTAGCTATTTAATACATGAGGTGACATTTGCAGAATATAGCCGTGACCTATGCAAAGTCTTGAGCTGAACCAGCAATAGAGTCTCTTGGAGATGCTCTGGCTTGGTGGACAGTTTGCAATGGAGAAGTGTCTTTCAAATTCACTGAACCTAAACTTCAGAGGTTATATGTATATCCTGTCTGGGATGTTTTTGAAGTCTACCTGGAGGTTTCATA
Organism: Baryphthengus martii; assembly: GCA_013396935.1. Taxonomy (NCBI): domain Eukaryota; kingdom Metazoa; phylum Chordata; class Aves; order Coraciiformes; family Momotidae; genus Baryphthengus; species Baryphthengus martii. The sequence continues at coordinate 214,334 of VWZK01021398.1, forward strand.
GCAAACATGGCAAAGCCATGAGCTCAAGCAACCGTCACAGTGTGTCTCCTTAACCTTTATTCGGACCAGACTTACTCATTTTACTCAGACCACAAGGGATCTATTTTACAAAACCCTTGTGTCCCTTAGAGTTGGAAAAAACATCTCCTGCCTATCACTCCCTTCAGAACTTGATCCTGCTCCACTGATCCTCTATGTCTGCTATTTCTGTGCTCTGCTAGATTTGGCTCCGTGACCTCTGGGAGCCAGAAGGATAGACCATTTTTGCCCTGTGCTCTCAAGTCACAGCAATTCCAATTCAGATGTGTTTAAGATGACGATTTAGCTCTTTTGAAGGCGATGTACGTACCTCTCCTTTCAAGCAAAGATGCACCTGGGCCGTGGACAACAGAAATGTACTCAGGAGCAGCACACTGATGCAACTCATGACAAGTTAGTTCTTTCTGTGTAGCCTCTAGACTGGCAGCTATGCCCATGAGCAAATACGCCCTGAAAGGAATCAGTCTGAGGTGCTTTCATTCTTTCACCCACAGCACACACGGTGGCACGGCTACATGATGAGACCAGTGCTCAGGACCTTGCAGTGCCTTTTTCCTCTTCATTATTCTAGTAACAAAAGTGCAGGAGAAGCAAGTAGTTCTTACATGATCCTTACGGTTGCTGGCAAAGTTTCAACTGCTCTCTGTATACATGGCAGTGACCTTTCCAGCAGTTTGAGTCTTTTCTCCACGTCTGGCCAAACACAAAATTCTTCTGTACCACTGACAGCATCGACCCATCTTTTGTAGTGTGGCTTCTGCAAATATAGAACATGAGATTCATTTGTCTCCGATGAATCTAATCATCATGGGATATTTTCGTTCTTTTGAGGGGATTGGATGGGAAAAGGATGAAGAGGTAAGCAGAGGCTGAAACGTTCCAAACTACTGTTAGAGTAGATGTATTTGTCCGACATAAGAACAGCTCGACTCCACCTTTGCCCCTCAGCACCTGTCTTGCAGGCTTTGGAGTTCATCATTTGCCCAGTGCTGGTCCAACTCATATCTGTGCCCAGGATTGTTGGAAAACTGAATTCTTTAGAGCTAAAACAGGCACAGTTTGTAAATTCTTGCACATGCAAGGACACATCTGCTATTGCAAATGCTGGTGAAGCTCAAGGTGAGCTTTCTGCAGGTATCAAATCCTCCTTTCAAGCCAAGAAGTTCCCACTCCTAGAGAGCAACACTATGGTCTACTTAAGTTTTGTAAGCCGTTAATGAGTCACTTGATAGCAGCCAGATCAGTTCGCTTACATGGAAAGGGCTCCTATTTCTCTTGGTGGCGTTGACTTGGCGTGTAGAGCACGCGAGCGTGAAGCTCCAGTGACTGATCCTTCCTACACTCTCTTGCACAAGGGTACGGCAGCGCGATGGACTCATCTCAGATTCCTTCAGGAGGTGGTGACAGAGCTCCACCTTAATGAGTTCATCGCCCTGCCAGCATTCTCCCCACACCCAGGTGCCCATGTTGGCAAAGCTACGCTCCACCAGCTCACTGGAGAATGTTCCCCGGGCTTTTAACAGGCTACAGATCTCAAGATGCTCACCCGACTCCTCATTTTCAGTTGGCCTCGGTTGATGATCCGGTTGTGTTTACAAGCAGAACCCAGCGTGCTGGTTTGGTGTTGGGGAAGGAGAGCAGTGGGGAGACAGCGGGGGACCGAATTAATTGCCAGGGCTCCCACTAGGCCAAGTTTTGTACAAGTCATCCAGTGTGCAGGTGGGTGGAGGGAGGAGCCAGGGCCTTAGCCCGTGCCCGAGGCTCCGATGAGTGTTATTGCAGCTCTGTTTACCAAAGCCGTGCCTAAACAGCTGCAGAGCTGCATCACGTCTGTTTTTCTTCTCATTTCTGGACCACATGGACTGGTCATGGAGTTAACACTTGCCAAATAGTATTACTTGGATTTCTGGTATGAAACCAGCCTTGGATGCAGACCTTGCAAAACAGTCTCAGAGCTGAGTGTGCTCTTGGCATTGCCTCCCCCAAGGTACTCCAATTTTCTGCAATAACTTCAGAATTTAGCTGTGTGTCTCCATTTTGAGCTGCCCTTATCTCAATCAGAAGTGTCTTGATGCTCATGATGGGTCCCTCACTTTTATTCATCTAGCACTACACATTTGCCCTGTGTGTAAGACAAGTGCTTGTTGTCATCTTCTGGAGATATACCTTCCACACCTCTGGTGTCCAGGAGTATGGAAGCTGTCGGAGATCAGACCTTTGCAGATAGCAATCAGCCTCTTCCCTGATGGCAACACACTCTACAGCCAGGGAACACAATTAATCACAAATTTATATAAATTTAAGAGACAAGGGAACCACATCATCAATCCAGGCTGGCGGATGAGGTGATAGAAAGCAGCCCTGTGGAAAAAGACTTGGGTGCTGGTGGACGAGAAGCTGGATGTGAGCAGACAGTGTGCGCTTGCAGCCTGCAAGGCCAATTGCACCGTGGGCTGCATCAAAAGAAGCATGGCCAGCAGAGCGAGAGAGGGGATTCTGCCTCTCTACTCTGCTCTGGTCAGACCTCACCTGGAGTGCTGTGTCCAGCTTTGGAGCCCTCAGTACAAGAAGGACATGGGCCTGATAGAACGAGTCCAGAGGAGGCCACGAAAATGCTCAGTGTGTTGGAACACCTCTGCTACTAAGACAGGCTGAGGGAGCTGGGGTTGTTCAGCCTGGAGAAGAGAACGCTCCGGAAAGACCTAACAGTGACCTTCCAGTACCCGAAGGGGGCCTATAGGAAGGCTGGCGAGGGACTGTTCACAAAGGCCTGTAGTGACAGGATGAGGGGCAATGGTTTTAAACTAGAGAAGGACAGATTTAGATTGGATGTTGGGAGTAAGTTCTTTACCATGAGGGTAGTGAAACACTGGAACAGGTTGCCCAGGTAGGTAGTTGAGGCTCCATCCCTGGAGATATTCAAGGTGAGGCTTGACAAAGCTCTGACCAACCTGCTCTAGTTGAGGATGTCCCTGCTCCCTGCAGGGGGGTTGGACTAGATGGCCTTCAGAGGTCCCTCCCAACCTAAACCATTCTACAATTCTATGATTCTATGACCTCCTGAGACATCTAATCAGATTTTGCCACCATGGTACAACATGTCCCATCGTGCCATTCCTACACCATGGTTTACCCAAACACATGGTTTGGGCAAGGGGAAGGGAGCTGTCCCCAGCAATCACTGGGAAAGGGTAATAACACCAGATAGCTATTCAGCGTGGATCTTAGTTTATTGGCTTAAGGACTCAAAAGCTGTGGTAGTTTCCATCAGATGCGCTTGGAGAAATCATGGGGCCAGGCTAACGTCACTCACCTTCTGTGAACAAGGAGCGATTTGTTTTCTGCTGGCATTACGAACAGTGAAACCGAAGCAGGGCGGTGAAGTGATTTGTGCCAGGTCACAGAGCGCGTCAGGGGCAAAGCCAAGATGGGAATGGGCACCTCCCAGCTCCCACCTTCCCTCAACACCAAGCAGACCAGGCTGGTGCCAGAGTCGTCTGAGGCCAAGAACATCAGTATCTGCGGAGAGGAGCTACCTGATGATACAAAAAGGGAAACTTTCTTCTGCTTTCTAAGCTGGAGGTCCCCTCTAGCAGCTAATCCTTTAGTAGTGACATCTGTTGCAAAATACACCTTTGAGCATTCTTTACCATTGGGTACCTCTCCAGGTTATTTTTCCAGACACGTTTATATGAATCTATCCCTGGGGACATGAGTTTATGCTGAGTTTTTATCCCAAAAGTGGGTCTCAGCTGCCAAGATCTCCATACAATACACACACAGAAGTCTGGTTCCCTCTGCAAGGTCCTTCCAAACCAAAGGCATGAGGAGACGTCTGCACGTGGGCTCCCCCTGAGGCTCCTTGACGCACCTCCCAACCACAACTGGGCTAGGATACAAGGTGAGCTCAGCAAAGCACTTGCAAGAATCGGGGAGGAAGTGGTGATTTTTGCATAAAATCAGGTTCATTCCTTCTTAAACTAAAAGATTCGTCTTTGCGGAGACCCCAGTTGCTTTGTCACAGGAGCACAGGTAGACAGGACCACGGTCTGGTGAGGAAGCTGGAAACGAAGGTCTCCAGACTGGTCACGATAAACTCTATCAGCCACCAGACATCTGAGAAAGGCATTTCCATTTCTGCGGTCCCAGGGCAGGGCAATGTGTTTCTAAATCCACACTTGCTTTTTCTTTAGGTTATTACACCGCATCTCCGACCTGAAGTGGTTTAGCTGCCTCCGCTGTAATTTTCCACACCCAGCTCCTTCGGATTTCTTTTTTTAAGTCTCACCTTAAGTCTAAATTTATTCGGGTTTGGTTTTGTTCGCGCGATAATCACAACATTCTTTTGATACAGTTGTTTTTAAGCCTTGATTTACTGAGATCTGCTTGCAACCTTCATTCCAGTTTACCATTTTTTTGCGCGTGGGGATATTTTAAATGAATATAATTATCCTTAATAGCTTTTGCAGGCACTAAAGCATCTTTTGATTTGAGTCCTAACTTTTGTTATTACCCCCCACACACATACACACCTTTTTAGATATTCCCTGTTTAACCTATGCCCAGAGATTAATTAAAGTGTCATTAAAATGCCTTTAGTAAGTTTTGTGTCCTACATGCCTGGAAATATTTTTTTTTCCCACAGTCAGAATTGTTGTGCTTGTACCAACAATAACTGGCATGTGGCTTGTTTTGTAGATCACACTGAGATATAACGAACGCTCCTAATTAGAAGAAAACACATTCCTTTTTTGGATGCCTCTTCAAAGTTTGCTCAGGAAGACCCACTAGTTTTTCCTTTACATCTCTCTATCGCTCTTGGCCGACTCTGACGCCAGGACCAAGCGCTCGCTTGGGAGCAGAGAGTCCTGCATCTCAAATAGTTGTAAAATGGAAATTTAGGATCTTCCCAACCAGATATGAGGCAGAGTTTCTACCTCTTCCGTGAATTTTCAAGTGTTAAGAAATGTTTAAATGTGTCTAATCCAGCTTTGGGTACAAAGTCTCTCTTCTCTTACAATATTTCTGCTTTGGGAGAACCCATAGCTAGAAGTTAATCTGGAGTTAGAGCATATATGCCAGGAGTTCCAGAGGACTGGAACACCTCTCCTATGAAGAAAGGCTGAGAGAGCTGGGGTTGTAGAGCCTGGAGAAGAGAAGGCTCCAAGGAGACCTTATTGCAGCCTTTCAGTACTTGAAGGGGGCCTAGAAGAAAGATGGGGACAGACTTTTAAGCAGGGCCTGTTGTGACAGCACATGGGGTGATGGTTTTAAATTAAAAGAGGGGAGATTTAGACTAGATGCAATGAAGAAATCTTTTACAATGAGGATGGTGAAACACTGGCCCAGGTTGTCCAGAGATATGGTCGCTGCCCCATCCCTGAAACATTCCAGGGGAGGTTGGACGGGGCTCTCAGCAACCTGCTCTAGTTGCAGATGTCCCTGCTCAGTGCAGGAAGGTTGGACTAGATGATCTTTAAAAATCCTTTCTAACCCAAACCATTCCATGATTCTACGATTCTATGATCTACTGCCAAATCCTACAGCTGCCCTTGAAAAAATGGAGCTGGTCATAAGATAGGAATGGACATTTTCTTCCTGTTGCTATCCATGGCCAGAAAAACCAAAGAAGGCAGAAAATCCTCTAGAATTTGCTTAATGACTCATTTCTTTCTCCCTGTATTGTTTGTGGACCGGTTGTCTCCTGCAAGCTGGATTGCTCAACCAGAGCAACATCACGTCAGCACCATTTGCCCTTTGAGCGGGAGCCCCGTGTCTGCTGCTCACGAAGACCCTTCGGGATGCAAGATGCTGCCTGAACACCAGGAGCACTGGAGTGAGCTGTGTCCAGAGGGCTGGGGTCTTGGCACAAGAGCTGGACAGGGGTGATTTGCATGAAACAGGAGTAGAAATTTGGAGCTCTTGATATCTCCTTGGGCAAGGAGTAGGGATGGTCCAGGTGTTAACGTAAGTAATATTTGGGACACTACACAAACCCAGTTCTGTGTTTTCTTCTCCAGCCTTTTACTTCTCCTTAAGAGTATTAACAATCCCCAACAAACAAATGCATGTTTGGGCAGCTGGAATAGAAAAACAAAATCCAAGCTGCACAACCTCTCCAAGAACCCTTTCCAAGTGATACCTTTCTGAAGTGGAAACCCGGACGCTGAGCTCCTCATTCCCAGTTCCTAGGGAGCCAAAATATGACGTTGGACCAGGCATCAGGTTCTCATACCAGGTTAGCACCAGTTTGGAGATGCCATGGGCGTTTTCTGGTTTCACCTCTATCAGAACAGGAGCTGAGACTCCTCAGCATCCCAGAGGCTTTCAGCCAAGCTTGGAGTCCTCCTCACTACCTTGCTTGGTGGGACTTATTGGAAAGCATAGACTTAAGAGTCATGGATGCTTTTAGCTTGGAGCAGCTCCTGCAGCCTCCTCTTCCAAAAGGCATGAGAAGAATAAATAAAAAAAATCATAGAAGAATAAAAAAAAAACCACAATGGGAGCAAATTGCTGACTTCTGGGGGAAGATGGTGCTGAGGATAGTGTCATTATAAACCCTTTCAACAGCTGGGAGGAGTTGAGTTGTTTCACAGCCTGACTTCCAAACCTTGACAGGTCTCACAGCCATAGGCTTTGGGGAGCCTGTGCCGAGCAACCTTCCCCCTGCTGCTAATTTGTCACCAGCTTAACATGAGCCTTGGCCTCACAGGCTGGCACATCGGTGGGGACACCCTCGGGACATCTCCAGAGAGCATCGTGGGCAGACCCCTCTCATGACTCAGGCCTAAGGCTACCACGTCACCTCTCAACAACAATTCCATCTTTTGTAAGAGGGCTGACGGCGACCCACCTTGCAATTAGCAGGTTGGTTGGGGAGAAATGCTAATAAGCACCCTGATGAAGGTGAACCTGGGACGGAGGCGGGCGCTCCTTTGACTCAGCATCCTCCTGGGGCAGGATGCTCGGGATCTGTTGGCCATGATTTTGTGACACAGCCTTGCCCATCCTTCATTTCCAAAGACTCTTGGGGCCTCCCATCCTGGATGAGCTGGTGAAGAACCCTGGAGAAAAGTTCGCCGCTGGTTTTAAACCGGAGCTATCCACTGCCACATTCCCCCTGTGGATTTTTGCAGCCTCTCTGCCTTTCTGCTGCCAGAAACACCTTATTGCAAACATCCTGTTCATCCCTTGCTTTTCTGGTGGGTACCACTTTGTAGGAGCACTGGGAAAAGCCTTAGCAGACCACTGTTAGTTCAGAAACAAGGGGCTGGTGCCCCAAAAATGTCCCAACTCTTCACTTCTGTAGCCTTCAACCTCTCCATCCTCCCTCACAGGTCAGTGCCGTGGGTTATAATTTGTGCTACAGTAGCTCCAATCAGGACCTGGGGTATTATTTATCGCATTTAGTACCTGCCATCAGTCATGAAAACTTAACAAAGACCCTATTGGGTTTATCTATAGGCAGCTAAACAAACGTATCTTGCTCTCCCGTTATCTTCTTGTTAACAAAACACTATCAGGATGTTCTAAACATCAGCATTTACTGCACAAGAGCCCTTTATCTGGCATGATATATAGAGAGCCCATCAATTAGTGCAGGGGGCTCGGAAATACCTGCCACGCTTCGCTCAAAAGTCCCAGCATCATCCCAGGGCTGCATCTCAAGTAAATATCTCTGTGCATTTCCCGGCTTCGAGCAACCCCGCGTGAGCTGGGAGAGCTCGTTACGAGCAGAAATCATGATAAATATATTTTTTTGCACTCTTTTTTTAGTATCAAGCCAGTCAGTCTGGAGACTTTCCATGCAAAGAGGAATGCAAGAGCAGCCAGGGTGCTGGATAGTTCAGCGGATGGGGAAAAGGGAAATGAGTTTTTATTCAGAAAGGCTGGACGTGATTTGGGAACGTGGTGAAAAGTGCCATGAGACAGTCCATCCTCCCAACAACGAGACCTTGTCTGCGGGATCAGTCCCTCTCGGATCCCCTCACCATAACATCATGTTAGGGAAGCAAGCCCTGCTCTTGCTCACCATCAGCTCCAAGGGGTGGATCTGACAGGTCTTAGACACCAGCCACCAAGGATCCGGGGCAGCTGCTCTCTCCAAACACCTCTGCTAAATCAGCACCTCAGTAGAGGAGCCACTTCACCCCACACCATAAACCACGCTCCAGCGTGTCAGCCGGACCGATGGTGTTTCCCCCTCCTCCATGGTGGTTGCATCGCAGTGGGAAAGTGATTCTTCAGATAAGTGGCAGATTGGGAGGTTTAACCCAAACTCCTGTTTGTCTCTGGTTATTTTAATATCTTGCAAAACAGAAACTTTGTAAACAAGCACATGGCCTGGTTTGGAAACCACTGTCTCCAAGTGATGGTTTGCTCTTGGGAGATGTTTTCCTCTAGGTGGATCTCCAAGCTTGGGATGTACTTCATGCAGCTGCAGAGGTTGGACTCATCTAGAATTCCCAGTCATTTCAGTGGCTCCATGTGTCCAAGAGAAGCAGATTAATGTTTAAAGGTTCTTATTTTATTTTATTTTTCTAATTCCCAAACTAAAAGTAAAGGGAGAAACAGTGGAGGAGCTGGGGCTGGGCTGACCTTTGCCTGACTTTGAAGAGGCAGCATCAAATATTTAAACAAAATAGGTGATAAAACCAGTGAAGCCAGTGACGAGAGTCGGAGAGGGCAGATGGAATCAGAGCTTTGGGCCAGGCCAGTGCAATTAGAAGTGTGTTTTGCACCAAGCTGAGCAGGACACTGTAGGAGGGAGGCCAGAGAGGTGCAGCAATACAGAGAGATAAGATCCTGGAGCAGTGCTGGAGCTGTCTGGACAGAGAAGAGTAGGAGGCACCATAGAAATTTCCTGGGAGCTTATCAGTGTGGGCCATCTTCTCCTCCTCTTTCACATCCGTGGCAGACCTGATGCTGCAGGACTGTCCGAGCAGCCGCCCAGCCCTTGCCCATCCCTGCTGCCATCAGGCATTGTGGCTGCAGGACCCATCACAGCAAGGTGGGGGGTCTCTGTCCCAACACAATTAGAAATATCGACCTCCAGAGATGTTTAGCCACCTTAAAACAGATCCAGAAAAAGCTGATAAACACCTTCAGGCCAAGGATTCCTGATCCTAGGCACTGAGAGGTGGTGGGTCTGGTGGCCAGCAGGTCCTGAATGTGGACATTTGTTGAGGCTGGAGTCAGTGCTGAATTCACAAATCCACAAAAAGGCATTTGTGCCTTTATCTGCGCTGTTCCCGGTGGGAAACGGTTGCTCTCTAAAAGCCAGCCCAGAGAGACGCATCGCATTCGGTCTCCAGAGGCGAAGGATGGGGCTGAAACCAAATCCAACAGCATAGCCCCGCATGGGCCAAGCCTTGTGGGTGGGGAGGGAGCACCTCAGGTTAGCGAGGGCCCTTTCCAGCAGCGCATTAACTCATTGTCCTCTTACAGCCAGAGCTGGCTTTTAACACCCTCACACCAGCTCCTAACACCAGGAGAAGGTCTCTCTACGACTGACACCCAGAGCCAGAAAGTCCAGGTAAGGAGCCAGGTAGAAATCGGACTTGAAAAGAAAATCACCCCGGCGAGGGGGTGGCCATTGCTGATGGTTATTTAGTTATTAGGTCTGGGGAGGTGCTTGGTTTCACAAGGCAAATCTCCTTGTGGGTTTTACCTTCAGCTGTTCACCTCACGCTGCTCTCATATGGTTGCTGTTGGCTGCTTTTTCCTCCAACTGCTATTAAAGTTACTCTTTGATAGGAGAACAAAAGACAAATAGGAATCATTGGTGCAAAACCTCGCCATCTAAGCCTGATCTCTCTGGACCAGGAACTCTAAGCCCCAGATCTGCCTGATATATAGTTTGGGTACAATAATATCTGCTACAGTTATTACTACCTATATTACAAAGATCTCCGAGAAGAAGAAAAAAAGGGAGGGGGGGTGGGGAAGAAATTGCACATGTGTTGGCTAGTTTCTCTGTTGGGAAAAAAAAAAAAAGAAAGAAAAGAATAAAAGTTTAATAAACGTGTGCTGTGTTGTGGATGACTTTGTGGCGACCTTTGTTGCAAATGGCCTATGCATGCGGAATAATGGTCTCCGTGCAGAGAGGGAAATGGCTTAGTGCTATCATCGTTGCCTCGGTAACCATCAGAGTCTCCATCTAGCAGAGAGAAATGAGTTATGAAAAGGCTTGAGTGAAGAAGGGATTAACACATGATCCCAGGGACAGCATGTCAATCAAAATCAGCGGAGAAATTACACTGCTCTATTTGAGAATGTCTCCGGAAATGCAACCTTAGTGGGTGTATGTATGTGGATGTATGCAGGCATGATAAAGAGATGTATAGCTCTGAGCTTCGTATGGAATAGATATATATTTTTATACATGTATAGCATGTGGAATATATATATTTTTATGTATATATATATATATATAGCGTAAATCTCCAAGTGCTTCCACACACACTACCTCTGCGTCCGTGTCCAGACTCCTGCACCAGATACCCTCTCCATAGGGACACACCTTTGTGGTGTCCATATGATGCGTGGCCCCGAGCTCGCTGCCCTCCATGCTTGCCCCGAGCAGCCAAACAAATGAAAACCATTTGATCCAAAAAAAAACCTAAAAATAATCCAAAATGCATATTTGATCCTGAAATTTGCCCATCCTCTCTCCCGACCTCACCAGATGTCATTAAATTGTCCCCAATGTCATCTTCTGCTCCTGCAGGACAGCCCAGGGGCTGAATTCCCTGAAGTCCTTCGTGCACTTCCAAACGGGAGAGCAGAAGGAGACGGTTCCCCTGTAACACGCTCCAAAGGCAAAAACCAGGGCGATATGGAAACTACAGCTTTAGACTGAGGGCCTCGGTGGCTTCACTGGAATATCTTCCGTCGGCCTCGCGTTCCTGAGCTCTGCAACTTGTAGGTCAAGGGCATGGGAACTAAAGCCACGATTAACTCCCTCTTGGTTTTAGCTATTGCAAACTCTCTGGTAGCTACAAGCGCCGGCGCTGCTCAGCCGTGTGTAGCTGTGCACACATTTCCTATGGCGATTGTTTGCCTTGATTCAGCTGACGAGCTTTACATTACCTGGGACCAGAGTGAGTTTTCTGCTAATGTCAGGAGCAAAAGGCAATTGCTGGGAAGGGAGGGCTTGTGTGGCTTCATAGCTGAGGAGTGTGGCTGGAAAAGGCCTCGAGTATTTGTTCTGTTCATTGGCCACTTCAGTAATAGAAAACTTTCTCTTCCAGGAAATTCTCTCTCTATTTTTTTTTTTTTTTTAACCAGATGATTATTGCAGGGAAAGTGAGATTTCTCTTAGGTTCCTTTGCTGCCTGCTGAACTACCGAGCCCACATGCACACCAGGAAGTGCAAGAGCACTCAGGGAGGGGATATGTCCCCTGAGAACATTGCTACTTCACCCAGCCCCCCACAGCCCGAGATTTCTCCCCTCACTCATCACCCAGCACACCTCACTCTCATCTGCTCGTTGGCACAATGTGGGCCCCTTGCACCCATGGTCCAACATCCCTGCATGATCCCTCTGCACAGCTCTTCCTACACCCGCAGCGGATTTGCACACCACGACTCAGCTACAGGCACAGTTGCTTTACAACCACCCCTATATTTTCTATATGTGCAGAAACTCTTCACCTGCCCCTATCCTGCCATATCCCCACCACCACAGGCAAATGTCTCCATACATCCCTCTCTCCTCCTAATGCACAGACCTACATGGTATCTTCCTGACCGCCCTTGCAGCCGTTGTGCCAACACATCTGTGCCCTGCATCTTTCCCAGGACCACAGACCCACACGCAGGCGCACAGCCTTCCAGACCAGCCCTGCCCTCGCACACCCTTTGCACAAATGCACCTTCTGAGATCCATCTTTGGGGTTTCCCCACCTCCCCAAAACACCATGTGGCCCCTCACACCTTACAAAATCCTCCTACATCTTCAAACCCCTATGACTGCACCCACTTACCCGGGGTGCACCCATCCACACCCTGCAGCCTCCCATCTGGACACCAGAATCAAACACACACAAGCCCAAACGCATGTGCCACTGAAATACGTTCATCACCCAAATACTTCGCACCGTCGATGGACAAGGATGACCCCAGCCTACCCAGGGCCACCAATAAACCCTCCACCAAGGGTTTCCACAGCCTTCCAGCACCATGAAACCCTTGGCTTTGGCTTTTTGGGGCTCTCCAAGCCCTGTCTCTCTCCCTACAACCTCATCCTCTTCCTTCCTCCCCCACCTCGTTGCTTTCCTTTCTCTCGGGTTTATTTCCCCTCAGCTCTGACTCCTTCCCCCTCTTTCCTTCCCTCCCCCCTGCCACGTCCCCAGCCTCCCACACAAGTTTAAAGCCATCAGCCCAGCCAACGGTTAACCAAATCGCCTTGACCTCTCTGCTATTTGATATTCGCCTCCTTGACACTCATTTAGGAGCGCGCAGCGGTAAAGCAGACATTGGACAAGTCCAGCCTGAAACCAAAGCCCTATGAAAGGAGGAGAGAGATCAGAAGAACCTGATAGCTAGGAACTTGTTCTNGCTCACTCGAGATGCTCCGGAGGGGGCGGTCGAGGGTACTGGGCAGCCAGCACGGGCTGCTCCTGATGCGAGAAGCATCTTCCCTATTAAAAAGAAAAAAAAAAAAAAAAAAAAAAAAAAAAAAAAAGGAAAACCCAAAAAAAACCCCAAACTTTTTNTCTTCAAACCCCTATGACTGCACCCACTTACCCGGGGTGCACCCATCCACACCCTGCAGCCTCCCATCTGGACACCAGAATCAAACACACACAAGCCCAAACGCATGTGCCACAGAAATACGTTCATCACCCAAATACTTCGCACCGTCGATGGACAAGGATGACCCCAGCCTACCCAGGGCCACCAATAAACCCTCCACCAAGGGTTTCCACAGCCTTCCAGCACCATGAAACCCTTGGCTTTGGCTTTTTGGGGCTCTCCAAGCCCTGTCTCTCTCCCTACAACCTCATCCTCTTCCTTCCTCCCCCACCTCGTTGCTTTCCTTTCTCTCGGGTTTATTTCCCCTCAGCTCTGACTCCTTCCCCCTCTTTCCTTCCCTCCCCCCTGCCACGTCCCCAGCCTCCCACACAAGTTTAAAGCCATCAGCCCAGCCAACGGTTAACCAAATCGCCTTGACCTCTCTGCTATTTGATATTCGCCTCCTTGACACTCATTTAGGAGCGCGCAGCGGTAAAGCAGACATTGGACAAGTCCAGCCTGAAACCAAAGCCCTATGAAAGGAGGAGAGAGATCAGAAGAACCTGATAGCTAGGAACTTGTTCTCTCCAAAGGCTTTCTGGACATTTTAGCCTGGATCAGGGGTCCGTGGAGCGCCAGTTCGTCGCCAAGCAGGGTGTAAACGTTAAATGTTAGCTATTTGTTCCAGAGATTGGCATGAAGATCGAGCCTTTCTGCCTCCTCTCGCCCCCGGCCCCCCTCCCACAGTCTCTCCAGCCCGTCCAGAGTCTCACAGACACTCATTCATTAGCGGTTTAATAACCCTCCCGACGTGATAACATCCTTTACTCCCGGCTCTGCGAGCGGAGGTGACCCTGGAGGGGGGGGCGGGGGGAGG
>VWZK01021398.1:250512-286359 GCA_013396935.1 Baryphthengus martii
CGTTTGTGGTTAGGGCGCGGATGCCTCTTACTCGAATGCTGGGGCAGCGGGAAGCCAGCTCCGGGCTGAGTTAGCTCTGCTCTGGTCTGCTGAGGTCTTCTGCTGCTCTCAGATGGGTCACGAGTGTCATTAGGTGCAAGATACACAAACACACACACCCCAACAAACCAAACACCAGAAAAAAAACCACTCAAACCTCTGAAAGCAGCTGAGAAGTGTACCTGCACCTCCTCCCCTCCCAGTTTCCTGCTCCAAGCTGGGAGCTGTTGGGCTGGCAGAGATGCCCCCCAATAACTGAGGAGAGGATAGAGAGGTGCCAAAAAGGGTAAGAAGGAGGGAAAGGCCTTGATCAGATCTCAGGCAGGATTGGGGCTGTTTGGGCTTCCAAATATCAAGTCTGGACCATTGGGCTGCAGATGCAGTGGGGAAGCCAGAAGGGTTTCTACAAGCTCGAGGGTGGAAGATTAATTGCAAATTAATTGATAGTAGATACTGACAGAGTGGTTGCGCATTGGCTGAGGCTGGGGAGATGTTTTGATTGTGATCTGTGATTATTTTGGGGGTCCTTGACATGGTTTGACCTGAGGCAGAAGGAAGAACCCCCCTAGGCTCATGCACCCCCTTGGGAGCTGGGGCAGTGCTCAAGAAGTGACCCTGGGGTCCTCATATAGGATAGAAACGGGGGCATGGACTTAAATCTGGTACCCACCTTGATGGGGGAAGAGTTGGAGGCTTCTCGCTTAACCTGCTGGGGTTTGTTGGATCTGCATGGCAACAAGGGATTGGGTGGACTGTAGAAGCCCTTAGTCCAGTGGTTAAGGGCTTATCAGCCTCCCCCCAAAAAAGGGACCTGCAAGAGGGATGAGAGCTTCTCCAGAGAACTCCTCAAGCTACCATGGGATTTGTATTCTCATTCCTCTTCCCTGCTGCTGGGACATAGGCCTGTTGCTGCCTACGGGGTGGTGCTGGGGAGGGGGACAGGACCAGGCTCCAAACTCCCCCGAGCCTGGGCCAGGGATGTTAATCAGCCATGGCCTTGGAGCCTCCTTGTGCTTGGAGAGAACTGGCAGGATCTGATATGGCTGGGTCTGTTGGGAGGTTGTCTGTTGTTTTATCTTTCTGAGGGGAAGGGGGTGCTTTCACCAACCCTTTTTACCTCTGCTTTCCCTAAGTGAACTATGTGCTCTCTTGTTTCCAGAAGGCAGGGAGTGTGTAAATTGTGGGGCTACCTCAACCCCTCTGTGGAGAAGAGATGGCACCGGGCACTATTTGTGTAACGCCTGTGGACTCTATCACAAAATGAACGGGCAGAACCGGCCCCTGATCAAACCCAAGAGAAGGCTGGTGAGTATCTTTTTTACTCTTTCTTCTCCTTCTTCTGCAACTGTTGATTCTTGTTTACAACTCAGGATGGACAAGGAAGCTCAGCCGGATCTGAAATCTGGTCCCACTGTGTTAGAGGGCTGGGATGGGGGGATGCTTGGAGACATGCTTGCAGTTGCTGTGGGCCTTAGTTGTCTGATAGTCTTATAAACTGCCAAACAGGCTAAAGAGTCGAGATCCAGGGCTTCCTGCAAACCAGAACTGAGTTTTCTCCCAGGATGCAATGAGGTAGATGCCTCCACAGTGCTTCTGGATGGTAACCCAAGGACTGTGGCTCTTTCCAGGGGCAGAGGAAAAATTTTCTAGTGATGAAGGAGATTATCAGGGATTATCAGGATTTTTCCTGCATTTTTCACACTGCTGTCCTCCCTTTCCCAATTGTGCCTCCGTCCCCCTTGACTGACGGTGTTGTAGAGCAGGGAACCAAGATGGATTCCTGGTGCCACTGGGGCATCAGCAGGACTTCGGTCCTGCAAAGCACTTGGCTAATCGTCCTGTTGCCTCTTGAACCTGGTGTGGTCATTTGGACCTGAGCTACGTGAGTGTCAAATTGTGCCATTCCCCTCCAAGCTGGTGTGAGCGAGGACACAAGGTAGGGGATGGCAAAGCCCGGTGAGCGAGCAAAGCTGAGCGGGACCGTAGAAGTTGAAGGAAGAATGAACTACATGGAAAAATATTTGAAATAATAATTGCCAGTCTCACAACTCTACTGTGTATAGGCAATATGTTACAGCATCCGCAGCGATCCGTTTACGAATTTCCCTGGAAGCCACAAAAAGGTCTGGAAGTTGTGGGCATGGCTAATAAATGCGTTGAAGTATATTTGGCAAATAATCAGACAAACCACAAGGGGGAAAAAATATATCAAGTGGGGGAAGTTATTGACTGTTTTGAATCGAGGCACATTTGGTTTCATCCGGATTAAAGACGTGGACAGGCTCCTGGGGACTGCTCAAAAAGCTGAGGAAAAGTGACTCTCCGTGGAATTTCTGAGCTGATGGATGGATCTGGCCAGTTGCAGGAAACTTGTGCCCTGCGTGGCCAGATCCTGCAGACAGGAGAGGGGTGGTCAGTGGCCTCATGTTCCAGATGCTCACGGGCTTGGTCTGGCAACTCTCAGACACAGATTCAGCTTCCTCACCTGTGAGATGCCAGCAAAATTGGACAGGCTTTATTCCCACAGGAGCCGGGAAGTGTTTGCAGGATATGGCCCCAGAAGGGATTCTGCTGTGAGGGGCAGCGGCGTCAGCTCTGCCTGGCCGTGCGGGTGTTGGAGAAGATGTGGGTTTGCTCCTCTACCCTAAAACTTTCTGCAAGCGAAGCATCTCGGTGCCTTCCTATATGGGCTTTTCCCATATAGGAAAATGTTGATCTTCCTCATCTTTCATAACCTTGTTAGGAAAAAGGAAAAGCTTTCTAGGGAGGGAAGTACAGGCTGGGATTTTAATTTTTTTGGGCAGCTCTCTTGTTTTCTTCTCCTCCTGCCTCCAGCCCTTCTGTCTTAAACACACAGCCTTCGGTTTTTGTTTTTTTTTTTTCCCTCGTTCTCTCTTTATGTGTAAAGTTAACTTCCTAGGAAAAAGCTGCCGGATATCTGAGCCCTGGAGATAACTCCTAAACAACAGCTCCGTTTCCCCAGCCCAAAACACACAGGAGCTTGAGCATATCCAAACAAGCGGAGGGGGAGGCAGAATAGGAAAGCGGCTGGGAAGAGGGGGAGAGCTTTCAAAAAGTGTCTGATGGAACCACGAAAGAATGTCCCGAGTCACCCTCAGCCCAGCACATGTAAAATGAACTATATAAATAAATACATTGTAAAAGGTCATTCTCGGGGAAAAAAAAACAAGAGAAAAAGAAAAAAAAAGAAAGAGAGATGTTCTCTTGCAAAAATCACTTCGATCTTGGGCGTTTTAGTCAAAGTTACAAAAAGTTCACGTTCTTTGAATGTGGCCTTTGTTAAATGAGAAGTTTTGATTTTTCTTTTTCTTTTCTTTATTTTTTTCTGCTACTGTTTGCATGTATATTTGTTTCCCTTGCTAACCTCCAAAAAAGAATTAATCAGAAGGCACCAAAGCTGGCCCCGCGTTTGCATTTTGCGTGCGTAGATGTAGATGTGCGTGTGTGTTTGAGGCTTGACTTGATCTTTCCCGGCTTGTGAAGGCGAGCGGGTTGGGGAAGGCGGCGTGTGGATGGAAGCTCAGGGTGGGGATCCAGCGTGCGTTCCTTTCCCTCTGCCACAAGTTTCCTGCATGACCTTGGGCTGGTTTTGTAGGCTCTGATCCCAGGCTCACCGAAACTAATGAAAGGTCTCTGATGGGTTGAAGAGAGAAGGCACATAAATCTTTATGTGATGAGAACCCGGCCCAAGCCTTATTAAATTCAATGGACATCTTTGTAAGGGCTTCCTTTAGGGAGATGAATGGAGCGTTGCTGTCTGAGAGGGCTCAGACAGCTCTACTTCATCTTGGGGAGATGGTGGAAGATCTGGAGATTTTTACAGGGGGATCAGGAATGGCCAAGTGGTACCACACGACCGCTCTGCTTAAAAGGTCTGCAGACCTCCTCGAGACTGCCCCTGGCCCTGTTGAAGCCAGTGGCAGCCCCAGCACTGCTGTTGCTGAGATAAAATAATCCTTTGAGTTTTCTTCCCTGCCTGTGTGGATACAGAGCTCTCCATTACCATGACCAGCCGTAGTGGTTTTGTAACCAGTTTCTCAGAAGGCTCATACACGTGCAGTCTTATTTTAGGAAGCTGACACTTGCAGCTTTGTGGGTGCTCTATGTAAATCCAGACCCTGAAAACGCATCTTTATCAGTCCTTGTTTCCTCCTGCAACATCCTCAATTCCACCTTCTCAACACTGCTCGTGCTTCTGAAGTTGTGCCCTCGCTCACATGCAACTGGGCCATGGTGGTCTGGTCCTACAGATGATATGGGGCACCCTATTAGTCATCCCATTACTTCCACAGCCGGGCTCAGGTCGGTAATTAGCGTCAGTGGGTGCCATTGCTGGGAGCTTTTACAATAGAGTTATTATTCATTGTTTCCTGCCCACTGCCGGTGTCTCCAGTCTAAGTTGGTACAGCATAAAAGGTAGAGTCTGGGAGCGAAAGAGCACAGCGTTTAAAATACTTAGCTAATGATGCTGAGTTTTTGTAGAGGAAACACAGCAGATGGAAAAGGTTTTTAGAGAAGACAGTGGATGTTGTGATTTATTCATTTATTAAATGTCAGAGTTTGTTTGAAGGCAGCAAGGTGGTGACCAGGCGTGCCTTTTAAACGCGCTTGCTGTAAGAAACTACGGCGAGCACCGTGTAGAAACCCCAAATATCTTCAAAGGGGATGTTTCCCCTGTGTGGGCTGAGTCAAATATCACTGGTTTTTAGAAATTTCCTTAGGCTTGATTTTTGGGGCTGATAAGGGCAATGCTGCCACAGAGAGACTCAATCCAGCTTCTCAGCCACCCGTGCCGGCTGGTGGGATCTGGGGGGGGCAGAGACCTGCAGACTTAATCCCATGGGTCTTGGTGAGAGCCCAGCTGTGCAAGATGTTGTGTCCGTTCCTCATTTAAAGCATGTGTATCAAGCTGGTGATTTTGATGGGAATCAAACTTCGGGCCGTGACTTGGTCCAGAAGGGGACAGGGCCAAAGCATGTGTGCGCACAACTTGTGGGGTTTCTGCTGTTTGTGGTGGGATGTTTCAGCTTCTTCTGGCACTGGGATTTTTGCAACCAAAGACCCACTTGCCTTTCCCAGCTCCTGCTCGTCATCAGCACAGAGAAGTCAGCTAAGAGGCCTCATTGAGCTTAGATCGCCTTGTTTCGGCGTGGTTTATGGTCAGGCAAAATGGAATTGTCCCCACGGGCAGCTGGTGAGAGCCCGTTGCTGTCAGATCAGGCTCTCTGTGATGCTTCCTAATGCTCATGGGCATCGTACTATTTATTTTTTAGACAGTCCTTTTTGTCTAATTCAAAGAAAAAAATAAAATCCAACTCTATCTAAAACAAAACCAACCCGTCCTCTCTCCACCTACGCCACATTCAATTATGATTAAAATTGTAACATGACCTAACAAGAGTTGGTATTAATGCTAGAGCTGTGCCAGTGTCCATGTTTGCATTTTGGGTTTGTTGTACGGTATCCAAAGATGTGGTATTTCTTTTTTTTCTTTTTNNTTTATAAATGTTGGATGTGCCACAGTGTGCGGCTGTGTGGGGTGAGGGGTAAATTTGAAACAGTAAGAGCACAAAAGAGAGCATTAAAGGCTCAGTTCTGCAAGGTGCCAAGCATTGCTATGATCTGGCAAATCGCTTAAGCACATGTTTTAACTTTAAGCACATGAGCAGTCCCATTGAAAGCAACGCATCAGGATGAAATCAGAGCTCTGGGACTGTCTCATATTGATGAAGAAGAGATAGGATGGGGATCTAAAGGTCTTTTTTTTCCAGAAGCTGTAGGCACTTGCTCACACGCAAGCATGCATAGAAGTTTGCAGACTCCTTTTCCTCCCTCGGTGGCAGAAGGACAATTGGTTTGCTAAAGTTAGTTTTTAAATGATGAGCACGAATTCATGCATGTGAAAGAGGAGCGACTTCGCTAAATTTGGCTTTGTTAAACAATTATTGCAGCCAACAAAAAAGCTTCTTTATACACTTTGACACGTAGCCTTTTTTTTTTCCCTCATTCCTCCCCCTTTATGAAATGGTAAATTCTTCTTTCAGGCTCATTACCAATCCTTAAATAAACATGAAGGTTTAGGCTGCAAACCGGTGTAATTAAAAAGTTGGGATTCTCGCTCTTTGCCACGGTGTTATTTCCGATCTGGAGCCTGTATCCTTTGAAGCCGAGCTGAATTGACGGGACCGGGCTGTGCTTGCGGTTGGACCCGGCGAGCAGCTGCCCACCAAGCTCTGCGTGGGTCTCAACCTGGTGCTTGCTGGAGCCGGCGTGACTCATGCCGTTGACTCCAGCAATTGTTGGTTCAGGCCCTGACTGCAGAATTAGACCCCTGGGGGGGTCTGAAAGAATTAAGATGGAAAGACATGTTGGCATTTAAATAATATTTTCCCCTCTGGAATGGGCTGTGCCAGTGCTGCTAATTTTGATGAGTTTTATCAGAGGTTTAGCACTCACTTTTAGGATGCCCTTTGGCACCTGATGCAGTTCATATATAATTTGGGATTAAAGTACTTTGGGATTTTTTTTTTTTCCAGAATTATTATTTGTTCTCACAAGCCAGTTTCTGGAGGCCTCTGCCGATGTGCGTCAGTCTTGCAGGGTTGATGTTGCTTTTTTTCAGCAGTTTTGCTGATTGCGTATTTTTTGGTTATTATTATTTTTTATTATTATATTTATTTTTTTTTAACACGAGTGCTTTTCTCTCCCTCTCCTTCTCCTCCCCTGTCTCCCCCGCTCCTTCCCGCAGTCTGCAGCCAGGAGGGCGGGCACGTCCTGCGCGAACTGTCAGACCACCACTACCACCCTGTGGAGGAGAAATGCCAACGGCGATCCCGTCTGTAATGCCTGCGGGCTCTACTACAAGCTGCACAATGTAAGTGTGACTGTTACACTCAATAACGGGACCTCCGTTTCGGTGCTTGATGGTCCAAACTCTTCATTGACTTAAGGATTTCCAGTCTCAGGTGGTGCTGAGACCTCCTTTATCTCTTCAGGGAGCTTGGGGGTTGGAGCGATGAGTTGGCATCCCTTCAAATGTAGCCGATCCAGCTTGGGGAGGTATAAAACAGGGCTGTCCATAGGTAATGTTAGAGCTTTCCCATGCCTGAGCCAAGAAAGGAGGGGTGGATCAACACAGAGAGACATTATCCGCTGCTGATTGGGCTCAGTGCATTGGAAAAGACAACACGCTGTCCTGCAAGCCGATACCCCTTCTATGCATAGCTTTGTTCCTCCAGCAAATACAAACTCTGGAAAAAAAAGAAAATGTGCCAGCAACTATTTAGATCTTTCTTGGGTTTGTGGCTGGTTTTGTCCCGACCCTCTACCCATCCCCAAAGATGATTTATTTAGGTCTTGTGTTTGCCCTGCTTGACTGAAGTGAT
Organism: Baryphthengus martii; assembly: GCA_013396935.1. Taxonomy (NCBI): domain Eukaryota; kingdom Metazoa; phylum Chordata; class Aves; order Coraciiformes; family Momotidae; genus Baryphthengus; species Baryphthengus martii. The sequence goes on from VWZK01021398.1 coordinate 257,958, forward strand.
TCCTAAACCCAAAAGGACTTGATTTAGTTAGCGGGTTGCAGAGTCTGCTCAACCTGTGATGTGAATTTTAAAGTATCTGTCATGGAAAGGAGGGAAAAATGAAATGAAATGAAATGAAATGAAATGAAATGATATGGCAGGCAGATTTAATCTAATATCTCCATGCAAAGCCAGCTTGCAAGAATCAGGCATATGTGCCCCAGGGAAGGAGCTAAAGGGATCTGAAAAGTCTTCTACTGGATAATACTGCTAGTAAGGGAGTCTTAAGGCTACTCCTGTTCCTCTCATTCCACATGTGGCATTAGAATAATTATTATATCAGAACAAGGGGAAGACTTGTAATTTCTCTGCTTTGATATCACTTTTTTTTTTTTTATTCTTTTTGTTGTCTAGTGGTCATTTACTTTATATTTGATTTAGAAATCTCGGTCTATGTTTTGCCCTCATGTCCGCCCATGCAAACACATCAAAGACAGATCGGGTTTCATGGGGCACTCAACCCTTGTGGTGTCTCGCTCCCTTCCATTTGTTATTTCAAGCTATTCAGTTTTTTGGGATGAGTAAACAATTTTGAATTAAGTAGCAAAAAACCCCAATAACCAGGTTAATTTTTCACCTGTTTCATGAGAGACATCTCTCTTGAAAAAAAGGAAAATGTGTTTATCCTTTAGTGGGCAGATACCTCAGCGTATTTTGAGTCCTATGTAGCAAGCAAAGCTTGTCATCAAACTCTCAGTGTGATCACTGTAAACGAAGGGGTTGGACACAAAGTGAAAGCTCTCCGAGTATCACAAGAAAATATTCTGTTTGCTATTTCCATGGCAAGAAGGGAGCAAGGTCAGACAGCTTCACAGGAGGAGTCAGTGCTTGTGTTATGTGTTCATTTTGGCCTTGTAGTAACCACTGGTAGGACTTAAATCATGTAGCTTGGGAGACCTATAAGGAGATCTATACCTGAACTGTTCCCCCAGTACCCCAGCAATGCCCTTTGAAGAAAAAAGACTCTTCTCAGGTGCCGTTGGTTGGGCCTGATGGAGATGCCTGTGTTTGGATAAAATGTTTTTTTTCCTTGAAGATGGTGTATTTTCTCCCCAGGACTACAAAAGGTGTCAGGATGGGTTCAGATGCGTCTACCTGCATTGTAGACAGCTGCTGAGAGGAAACCCCGCTAAGGTGTCTGGGCTGGTGCCTGGGTGCCAGGCTTCTCCAGAAATGTGCTTGCAAGAGCATATCTTTTTATTTTTCACACTGTGGACCTAGTTGGCCTGAATTGACCCCTAGAGCCACTGTTTAGGGAAACACCGATCCAGCTGTGAAATCTGTGACATGGGGCAGGCCTTGAGCACATTGGAACTGTTTTCATATTCATTAAAAACACCGACAGCTGCTTAAAACTCAGCACAGCTACTTACCAAAGTCAAGTAGTATCTTGCCTTACAAGCAAGTCCATTGATGGGACCTGCTTAAATGAAACCCCTAGAGGATTGTGATACTGTGTGCAATACAACTAGGCAAGGATACCAAAATCTGGTTATGAGTGGGTAGATCCTTTTGGTTTTATTTTTTAAGACCATACTTAGTACTTTGGTGAGAAACAGGCGATGCTGCGGCTGAAAAGTCCTTGAACATGCTACTCTTAGCTCCAAGATGGTCGAACTTTGGAGCGCTCTCCTGCGAATGGCTCTACAGGCTGTGACTGTGAAGGTCACTTTGTGCTTCAGAAGCTGAATAGGAGTGATTTTTTTTATTTATTTTTTTTTTTAACGACCTGCGTTTAAGATGGTGGTAGGTTCGTGGAGATGCTGTCTCTTTTTGGTTGCTGGGAGGCAGGACCTAGGGAGCTGTGCTAACTGCCTAGTTAGCAGTCAGCTAACTAGCACCAGCATCACCCTTTAATCAACTGAAGGCAGGGAGGAAAGTCTGGTGGTTGCAGGTGGACAAGGTTCCTTGACCGGTGCAAATCAGTCTGGTTAAAGCGCAAAACTTTTTGTTGTAGACTGTGGTCTGCTCCCTTTCTCTTTCTTATCTGCATGAGTTGTCCATCAGGAGAGGTGTCAGAAATAGAGAGGCTCATCATAGCATGTCCCTCCCAGGCAGCTGAGCGTTTCTGTGCAGATGTTGCGTCAATGCCAGTGGAATGTCTTTGGCTGCTCAGAAGATACCTTCCCCTTGTTTCTGCCTTGGTTGTAGCAAATCCCAGGCTGCTTTTTTTACTCGCTCCTCCCATTCTGTCTTTTGTTTGAATTTAATAATTTTTTTCTTGGACCCTCAGATCATTAGGGTGTTCTAATGGATTGATCTGAAGATGAAATATATTCAGTTTTTAAGTCTGCACCAGGAACAACTGCAGTGAAAAAGCTGATTTTGTCACGGTGATATTTTTTTCATGGGGCTATATCAGTTTGTTTTACTGTTGATTCCCACAGCTTAAGCAAACCCATTTGTCGGTAGGATATAAGCAATAATCATAATAGTCTTGGGGTGCATTTAGTGAAGCTGCTGGCATTTCTCCCACTGACTTCAACAAGAGCCGGCTCCATTAACACCGGTATTAACAATGACTAATATTTCACATTGATACGGTGCCTTTCATCCTGTGGCATCCCAGAGTGCTTTCTAAGATACAGCCTAGCCTGGAAGATTAACCCAACATTGTAATGACTATGTCTGAAGGATAAATCCGCTTCAGTGACAGGACCTTATTGAGGTCAACGGCAAAATCCCATTGTCTTCAGTCAGAGCAAGATCAGACCCACAATGTTCAATGTTTAAGACTATCTCCTGGATTTGATCTCTTGAATGTGAGGTTCTCGTCCTTGTCATTTCAGTCTTTCTTAAAAGTGGGATGAGGTTTCGTTCAATTCAAGGGTAGATGGGAGTGTACCTTGCTGGAGGTGCACAGCAGACTGGCCTCTGCCCATAGAAATGAGCGAGTTGCCGCTGTTTTTGGTAAAAGCCCTCAGAAAAGGCCTCTTTCACAATATTCTGAAGTGGGGCTGTGCATCCCATGAGCTGAGCAGTCGATGTTTTGCATATGATAAAACAAAGAGCATAATTCCTGCCCATAATTAATCAACTCCATCTGAAATTAATGGATTTCATACACATGCGTTGGGCTGGTTCAATTTTAATTTAGCATGTGTTTATCATCTTTATCACAATGAATTTTCATGGGGAAAGTCTGCCCTCTGGGTCTCTCATTTCTCTGCCCCAGAAACAGAGATGATTCCATGGTTTTGATGTTTTGGGGATCACTTTAACCCTGCTCTGACTGGAAAAAAAAATTCAGCTTGCTGCTGTGACTCACTTTTCACTGATCTCCTAACTTTTCCCCAAGTCCTCAACTGTTTGGTACTTGGGTCAGGTACCTGCTCGAATGGTGAGACCATGTACACTGGGATGATGTGTCCACCTAACAGCTTGAACGGCATCTCTGACTCCAGCTGTGGGCCTGCCATGACTTTGTCACCATCCTGAGCATCCTGTTATTCCTATCCTTAAGTTTCACATCAAATCATGGTCTAGGCCAATTTGTTCTTAGTGGCTGAGTGAAACATGAGAGACATTGCTTTGAGCAAGTGGTCATAGTCCCGCAGACAACGACATCATGAGTCTGGATCCTGTGCTTGCTCTAAGAGCCAACACAGTCCCAGTCCTGACACCAGGCTGTTGTTGCTTTGACATTGCCAACTCCTGAGCTTGCATCTTTGTTTCTTCACTTGGAAATAAATTCTGGCTGCTCCTGAGCCCTGGTGTCATGATGCGAATCCTCATTAAGAGCTGGAGAGGCTGGAACTCATGTGTGGCTCCCCAGATCAGAATTGGACTCATTGGGCGTCAGGACTTCCAGGTCTCCTCCAGCATTGCTGCTTGGCAGGGCTCACTTGGGGCTATGTCCTGGCTTTGAACGTGGGCAGCACATCTCTGATGGCCGTCTTAAAACAGGCCAGACAAAGATTTCCCATCCCAGATGTCCAGCTGGAGCAAAGAGCCTTCCTTGTGTCTGTATCCCCATTCCTTCAGTGAAGACAGGAAGCCAGGGAGGCGGGTGACGTTGTGTTTAAAGCCCGTGACATTTGAGGTTTTATGCTTTTTGCTGCCCCAGGGCTGCTGTTGGACTGTGCAAAGGGCAGATTCCTCCTTCCTACCTTTAGCAAGCAGGGCTGCTCCCTCTGGTTCCCATTATCCAGAGGTAGGGGAATCAACTGCTCATTCATCCATTTTTAGGATGATGTGCATTTTCTCCTTGCTGCTGGTACGGGGAGCCTGGAGTTACTAATTTAGACTGGGATGATGAACTTTGAGATGCCTAAACCGGAGAGGATGAGCCTGGTCCTTCCTCTCCCCATGCCTCCAACCCCATGTGTAACAGAGAGCTATTGTATCGCTGCCTTCCCAGGGAGAGAAATCCATGATAACCATGCTGCAGGGAAAGGCACCAAGCAGTTGCTGAAGAGCAAGAAGCGAAACTTTACTGTGATCTAGAAGAAGGGAGTGCTTTGTCCTTTGCACTGATTGAAGATCTTGTGGATGAAGATCTTGTGCAGGACCCTTGCAAGAACCTCTTTTTTCATTGTCCTTCACCAGGGTGGAGACAGTTGTTGCTAGTGGATAGCAGATCCTTTTCCCCGCCCCTTTTCTCCCTTTTGCAGAGTATCCATCAGCATTGTCCTGGCTTTGAACTGCATTATGAAAATAACAAATATGGGGCGTTTGCTGGGCTCTCTTACCTACTGCTATGGGTGAAATTCTGCAGAGAAGTCAGTGTAACACCTCTGAAACTCCCCGTGTAGGCTGCCAAGTCCAGATTTTTGAAGAAGTTTAGGGATATGGGATGCATATGTTCCTTCCCAAGTGTGGTGGTTGGGGCTTTCATGGCACCAGTGCCAATGCATGTTGTGATGCTGGCTCTTCGTGCAGCAATCAAAGCTTCTTAGAGGAGATTCAACAAACTTTTTCCTGCCACTTCCCAACCCTGACTGGTGTATGGTTGGCCACTGCAGCTGCTTATATCCATGCAGAAGGATATAATGCTTATGTTTCCTATGGATATGTCTGCATGGAAGTGGAAAATGCTCTGCTGGGTGGCACAGATACCTGTTTCAACACCTGCAAAAAAAATTTGGAAGGCTTTAAAAATAAAATCCGATCTGCTAAAATAGATCTGAAAAGATGGTCAGAGGAAAATCTTTCCAAATATGAAACACAAGGCAAATACGTGTCGCTTTTGTGAAGAGTTTGCCCGGCTCCCTAAGGCCGCCGTGAAAGCTTGAGACCCCTGGTAGCACTGAAATCCCAGCAGCTCTTGCCAGTAATGGTTTTAGATTAGTCAGGAAGCCTTGGGGTGAGGGGTGTCTGCGGGGAGTATTTCAAGGCGATAATGATTAGTTTTGTTCCTTAACACAGTGCAATTACCTAATGTGTAGATAGCTGAAATTTTTCAGCTGCTGGGAGTTGTTTGGGTATGTTTTGCTCCTGTGAGGCTCTGCCAGCAATTTTTCTGTAGTCTTGTCTACAGAAATTTCAGCCAAACTTGGGATTTCCTGTTGGGATTTGAATTTTGGGATGAGGTCGAGGTTGTGTAGCTGTGGCACATGGGGCATGCAAGGGGAGGGCGGGGGGCTGCTGGTCCTGGGACTGCTTGGGCATGGGGAGCATGAATCCCATGGTGATTTGGGGAGAAGCGATGGAAGCACAAAAAAAATAATTGATTTTTGTTTAGATTAACAGACCCCTGACTATGAAGAAAGAAGGAATTCAGACCAGAAACCGAAAAATGTCTAGCAAATCCAAAAAGTGCAAAAAGGTCCATGACAACCTCGAAGACTTTCCCAAGAGCAGCTCCTTTAACCCTGCCGCCCTCTCCAGACACATGTCCTCCATCAGCCACATTTCACCTTTCAGTCACTCCAGCCACATGCTGACCACACCGACACCGATGCATCCTCCATCCAGCCTCTCCTTCGGACCTCACCATCCTTCCAGTATGGTCACTGCCATGGGTTAGCGAGAGACTCCCCTGCTGAATGCTTACGGTCTCAAAATGAGATTTACTTTATATACTTGCATTTTTGCAGGCGTGTGGTTATGGGTCTGACGTCCCAAATCAAATGGGAGGGGGAAAAAAAGAATAAAAAAAAATACTTAAAAAAAAAAAAGTTATTTGAAGGCATAAGAGAGAAAAAAAAGAAAATAAAAATACAGAAAAAAACTACAAAAAGCACATAAAAAAGAAAAAAAAGAAAAAAAGAGAAAAAAGCAAAAAAAAATGTTTTAAAAAAGTGATGTTTGCCACTTTTTAAAGGAACTCACTATGGCATCTATGTATTCTTACCCACTGAATCTGGATACCATTTGTGAATAAGCCATTCAGAACTCGCATTCCCTATTGGACAAGATCTCTAGTGCTGTGAAAAAAAAAGTAATAAAATAAAATTAAAAATGCTGAACATTGCATATAACTTATATTGTAAGAAATACTGTACATTCGAGGAAGACTTTATTGCATCTGGAGAGCTGTAAAGAAAAAGGCATGAAGGACTCCGAGAGATTTTTTTTTTAAAGGAAAAGAAAAAAAAAAAAAAGAGGACGGGAGGACAATTTAAAAACCAGAAAAACAAACAATGCAGACCAAGAGGAAACACGGTCTTACGAACAAATGGACCAACTGCCAGTCATGTCTTCTCCTTTTATTATTTTATTTTAATTTTGTTGTTTTTTTTCTTTCTTTTTTTTTTTTTTTCCGATTGGTTTATTTTTTCAGTTTCTTTTTCATTTCCGGGGAGGGGGAGGGGGCTGGCTAGAACGGTTTTGATGATGCATTAACTAACTAACTAACTAACTGAATAACTAAATAAATAAAACCTGTAGGGAGATCATTCATTTCGGGCCACTGGCCTTTTACATAGGAAGTACCAATGGTGTCAGGCAATCAGTGTTACCATGCGGACATTGCCAACAAGGGGTTGTCAGATAGCCATTCTCCGGGTCTATACGCATTGTGAACAAGTTCCTGTAATTGTTGTTTGTATGTATAATTCAACGCACCAAAATAAGAAAGATGTAGATTTATTTCATCCTATTATACAGACTGAATGGTTGTACAAATTTATTTACTGCTAGTGATAAGACCTGCTTTTTTTTTTTTTTTTTGGTTTTTTTTTTTTTTTTTGTTTTTTTTTTTCTTTTTTTTCCTCCTTTTTTTTTTTTTTGGAGAATAAACTAGATTAAATTCTGTTGACTTAAAAGTGTTTTGTGCTTGGGGGTGGGAAAGGGAATATGTTTCTTTATTTTTTTTTGGAAATTGCTTTGATGGTATTTATTACTTAGATACCACGGGTATGGGAACGTGTGTCTCTGTGCTCACGCTGACAGCCAAAGCAGTGTGTGCGGTGGCTTGATTAAAAAAAACCCTACAGAACAAAGGAAAAAAAAAACTTCAAAAAATAAATGGACTGCATGTTAGTGTAACCCCACTGTCCGGTGTGTGCTCCCTGCCCCTCGAACTGCAGCCCAGACGCTGCCCTCTCCTGATGTTGGTCACCCACCTGGGACGGGTCCCGTTTAGTTTCAGTCAACCATGGCCATCATGGTGGCAAATCTATGTTGAGGACAATTTGAGACTGACAGAAATGCAAAGGCACAGCAGAGTCCTTATGACCATGGCTACTTTATGGGCAGTGCTAGGAAAGACCTCGAGTCTTTGGACCAGAGCTGGGAAAACACTTTCTGCTCTGCCCTGTTGGGTACTCAGTGGTATAATTTGGTGATCTACAGTTGAAATCTTGATCTGAAATCAAGATGGAACAGACTCTGTCCCTGTGTTTGGAGGAATGGGCAGAACTTGCTACAAAAGTCTGGATTTGATGCTAGACAGAGGGCAATTCTCAAAAATTCAAAGGCCATCAGCCAGCTCCTTCCCGCAAGAGTTTTCTTTGAAATGATGCCATTTGTGTTAATATTATTATTGTTAGTAGCAAAGTTTGGCTCTTATAATTTGATTTCTCCTGGTTTAACCCTTAGGAATTGGTCCTTCTTTTAGCCTGCAGTATTTACTCTTCCAGCTTCTTTATACCACCGTAAGAGTTGGGCATTTGCTCTCCAAGCAAAGGGTTAAACGTCTTATCACCCCATTCCATTTGCTGGAGATTTAAGCATGGTGTGATGAGACAGATTTTGCCAAGGCTGTGAGAAAATGCTTGAAAAACCCCAAACAAAACCAACCCCCAAATGCAAAAACCTCAACAGATGTGACTTGCAAGTGATTGTTTTTGGTTTTAATGCAAAATGAAATACCCGAGTTCTTTCACCTAGAAATATGTGTCCTCCTGCCTTTCGGTGCCAGGTGGATGGAAATATATCACCACATCTGTCAGATGCTATTTTGAACCCGCTTTCTCTTGGGTGGTAACCGGAGAGGGTAACAGTGGGATGGTCTAATCTTCTTCTGCAGAGTGGCTCAAATGAGTAAGGATGTTTCTTATAAGAGAGACCACTTTGAAACTTTCAGGATGATTATACAGAGGTCAAATAGTCATTTGATTTGGGATTGGGGGAGGAGAGGAAGAGGATTGACCTTTATTTGGGCTTTTTCTCCCCTGTTTCAAAATGAACCTGGTTAAACTATGTCTACCATAAAGGAGGATTTAGCAGATGTAAGCGGAACAGGCACTAATCGTTTTGTAATGTTGTATATTCTTTCCTTTTTTTCCTCTGTTGACAAAAACGTGTTAAAAAAGTCAGAACAAATGGCACACATTTAAAATCTTATGTTAATCACCTTTCTGCTTTCTCAATGAATATTTTAAGCATAAAGACTAAATGTCGAAATAAAACAGTGAAGAATTACTGAGATGCAAATGGAGATCTTGTTGGCTCCTAATTAATCATCTGTGAACTATAAAGCTATTTTCAATTAGTCTGACAAATCAAAGGAAATAATCATCTTTGCTGATATTAAGCTTGAGAGATTATTATTTTTTAATTCGTGATGCTACAACCTTTCCCTCCTTTTGCTCATCAACAGATTGCGGTTGAACTGAGATACTGATTCCAGGACCTCAGCGATGGTGAAAATTAGAGGTGTACTTGCACGGCAGAATTTTGCACTTGTCTATTATTGTGTCTTTATCTTTTCTTTTACTTTGGAGGTAGCTGGCTCCTGAGTTTCTCACAGTAACTTTTTTTTTTTTTCCCCTCAAAACTGGAAACACCTTCTCTGTTCCTTCTGATGCTGTTCCATAGGTCTTTGGGGCATTGAGTGAGAGGAATTGGGATTGTTGTCAGCTCAGGGAATGAGTATCTTGAAAAGGACACAAACGGAGATGCTCTGAATACGTTCTAGGAAAAATAGAGTCTTGCATCAGTTATCTTATATTCTGATATTGGCAGTGGGATGAATAGGATCTCTGACATCACATACCCTCTGGTTACTACCCGAGATGCTAAATTAACCTTAATCTACCAGTTTCTCAGTCATGTTTTCTATTTTTCTTTTCTTCCCCCAAAGAAAATATTCCAGAATTTTAATATCTTGAAGAGTTTTGTTTGTTTGTTTTTGTTTTCCCCCCTTCCTCCCTTGTTTCATTAGTTTACTTGTTTTATTTTTTATATAATTGACACATGAGAAAAATCTGGTTTACAGAAAAGGCCAAGAACTGTTGTTCTTGGTCCAATGTCTTGTGAACGGCCACTCTGCCTTTCTTCATTTCTGACATTGCAGGGAAGAGCTGATGATGGGGTGGTTGGAGCAGAAAAGCCCTCTGAGTCACGACTCTACTTCGATAATCTATATTGTGCAGAAAACACCATGGAAGTCATTAGTGGGGTCAAATCTTGTGGTCTTTTTGCAGTCAAAATGCCTTCTGGGAATTTGAGTGAGTAATCACTGCTGTGCTGCTGTGACTGTGGTAACAACATTTTACTCATGATCTAAGCAAAAGTCCATTGCCATCGGTGGAAAGACTCCTAACCAGAAGTGCAGTAAGACTTGAATCAAGACCTCCCAAATATTCTTTTCAGTGTTATCACCTTGATTTTTCTGCCTTAACTAGCTTTTCAGCTGTAGCGGATCTGTATCAGTACACATGGGCACACACAGACATATGCAATACTGAAGGGATATATTTAAGATTACCAAGTTCGATGCTTTCAGGTTGAAGAAACGAGAAATACTATAACTAGCACAATATGCAAAACTTTATTTTTTCTCCTGTGCCTTTGAATGATGAGTTGTCTTAGGATGCACCTAGACCTGTGTTTAGGTTCAGATTAGCGGTGTGTTTTTGAAGTATTTCCCAATAGTCCCACCTTAAGGTGATGAGATTTCACCTTGACATGTGCATCATGGTTTACCTTAGACCTTCACCTCCTGTGCTACTACACTAATGGGAACTCAGGCCATAGGGTCAGACTAAAACTACCCTGAAGTAAACTCCCAAAATATGGTCTTTGGGCCCTCAGCATAGGTAGATTTTTCCCTCCAGACTCACTCCTATTGCTAAGGAAGAAATTTTTTATAATGAAGGTGGTAAGACACTGGAACAGGTTGACCAGAGAGGTGGTAGAAGCACCATCCCTGGAAACATTCCAAGTCAGGTTGGACAGGGCTCTGAGCAACCTGATCCAGTTAAAGATGTCCCTGCCCATTGCAGGAAGGTTGGGCTAAACGACCTCTTAGTGTCCCTTCCAACTCAAAACATTCTGATTCCAACACACACATTGTCATGAACAACATGTTCCTATACTTCCTTTTGGTCACTGAGATTCCTAATTTACTCAGGACTGGTCATAGTCTGGAGAAGCATCTCGGTGGGTAATGATGGGCCCCACTGTTTTTTTCAGAGTTTGGGAGGTGTTTCAGTTAACAGACCAGAAGAAGTTCTTATGCAAGCTCCCTATAAACTAAGCCTTGAATAATGTCATATTTATCTCTACCTCTTTCGTAGAGATTCTATATAGCATTGGGAAGCTCTACCCAGTCTTGTCATGTGAGGACAGCCACTAATGGTGTGATTTTCCCTTTTGGGGATGCCTGATTTCACACCCTGAAGTGTGCTTTGCAGAAATATTCTGTGCTCTCAGTGGTACTTTAAACCGAAGGATCTTATGACTGTATTAGTATTGCAGAATACCAAATTCTTTAAAAAGACTAAGTTTATCTTGGCGTGAACTGCTTCATTTCTTCTACCTCATCCCATCCCCAAATCTGGACAACAGATAATAGCTCCGCTCCTCAAAGGTATGTTGCGAAGATAAATCCATCACCTATGAAGAGCTTGGATGCAGATTGATGAGCACCATGGAAGACCCATCAGCTTCAGCAGATCTCCAGGGAGGAAGGTGTGAGGAATAAGTAAACTACAGCTCCATTGCTCTGAAGGGCAGTGTCCTCTCTGTGCCCTGAACGAGGCAAAGCAAAAAAAAAAAAAAAATTGATGTGGTTGTTAAATGTAGAAGGGACAATGGAGGTGCAAAGAAGATGAATAATTCAGTCTGGTGTTTTCTAACATTTCAGTAGTAAATTTTAAAAGCTTCACTCTGTTTTTTTTTTTAATGCATTTTTTTTCCTTGCATTATTCTGCAAAATTCTATGTGTACGGGTATAGATGGGTGCTTCTTGGTAGTATGGACTCCATATCTTGTCAGCAAAGGAAATGTGATGTGTGTCATGCCTATATGTAAGTATGTCTACACCCAGAGAGCTGGAGGGTGCCTGGTGTCACCTGTCTGTCTTCGTTGGTTGTATGAAGTTCTGTCCGTGCCTGTGTGGATACCTAAGCTACAGCTCTACAGAAACCAAGGCACAACAGAAATGTATAGCAAATTTATACCTGTTTCATACAATTCCCTGAGGCTATGCAGACTCCCGGGTGGATGTTGGATCACTCTGTCTTAAAAGGATATTTCCCTTGTTATAAGTTTAAATTAAGGCTTTGACCTGAAGCTCAACTCGTTTTTTTCTCTCAAGGTACAAAACACCTGGTTATTTAACCTGTCCTTTTACATTTCCACTCTGGGTTACAGTCGACTCCAGAGGCACTGAAATAATTCATGAAAACCTGTCCTCTGGGAAGAGAGAAGTGACTGAAATGCTCAGAGAAAGCTTGTTTGTGAACCTCACAGGCTGGTGTTCATGCTAACCTAGATAATTACCCAATCTTCAGCATGAGTATTTAGGCTTAGCCCATGAACTTAGTTCCCAATTAATACTGTATTGCAGTATTATAGCACAATCTTTTGCTTAACTATTTCTGTATTAGAACCACCTTAATCTTCTCACTAAGCCACAGATCACCCAGTGCATAAATCAGGGTGGTCCCACTGGCTGCAGGAGCACTGCTGTCCACAGACTTGGTTGCTTTGTTCCAGATCAGGATACAATCCTTCAGCTCCACTTCTGCTTTTAATTACACTCTTCCCTAATATTCACAAGTCATAGAAGAGCTTTCTCTCTCAGCTGTGATCATGATAAATGGTTAAGAAGTGAGACGAAAGCAATACGAACTGCTGTGAATGCAGGAGGAGGCTTGATGACTGTTGGCTTCTTGAGACTCTTGGCTTCTTCCTTGATGTTCCAAGACTGCCCACGGCCAGGGAGGCCAGAGGAGTTCTCTTTGCAAGAGGTGAAGTCTTCCCACTTGCAAAACCTCAAGTTAGTTTCAGAGGTCGCCCCTTTTCTACATGCTTGCAGAAATGATTACTGATGGATTTACTTCCTGTGGAGTCACACTGGAGCAGATTTATAGATTCTGTAATAAATTTTAAACTATATTTAGGGACTCTGAGGAAACAGTAATGAATAGGCACAGGTCTTGAACTGTGATTCTTGATTGCAGCTGCTTCATAATAGACCTTTTTTTTTTTTTTTGAGTACCAGTATGGGACAGGAAGGGGAGCGGGATATAAAATTATGCTGAGCTTGGAGCCAGGAGGAGCCTCAAGTAGGAGTTGAACACCACCCATGGGAAAGCCAAAAATGAGGAAGAAGGGACTGAACCTGTGATGGATTTGTGAACAGTCACCCTGGGTCTTTCCATTAATAGCAGGCAGGATGTTTGCCTTTATGAAAACCCGATTAAGTTTGTTAGACACCGATAACCTTTCTATAAGAATTTTCATACTGTGTGTGCTGTGTATCTGCACATAATGGGGATATTGCTGTCTATTCACTTCCGTAGGGTGGATTTTCTATAAAACCCTGTACATCAAAAAAAAGTTATGCTTACATATGAGCCTCTCAACCTTGTTTGTATTTAGTAGACCTTTTCCAAAAGGGTCATGGGAGAGGAAGGTGGAAGCCTATGGATTTGATGATCTATATTTATCCCTGTGGTGTAGGCATAGGTATTTCGTGGATGTCACATAGGAATAGCTGTTATGTTTTCTCTACAGTGCTGTCCTTTTACATCAGGGCCTGTAAAAGCTGGGTGCAGGATCTGGAAAGAACATTTCTCATTATCACCTCATTGACAAATTGACTTGAAGTTTTATCACACAAATCCTGAGCGTCAAATTCAGCATCTCAGCTCTGAGTCACTGTTTCAAAGTGTCCTTTCCCTCTGCTCTTACCCTTAGAGTGGGCAACACTCATATCTTGCTTGGTCTCTGACATTAGCAGCAGATTTCCCTTGCCAACGATGCCAAGGAAATCTGCTCAAACTGTTCCTGACTTGTTTGAGTGGAAGTATTTGGTCTCTAGGAGGATATTTTTTCTATGAGAATTTTGTTGGGAGACAGGGAGGAGGCAACAGGCTTTCCAAGCTTTCAAGTGGTATGTCTTCATGCCTCCTGGCTTCTTAAAGACCTCAGGCTGGTCAAGCACTCAAGTGCTTGCTCTACTTGAGTATGATGGATCAGCGTAGAGTGTGTCGGCAGCTCCGACATGATTTATGGTGTTTGGAGAGATGAGGAAATCCAGTGTTTTGACCAAATTTTCTTTCCACTCCCTCTGGTCTACTCGATCCGCATCTCTGACGTGATGTCACACATCTTTACTGTTTATTTGGGATGAATCACCCTTCAACACAAATCTGCCTTCAAATTTTGAAGATCAGGTCTTCATCCCGGTGTTGTTAAAATCTATTGCCAAGTCTCATCCTCTGCTCAGTCCTAGGAATTACTGGATTCCTTTGATTAAGTTTTCCCTTCAGGTCATTGGATACCCCAATTTTCTCTCTTCTCTACCGTAAATCTCCTGCTAGGTTAAGAACATGAACCAATTTTCCCTTAAGGCGGTAGGAAGTCTGTAGTCAGTGAGAATCCAGTGGCATGGAATGAAAGACATCTATCATGCTTATAGAAGTTTATTGATTTTGATAAGTGCTTGAACTAAGATCAATCCAGATAAACATACTCCTGCTGTTGCAGGACAATCATAAAGATTTCTAGATAGGTTTTAGATAGTTCTGTAATGTATTTTGAATGTCATCTTTCACCATTTTTTCAGCTTGGTGGCTAGCTGTGGCTTGGGAACATGGATGGAGCGCATTGCCTAAATGGAGGATGTGCCCTGTTCACAGCTCCTGAGTGTAGACATCTGTGTCCATATGAGCTGCAGTAATAGATCAGGAGCAACAATATGTGTGACAGACTCACAGACCTGCACGAGCTCTAGCACACCTCAGCTATCAGAGTATATGTCAGATGGATGAGCACCCACAAATACGATTAATCAGCTTGATCTCCATAATAGTTTATTCTGCATCCCTTCTGCTAAACCAAAGCCAAACTTTTCCTATGTATAAAAAAATGCATGATCTCATTGCAAAAGACCCTGCACTCAAGTGGCTGCTCGTTCATTTCTGAGTCCATTCCCCTGCCTTATGTACTCTCTCCTTAAGGCTTTCCCATGGCCTCTAGCCTTTCTCCAAGTAATGATTTGTTGGCACTGCTACTTGTGTTCTGTAAAGCAGAGGCAGCTTGCAGCAGTAAATGCAGCAGGATTGATTCAGTAGTTGATTCAGAAACATGAATCAACTCAGATCCAGTTGATTCAGAAATATGAATCAACTTAGATCCTGATTTTCTGGAAGAGGTTGCTTCTGAAAAGGTCCTCTCCTCTCCCCTGAGATCTATCTCCAAAGCCACTGGTGCTGATAGAAAGCCTCTCACCTCATTTGTCAGCTTTGAATCAGCCCTGAATGAGGGTTGGATGTTGAATTTCCTGGGCTGTCAGACATTCTCGGTCCTCAAAGCAGCAGACAACCTGTCAGAGGTGATCAATAAATGCCATTGCCTGCCCCAGAGTGTGAAGCTTTTCAAAGAGAAACTCCCAGGAGGAAATTCAAGCCTGGGATGTAATCTTGACCACACTGAGTTGATATTTGGCAAGGGGTGGTTATGATGGTGGTAGTCTTCCTTCGAAATGTCCACAGCACATGTGTCATCAAGCAATGAAAAAAAGAGATGAAAAAGAGGTTGCCTGATCTTTTTCTGACAATGTGGTGGTTTTTTTTTTTTTATTATTGTATCAGTATCCTGGAACATTTATACCTCCTTTACACCTAAGGAAGGTGGAGTTGCACCTTGTTTATACTGGACTGGGGTCAACATTTGAACTGCATCCTTTATATTTTCAGATGTTCAGCAAAAGTCCATCTCTGCCCTCGAGTGCATCAATATAATTGATTTTGGTGGTGTTAGAGCTGTGAAGCTAAGGCCAGAATTAAACCAAAGAATGAAGTCACATTCTGGATTATACCTACCCACCAGTGAAGCCATGTGAAATAGGAATAACATTTGTGTTTGTTCTTCTCTTTGCAGTGAATATCCAGGAACAATACTCCTGTTTCTGAATAATGACATGAATTAAGAGTCTGATCTCTGAAACCTGCATCTGTGTCTATGGGAGCTGGCCAGTGACTCACTTCCATTTAGGTCCTTAGACTAGACTAAATATCCAGCTGCATAAATGCCCTTTTCAGGTATATCTAGTCAACCATCACGTGTCATCAGGCTTGAGGTTCTTCTCAGACAACTTTGGACCCTGGAGAGAGGAGTTATACCTACAGATAGTTGCCTGTGGTTTCTCAACAGTAAGTGGAGAGAAAAAGACAATTCTAAGGTTTGAATCTTAATACGTATTTTAGACAGTCATTTTAGGATGTCAGCCACGTACTGGAAGTGCCTCTTTCTTTTCACTGAGTTGCTCTGCTGAAGATAGGGGCTTTGACAGTACCTGGAGATAGGAAATATAAGTCCAACCTCAGGCATTAGTGCAAAATTTGCAAGAACTGTCCTCATACAAGGGAAGGGTGACTGCTGGTCTTTGACCTTTGCACAGAAGATTTTCTGGTTGATCTGAAAGTGATCTGGCGCTACTTGATAGCAAGTAATTTTCCAAGGAATATAGGGCATAGAGTAAGAAGGAGATTCATATAGTTCCTTACCTAAAAACCTTCTCCTAAAATGACATCGCAGCAAAGTCTCTAAGGTACAAACCTTTTCAGATCTTCATTTGTATGTCAATGTTACACTTGGTACTGCAGTGATTCTTCCTTAGATTTAATACAATCAGCTACTTTACATGAATTAGGTTTTCTTTTTGGTTTTAGACATGGTATCAAAAGGGCTTCTGGTAGTAGCAATAATTATAGACACAAATTATTTTAATATTTATCTTATCTAATATCTGAGCATGTTTTTGGAGGGCACCCAGGCACAGCAATGATGTTAAAGGAGCTTGAAATGCCATTGTGTAAGTAAATAAACAAACATGTAAATAAGTTGATTCTCAGCTACATAAAATTCAAGCTTCACACATCTTAAGGGGTTGTTATTTCACTGCTAAATCTAGTCAGCACTAAAATCAAGTCAGGACTCCTAAGTCCTATTTTAACTCGTGCAATGAACCAAACAAAGAATTATGGACACAGAGACAGATATCTATAAAGTGACACTCGTTTAATGCTATACATTTTTTTTCTCGCCCACATTATATTTCAAGACTTTATCTGGTATGGTGGAAGAGAGGTTTAGGCTCCAATGTCTATTTCTCTAAATTGTTAGATTCTCATATCTTTTTTTTTTCACATCTGAAAAATGAGGCTAGTTATCCTCAAGTCCTCAAACATGGTGAAGCCATTTGAGATGCAAAGTGTTGTATCTCCTTCACTATGCAAGAATAACAACACATTTCTGTTAAAAGCTTCGAAGCTAAAACAAAAGAGTAAAGTAGCTGCCATAACAGTACAGACCCAATCCAACTCCAATTAGTGACCTCAGAAATGCCCAAACTCCTTTTATAAGACACCTACTTAGTATTTGCAGTACTTTGCCACGGCAGGAACTAGGTGATGCTCTGTCTGCGAAATACTCTTTTCTAAAGATAAAGTCCTGATAGCTCTTCTAAAATCTGCAATGCAAAAGCTGGTGGGTTCTTTCAGTTGCCAATCTTAAAATGTCAGACAATAATAACACAAAAAACCAATTCTGGCTGCTAAAGATGGTGTTAGATTATGGAATTTTATTGGTTTCTTCTCACAGGAACTAAGACCCTGGTGGAGCAAACAAGTTTGTAGTCTCCTTACGGCTGGGTACTTTTTAAAGTTAGATTTACTGAAAAAAGAACATGTGAAAGGGATGAAGACTTATTTCAAAACCTAAGCTTGAAGCTAACTGAAAAAAGCTGTGGAAAAACTATTCCCCAAATGTATAATTTCAACATTTTCAAAATGTTTTTCTTTTGGAAATGTATTTGCATTCATTTTTCCAAAGCAAAATGTTTTAATTTTTCATTTTGAAAAGACACTCTTCATAAAAAGTTAACTTACCTTAAAAAAATATTAAATTTAATAAGGCTACTTAACATAAACATTAGAGCATCAAGTTGAAAAAAAGTATTTTGCCTTGACCAGTAATTTGTTTAAAAAATCAGCACAAAATTAAAAATGAATGTTGACTCTTTTTTCATTCAGTTTCTGGATGGAACCCCTCCTCATATTCTAGCAAAGGGTGAATTTTTTCCCCAGATCGTTCTTGGACTTAATCTCCTCTGTTAATGATCAATAATCAAGCTAGGCCAACATGGCCTGGCTTCAGAAATACCATCATTAACAAGGATCATGACATTTTAATGCTCTCTTTAGATATCCTATAGAGATACACACTAACAAAAACTTTCTCTTCTCTTCTCTTCTCTTCTCTTCTCTTCTCTTCTCTTCTCTTCTCTTCTCTTCTCTTCTCTTCTCTTCTCTTCTCTTCTCTTCTCTTCTCTTCTCTTCTCTTCTCTTCTCTTCTCTTCTCTTCTCTTCNTCAGAAATACCATCATTAACAAGGATCATGACATTTTAATGCTCTCTTTAGATATCCTATAGAGATACACACTGTAACAAAAACTTTATCTCTTCTCTTCTCTTCTCTTCTCTTCTCTTCTCTTCTCTTCTCTTCTCTTCTCTTCTCTTCTCTTCTCTTCTCTCTTATTTTCTTTCTGCGAATTGCTTATCTCAACAGAGAGATTCCAGGGACAGCATTAGGCTCTTTGCAGTGCAGGGAATTACTCTAAAATGGTTCTTTGCCCATATTACCTTTCAATTCCTCATCCTGAAGTGTAGGAGACTTGACAAGTTCATAGATTGTTTTAGTTTGTTAGGACAGATATTTCGAAGACTGCTAAGGTGATGCATTGGATTTTTCTGAAGCACTGAATATTGACAGGGAAAGAGAACTGGGCCCAGCTAAGTCAAAGCTGTGTATTTTCACAAGTCCTCCAGCTGCTCCCCTATAATCCAGGAACGTAGGGGTGTAAATCCTGATCTAATATCTTAGTTATGTTTGATCTACTACTAATAATAGTTCCACCTACTTGACATGGGTCATAACTCACTGACATTTGTAAAGCCATCTGGGTCTTACAAGTAAGATACAGCATGAATCAAACATGCCATAATCAAAACAGAGCTGATGTTGCCATTGCATTTTAGTTTTTCTTAGCAAGGTCTTTGCCAGCCTGGAACTGGGTATTCCTGCCATGAGAACCCCAGCAGAGAGCTCAAAGAGAAGATTTTTCTCATGTTGCCTTTTATCTCCCATTTCTAAAGACTAGCACAAAAAAAAATAAAAAAAAATCCCCCGAGGATATATCTGAACTGTGTCCAGAGTTTAAGTGGAGAACAACCCATTGGGTCAAGGGAAATGGTTAACTGCAGCCGTGCTCAGTTACCTCTGCGTGACCTTCCTTGCAAATGTGGACGGGAGTCTCTCAGCGGTGCCGCAGATGTTGGATGACTCTGCTAGCACTGTTGAAAGACAGGGGTGATAAATAGCGTTCGAGCCACGTTTCTCCCCTCCTTCAGGCAGAATTTGAGAATCTCAGGTATACGGCCTTGGGAGAGTGATTCACGAGGTACCACTTGCACCAGCTTCCTCCGAGGGAGAAAGCTGACACTTCCAGGACACTGACCTCGAGCCCGTACACATTTTAAATGTTTCAGCACCCTCAGGAAAACCGCAATTAGACGTTGCCTCCCTGTATTTAGCACTCAGAGATGAACAAAGCATATGGCTGCAGAATGAATGCTAAGAAAAAAAAATGTCAGAGAGAAAAAAAAAATTAAAAAGAAGTTTATATTAAAATACAAAGAAATTCTGACACCATTTGGGTGAACTTATTTGGAAGGGAGCTGAATACCTTTTTGCATCTCCCCACACAATCACCTCGCAGAAAAACAACCCCTCAGCCAAGAAAAAAAAAAAAAAAAGCAAACCCACACAGATTTTGCACTTTGTAGAGGCAAGATGGTGTTTCAAATCTGCCTTAATTATACAACTATGTCTGGCCAGGCTGAGCCTTGCACCCGCTCCTCACGCCTTCCCCTCCCGTGCAGCGCACGAGCTCTAGACGTTGGCAGCTGAGTGTAGGCAGGCTCTCAGATATCATGGCAATATAAATAAATAGAGAGCGATGAGATAAAATATACAGGCAGATGGAGGTGTTGATAACAAGATAGGCTGATAGGGTGGTCAGGGTAACTGCACTTCAGCACATGCATAAATACGTGGGATGTGCCCCTTTCCTTCGGGGCAAAATATCCAGCATCCAACGTGACACACATGCGGCCACTCAGCCAAGAGAACTCTGCAGCCTTGCATGTGAATAAACCTTTGCTTGTGCAGCATGCTTACAGGGACAGCACTTTCCAGAAAAAAAAAAATCTTATTTTTTTAATGGTGTCAGTCAGACACGTATAATTTGATCTCAAGATTTCAAGGAAAAGTTAAAAAACCCCAACACTTTAATACCCCTCTACCCATTACCACTCTTTTAAGTAGGCAATTACTCAGTACTAAGCTCAATATCTATTAGAAATAGATGCTTCTATTAGAAGAAATGTCCAAGTGGTCACGGGAGGAGTGATTTTCTGTTACATTTTCAAATTTTCTGAGATGAGGACCACCAGGGGAAATGTGAGAGTCATGGGCTGTAGCCTTTTTCTTGACACTCGACCAGCTTTTCAGTGTGCAAACATTATTTTAGACTCTTATAAGCTCAGCGGTGATCCTGAATTTCTGCCTGTGGGCATCATGCTGTCTGTGAATCCCTTCCATGGGATAATGGCCACAAACCCTACTCGGGTTATGGACTGGTTTGATGCAGTCTGCTATTTGCTGGGTATTTTTGTCAGACCATTGGTGATGATTTGATACACTTGTCTCATGCCTACTTATTAAACTCAGGTTTTGGTAATGAGCAATTATCATTTTTTACAATATGATGTGGAGTGGAACGTATATATTTTTAATAAATACTATAGTTTTACCAGGGAACAAAATCCCAGTTGAATTTGCTGAAGAAATTTGTGACCAAAATAAATAAGGGAAGTATTTAAAAACCATGATACGTAGGTATTTTTTAGGGTAAAATGTTTCCTTTATGGAAATAACAATTTGATTTGACTTTTTAAAATTGAAGCTTTTTGCATTTTTCATTCCCAAATGGCATTTTCTTCGAAGGATTGACCTAATTTAGAAAAAAACCTAATCAAACCAAAAAGATAAGGAAGGAAGAAAAGTTTTAAATGACTTCCAAATAATACTCAGCATTTCATTTTCAGATGAAGAAAATGTTTTGGGCTTACTCAGATATTTTTTTGTTGTTTGTTTGTTTCATTAAAACCAAATGAAAACGTTCAAACTTCCCATTTTGCTTTGCTTTGACTCTGTTATTTTTTTTCCTGCACAGATATTATGCTTGGCCACGCTGCTGGAAAATGCAGTAATTCACTGAAGTGAATCACCACTTCTGACCTCTTTGAAAATACTCTTGGTGATACACCTTAAACATCTCCAATCTTTCACGTCTTTCCTCAGCTCTCAGCGTTTGTTAATTAAGCATTGCCACACCGTGCCCAGGGAAAAAGCTATTACCGTAAAATGAGTGCAGGGTTTTCTGTAACCTGGATGGAAATATCAGGACCATCAGTTTTCCAGGCAAGGATAAAACCTGAAATTCTTGGAGTGTTTTCTCCTCAAACTGTAGTAGGAAATCTTACCTCACCGCTGGGGTTATCTGTCCGTGTAAAGTGGTCAAGAACACAGCCAATGCAATAAGTAGGTACATTTCCTAAGAAACGATGGGGTTTTTGTACGGATAAATAACACGTTCCAAGCCCCAGTGTTGCCTTGTATGGGACATTTCACAAAGAATAATCAGACACTGGTGCAAAAAAACAACATCAACAGACTGAACTTTCTGTGGATGTGCAATGTAAACAAAACCGCAGCTTTGCCTTCCCCACCCTTGCACCAAAACTATGTTGAGGTTTTGGAAAGTATATTCATATTTTCATTTTCACTCCTCCAAGGTAGGACGAGAAGCAGGATGTGCTGAAATACCACAAAGGGCCGTCTGGTCTGGGTAGGTTTCCAGCACACTTCTGTAAAGATCAAGATGGCTCTTGTTTGTGAGTGGGTTTGGAGGTGGGGCTTTTCCCCTGAGTTGAAACCTTCACCCAACCTCGCCATCCGTAGTGTAAAAATTTAATCTTTGTTGTGGGTGATTTGGAATGATTCTGGCTTATGGGTGTAAAGAGGGCTAAATAAAATCCTCGCTCCCAAAGTAATTTTACAGTTGAACCCTGTCACTGGTCAAGTCCCTATGGAGGCTGCAAAAATTTCTGCTCTTATTGAAATCAGGGTGAATTTTACCCCTACCTTGAAACAGAGAAGAGGTGCACCAGCAGATAGGGACTGGCAGCAGAGGATTCAGGAAGAATAAAACAAGTTTATTTAATAGGAGAATTACATCCTTTTGTTTGCATTGTTTCTTTTCCCCAGCTCCAAGCTTTGCATAAAGCTGCTTTTGTTAAAACTTTATGTTGGGCTATGGGATTGGACTGAGAAAAAGGCGTTTATGCTGGGGTTTAATGCAGCACAGAAACAACGTATAGCTGCTTTTAATGGAAATCAAGGATAGGCAGCCTCCTGAGAGCCTCGAAGTTTAAACAAATTACAAGAAGTATTTCTCAGGTGAAATTGGAAAGGGTGCTCTGTGATGCAGAAGAGTGGCCATGAGTCCTCTGTGTTCACACCATCTTGGGTATTGTAAGGAGCTTTCTTGTGAAACTGTTTGCCAAACCAGAAGTCCTAAATTGAAATGTGTTGACAGAAAGAATCTAACTACTTATTTATAATTTAAATACATCTTGAGGCAGGTTATGAGATGACGTGGGTAAGTCATATTCCACCCTCCTTCCTTCCTCCTCGTGTCCTGGCGCTCCTGCCAACGCTGGCCAGCGCTGCCAGGGCATTTGGCGTTTTGGGTGCCGATGCTGGGAATCATCCTTTCGCCCCGTGTTTCAGAAGGGAATTTGGCAGGATCAGGCCCTTCACCTCATGCAGTCCTATGACCCTGAGGGAGCCCACACACAGATTTTGTTCGGTAACACATAACAATCAACTTTGTTTTACTTAAAGGGAGGGAGATGAGCACTTTGAACAAATGATGCATTAAAATCAGGGCCTCCAACTGCACCTTGATGCGAGTGCTTTATGCCAAGATCTATCTATCTATCTATCTAATCTTTTATAGTCCCATCTCTTCCTGCTCATCTATCTATCCGTTTCTCTCACTCTCTCTGTATAGATCTTCCGTCTTTCAAAATCTTTCTGTCTATCTGTCAGTTAATCTATCTACTTATTTTGATGGCTGTCATCAGAATAGCATTTATTATGGTATTTTAACTATGCTGGCAGAGGACATGTTACAATTCTCGTGAAAAAAATTACACTTAAATGAAAATCAGGCCACAGTTTAGCTTGATTGAAATCAAGAGCAGTTGGGTGGCAGGTTTTATTGACCAGTGGTCAGAGTCTGGAGCTGGGATTTAGAGGCTGTAGGATCTAGTCCACGGTCTGCTGTGGGATCATCTTGTTTTCATAAAGATTTCCTCCTTTTTCTCATTTCTGCATTCTTCAGGCCTGCTGTGGACATCAGAAGCAGGTTGCTATTTTTCACGTAGAAAACTGACTCATAGGCTTTGTGGCACATGTAGATGTGGCAGTTAATTAGGGACATGGTTTTGCAGTGGACTTGTCAGTGTTAGGTTTATGGTTGGACTCAATGATCTTAGAGGTCTTTTCCAAACCGAACGATTCTATGATTCTGTAATTCTGTGACCTATAGGTGCTACTGAAAGGAAATTAAATCTTGGTTTTGCCATGCTGTGTCCTCACAAGTGAGGGGTACTCTCCTTCTCTCTTTAAAGACACCCAAGCGGGAGCTGCCATTTTATGTTTGAGTTCAGTGCAGGCAGTTGTATTCTCTACTCTCAAACTATCAAATTTTAAGGTCTTTTTTTTTTTTTTTTAGTTTTACCTATTTATTTTTTTGCTTTCTGTCATCTGAAAGAAAACGAATCTGAATCTTTCTCTTCTCCCCGCTACCTCTTCTCTCTCTGTTGTCCCCATGGTTTCCCCTCTGTATATAGTACAACACATACTTAGCTTACTTGGATTGTATTCACGTGTATTAACCTCTACAGCCTGCAGCGAACAATGAAAGCCCATCCTAGCAGGGAAAGAACAGTAGCTGTGCATTGGTTGGTAAAAGCAGAGGAAGAGTTTCAATGTACACAAGGAAATCGAACCTCCAATTTGCATAAGACTAGATTGTGCTAATTTGTTAAGTGAAGAGAGAGATGAGAAACAAAACATGCCTTAAAGCATGCATGGATGTTACTGCAGAAACCAGTACCCAAAATGGGTCAGATCCAAAAGGGAAGCCGACAGAGCCCACTGGCTGCTGCTGGAGTTGGTCTTGATCAAAGGATGAATAAAAAGCAAATATTCATCTGCTCCATGAAACCGCAGCCCTTGTATTTGAAAGGCAGCAGGGAGCCACCTGGCACTAAGGGATGCTCCAGAAGTGATGGTATATCCAGCAATGTGTGCAGGATTTCCCAGGTGCCCAAGAATTCTAAATTTATTTAATTTTTTTCAGGATTCACCATCCACATCAGCCTTCCCAGAGTTTGGCAGAGGAGTTTTGCTGGAGAAGCACAGAGTGAGGCAGATGGGAAGGTGATCTCATTTGCTTTGCTTTCTCAGTGAAGTGCTTGCCACTCTTGCAGACAAAACTTAAAATTCCCAAGGGAAATGAAATCAGTGGAAGTCTCTGGGACTTTTCCTCTTTGTTATCTACGAAAGAGACAGTCTTTAGGTTTGTGCTCAAGAAATGTGAGCATCTCCAGCAGCAAAGAGAGAGAGGCTTGATATTAGCCATCATGTGAGTGTACACACACCTATGGTATATATATATGTGGCTATCTACACTTATTATATATGTACGTATATAAATCCAGCTGAGTAAGTTTTCCATGTCAAATAAATATCTGGGATCCCCAGATCAGACAGTTTGATGAAATACACTTTTGCTAAGCATTTGCTATTTTCTTCACCAATTTGATTTATTTAACTAACAATAAGGAGTGATCTCGGAGCAAGAACAAAAATAATAGTTTCTCGATGCGAAAAAAGCTCTAAAATAATAAATGCCAAGAGCTCACTGAGATGAAAGATCTGAGGTGGTTGTCCTGGAGGAAGGGAAGCTGCTTTGTGGAAGTGCAATAATATTTTCCTTGCCTTAAGACTATGAAGGCTTTTCTGTTCCAGCTTTCCCCTGGAGCTTTAGCAGGATACGGCCGTGTTATTACACCTTTGATAGTGCACAGCCAGGCGATAGCTGCATTAGCAGGTGTGTTAGGGGTTGTAGGGAACTTTACAGTCAGGGCTTGTTTTCAGGAATCCGTTTGATTATGCCTTTAAACAGTACAGCTAGGTGGCAAGAGACCTCAGCAAACCAGTCCCTGTAGATGAGGTCCTGGGTGGCTCAGAAACATTGCAATGTTTCCAGCCAGAGGTTGTGTGACCCTCTCCCCCACCAGGTTGCTGAGCTGGGTATCAATGAAGGCTACTGCCTCTGTTGCTTGCCTTTGGCTTGCTTCTGGTTGATGACACTGAATGGGGAGATATTGGTCATGGTCCTTCCAGCGTTACTGAAAAGATTAATACCTCCAGAGGGAGGTGGTACTGGGACCTGCAGTGAGCAGAATGAAAGTAAATATAGTATTGCAGTAAATAATATGGAAAGGAGCTTCAGGGGTGAGGGAAGAGCAATCCCTTGCTCTGACCTCGAGTTGTCTGAAGACAAGTTCAGCTATACTCCTTATAGGCTAATATTTATCAGCGGTTCTTAAAGCTTTCTCTTCCTGTAATGAATGCACTCACCATCAGAAATAATTTCTCTCATCTTGTCTGATGTCTCCAAGGAAAAACACAAGACTTCATAGTATCCCTAAACCACCAATTACTTATTAATTACATGGCAAGCCCAGGAGATCACAAGTTGCCCCTTGGGCAAACAGCCGTTACCCATTATGGAAAATAACGATCTGACTTTTGGATAACTGAAAGGGGAGGATCATGAACGAGATGCTCAATTTGTCAGAGAATTTCCAATCCTTTTTTTTTTTTTGCTGGGAATGGCTAGGAAAGTATCTCCTTTGCTGGCAAACCACAAGAGAAAAATATGCAGCTATCAAAGGGGTTCGTGAACCTAGATACATAGCTGGGGTTGCAGCTTTTCCACTGGGCATTGGCAGCCCTCTGGCCTTCTACTGTATGAAATATCCGATAAGGACCAATGATAGATGAGCTCTGAATGTGGGTGTAGGTTGAGTGAGGACTTGGATCTTCAAGAAGAACTAGAAGACTTTGCCTTGTCAACAGATCTATGGGTATTACTTTAAAATCTTCATAAGCGTATTCATCAAATTCAACAGCTACGCAGAGGAAGCTATCATCAGACATCTTTCTCCTGCAGACCCACAGTATCCAAGAGACTAGAGTGTCTCCCATTTCTATAAGTGACTTTCAGGTTCTGTTTATCCTCTTTGTCCAGGAGGTCCCAATGAGAAGTGGCCTCTCCACTTGCTTGTTTTTGTCCTGAGTGTGGTGGTGGTGGTGTATTGTCCTCCTCACCATGATGTGAATGTGTGCAGTGGCAAAACCCAGACCAAGTGATTTTGGTATATTACATTGATAGCCCTGTTGATATCCTTTCTGATTCTTTGAAATTCCCTAACTAACTACTTCATTAATCAAGGATCAGTAGAATCACAGCCCCTTTTGTAACATGTTTTCCAAAATCCCCTTCAAGTTCATGGCTCTGGATAGGAACCTGTATGTCTGCATGGCCTGCTCCTCAGTGAGGGGAATCCCTGCTTAGCTCAAGGCGTCTGAAGCTGATTAGACTATTTCTTCACTGCCTTTCTTCTGTAACCCACTCCACCTCTTATACTGAATTGTTTACCCTTCTTTGGGTGCTCATGCTCCTCTTTCTGCAGTTTTTCTTTCCTCAGGGCCAGATCCCAGCAAGAAAGCTACTGCTGACTCTTACTGTGTAATGTATATAGCTGTATATTTAGGGGAGTATTTGGAGGAGGAATTTTGGGGGATTAACTGGCTTTACCATTGAATGCCCACCTCAGGGCTCTGTTGCTAAGCTGTATCTGTAGTGGATGAATGTGCAGGAGGCAATGAATGTTTGTGGTCATGGCTGCTGCTTGTCTGTCCGTCCTTGTCCTCTGAGAAGCCTCAGTGGGTGAAATGTCCAAACGTCCAAATGAGATCCTACTGCATCCTTTCTCTGCAAATGTCCTGCCGATTCCAGTATTCCTCAAGCTCTTGCTGCAGCACCCAATTTGGCAGAGTCCTGCAAGCCATTTTGCAGATCTTAATGATTGTAGAGTCCTCATTTTGAAGGCTCCCCAGTGTTTGCTTCAGGTATGCCAAAAAGAGAGGGTGCGGTGCAGGCTTTGGTGAGTTGGCACCAACTGACTTGAGTCAGTATTTTCAAGTCCTCAATTTTGCAGACAGTGGAACCTGGAGCACTGGCTTTGCTCATGGTCCTCCTCTTTCTCCTCCTCCTTCCTCTCTTTGTCAAGGGGGATGGTGCACGAGTGCATGGAGTGTCGATGGGAGCCACTGAGTTGTTGACCATCTTGACTGGCAGGGTGAGACATGAATGGGGAAAGGGGAACAACACTCAGATGGCAAGAACAATCTAGTGATCCTCACAGCATTGAGATAGCCACTGGGCCACGTGAGTCCCTCATATCACAGAGGACATTGTAGGCTTGAAACGTTATCACTTGGGTAGGAGGTATCTCTGCTTTGCAAGTGTGACATGATAGTTATCTAGAGCTGTCTACATGTGTGCAGGATTATTTTTGGCACTACAAAGTGGGGAACCAACAGCAATGAGATAATACATGTATTATAACAACTAGTGATGGGGCAAAATTGAGCTTGGGTTGAACCTGCATATCAGAAAGGGCGTTGTTTGCTGCAAGAGCTTATGGGCAGTGAAGCCATTATCGTAGAAAAGTGAGGACTATGTCGTATAGAGTATTTAAGGCTGGGAACGTACCATTCCCACCTTGTTGGCCTGCCTGACCTTTTCCTTTTTTCTAACGTGTTGCCTTACCCAAGATCGTCCAGATCTTGTCGACAATAGATCGAGGAAGCCATGCAAGCTGGCCTCTGACCAAGGCGGGATTCTTCCACCTGCCCTGCCTATACCACACACAACAAAGAGACGGCTGTTAGTTCACAATCATTTCCCCCCACTGATTTTTTAATCCTGAAGTAAACACGCTGCAGCTACAGGAGAGGCGGTATGCAGACACCGGGCCAGGGCTGGCTTCCACCGCAATGGTAGGAACGGGAATTCCACTGCAGGCTAAGGGGAAGGGAGAGCCCTCCAAGCTAACGTGATGTGGGAGGTCTAATTGCTACCGTCCCAGGCCTGATTTGTAGGCAACAGATTATTTTACCGACTTGTAGGATGGATTTTATATCTTAGGTTTGGTTTTTTGTTGTGCTTTTTTTTTTTTTTTTTTTTTTT
>VWZK01021398.1:292138-414530 GCA_013396935.1 Baryphthengus martii
CAGTCTTAGATGTACACAAACGCAACAAAGAAATCAGAAGCAGGAGGACTGTGGCATGCAAATCTGTCAATGTGCTATTCAATTAGTGTATTGTTACAAGTGAAACACCAGCAGGCTAGTGAGAAAAAGGAAGTACCAGGTGCTAAAAGGACAACCATACAGCTTTCAGTATAGCCTACCAGACAGGTTTTTCTCTCTTCAGAAAGTTTACTTGTTCTTACTCTCATACAGACCCGAAAAACTGGAGAGCACCTCTTGAGTCTCTTAAGTTGTATCTCTTGTCTCTTTTAATCTCTTACATGAGCTGAAAAAGATTCATGGGGAAGGAGGTTTCTTGTCTGTGTGTTTTTGCTCCCATTACACTAACTGGAAGCTCCTCAGGTCCTTCACCCTGAAGTCTTTCTTCCACTGGCTTGTGTTTATTTAGTTTCAATTTATGCCATTTGTTGTGCCCATACTGTCTTTTGGTTTAAATAGATCTTTTTTTCTCTCTATTTACTCTCCTGATGTGTTTATATAAACCAGCGTTGTCTTCGCTTTGTTCAGCCAAACAAGCCAAGATGTATATTCTCTTCCTATGACATGAGTTCACCATTTCCCGAAGCATCCCAGTACTTCAGCTTTGTACTCTGAAGACAGAGCAGCTAGGATTGTTCTCTACCCTGGAATTGCTCTGGTGCTTTGGAGGTTGTCCTCCATGTGTTTTTTGTTTCTGTTTGAGACAGAAGTTTCCCTATCATTTTCAGAAATAACTTGTAAGACACACTTTTGACAGCCAAGTCACATGTTCTTTTCTGATGGTTGATCCATGTATCCATGTTTCAGACTTTTTTTTAATGGAATAGCTTAGAAAACTTTCATTAGTGCCTAGTCTGTTAATGCATCCATCCAGCGGCTGTCTTGAATGTAGGGTTGTTGTCTAGCCTAGGCTAACTGGCTATGGTTCCTCTGCAGACACAGGAGAGGAAATAGGTATCAGATCCTATAAGTGTTTAAAAAAGACATTCTCAGAGGCTGATTAATGTCTTCACCTGAATATAGCAAGAATTTAGCCAGCTACCTTGAACTATGTATTCAACATAGGCAAAGTTAGGTGAGATGCATGACCTCTTCAGTAATGAACCTTCAGTTCTCAAGGACATGCAGTTCATCTTATATGATAGCTTCATACTCTTAGGCACTGACAGCAGTGCCTTCTGAGTTTCTGATAGCAACAAATTTTAATAACACTGCCTCACTTTTTGTGACAAGGACATTTGGCAAGGTACTAAACAAAATCAGTCCCCAGGCAGATTACTGAAGAACTGCAGTCACGACTTTCTTCCAGCTCTCTACTTCCTCTCTCAACACCATCTGTTGTCATTTCCTTTGTAGGGACTCTCTTTTCCATCCTCAAATTCTTCTCCTAATCTCCACCACTCTACCACTTAATAACTTCATGAGGTACCATAACAAATGCTTTTCTGAAGTCCAGAGAGATTAGATCTACTGCATTTCCTTTCATTAGAAAATCAGTGATCTTATCAAAGCAAACTATCAGGTCAGTTCAGAATTATCTATCTTTGTCAGAAAACAGGCTGTGTTTTATTGTAATCTTCAATAACAACCATGTCTTTAATTATTCTTCTGCTGAAGGTATTCCAAAGTCTGAAAATGCTGATGCCAGCCCATGTTTTCTGGATCGACTCCTTCAATCTAAGACTCAACAGACCTCTAGAAATAATTCATAGTCAGATTTTGTGCCTATGTTTAGACAAGTAAACAAAGCAATCCAGGGCTCATTCTCTGATCCCAAAGACAAATGGCAGGATAGAGACAGGCTCGAGACGGTACACCTAAACTCTAAAATCCGCCTTCCCACCGAATAAGAGTGGTCTTATGGGTACTGTGTACTAAGAATGATGCTTGACACATGATGTCTTCTGAATCACGCCTCAGCATGCCGCATTCCACAGGATAAAACTTGCTAGGGACTCAGCTAAGAGCAGGGCAATCACATGCCCTGGCCTTCTTTAATATACTAGTATAAGCAAAACTGCTGATTCTTTGTGCCTTTTCGCTCAGACCTCTGTAAGGAGATTGTTTTATTTCCCCTTGAGCTGATGGCAATTTCAAGGAGTCGCTTCCTATTCCCACCCCCTATTGCCCATTAGCCTCTATGCCTCTAAGCCCGTGTTCGCAGCCTTTACTGGAAACTTTTGTGATTTGCTTGAATTTCCTTTGCAAATTCTAACTGGGTTTGACTTGTGGCAATTCTTCTGCTGGTGCATTTGTTTCCAGCCATCATGCTTGAGCCACCAAAAAGTTCAGCTCCTGATTTGGGATGGGGTGAATTTGTCTCCCTCCACAGTGTATAAATTACCTGAAGCACTGAACTCCATTCTGATCCCTTAGAAGCTGGGGGAGATAATTCTTATCCTGTATTTAAACATCCCTCTTCTTCTATATATTTTTCACTCTTATTCTTGCTACAATGAACTAGAAAATT
The DNA here is from genome assembly GCA_013396935.1 of Baryphthengus martii. Classification (NCBI taxonomy): domain Eukaryota; kingdom Metazoa; phylum Chordata; class Aves; order Coraciiformes; family Momotidae; genus Baryphthengus; species Baryphthengus martii. The sequence continues at coordinate 294,627 of VWZK01021398.1, forward strand.
GAACGTTGTAGGTGAAGTCTTCAGTGCCTGTAAGTCTAAAGCCATCTTTGTTGGCTTGACGGTGATTTTCACCAGCCAAGACCTGCTGCTCTCCCTGGTGAAGCAAGGTGAGAACAATTTGACGCCATTTTTTCCTACGCAAGTCAGACACAAATGGGATCATTGCTGCCATGCAAAGATTTTTCCTCCCCACCCCTGTGACGTGAAACATAAGGATGCACATTTCAACCGCTTTTTGGATAGAGGCAATAATTTCTTAATTTGCCCTGAAGGGGCACGCGCGAAAATGGGGAGGAAAAAAAAAAAGAGCTTGTGGAATTGATTGGAGGAGAGATGCATCTTGTTCAAACTAGAAGTGAAAATATATTCCAAAGGAGAAATCATTAGCATTTTCATTAAATGCCAGAGTGTGACTATTAGACCTACCTCAGGCAACCCTGGGGTTGAAAACTTTTCAACAAGATTTAATTGATCCAGATGGATTGAGGTTGTTTTTGTTTTTTACCCCTTCCACCCTTTTACTCCCTACTTAAATCTCTATACTCCATCACATATGAGAAAACCCCAAACTGAACCAAATTAAAATAAATAAACAACGCCTTCAGCCCACGCCCTGGAATGAAAACTGCAGTGTAATATGAAATGTGTCTTGATCGTCTTGTTATGGAGCTCAGTGACTCACCAACTGTTACAATTGGGGTTAGATAAAATAAAAGGATTATAATTAAGGAGGCAGCAGGAGGATGTTAACTGGGCAGTCAGATGGAAGCAGACCCATTACAGATTGGGATGTGCTGGGATTTGGCTTGGCATTTGGAGGGCTACCAGGCATACATGCACATGGGGCTCGGCTGGGTGGTTTTCAGCAGAGTTTGCTAAAAAACTAAGGGCCCCATTTGGCTGAGCTAGTCCAGCACACTGGGAGGAGGGAGGCCCAGCTTCCATTTGGTGTTCTGTAGGTATCCCGTAAAAATGCCCAGTTCCCTGCTAAAGTGAAGGTGGGTGGTGAAGTGCCCACTTGCCAAGCCTGGTCAGTGGAAGTCACAGGCCCTTGCTGCAGTTATCTGAGTGTCAGGTAGTATTTCTGGGCAACATTTTGACCCTGAAACTCAATGTAGGACCTTCTTTCCCTTAAAAAGAAATTTGAACCAGCCATCTGGACCCAGCACAAACTCCTGCATGAATGACTATCAGTAGAACCAGTGCAGACACCATCCTCCATGGCAGAAGGGAGCAGGGGGCTTTACATGTGATGGGGCTGAATACAACAGCTCAGTGGTGCATGACTATTAGGTTTATACTATGTATTTGGCACAGTGGCAATAGCATTTTAACCTGTTGTCACGTAACAAGTAGGCAGATTGGGTCTTCTAACACCTTCCATACTAATAGAGCTATTTTTCCCCCTCGTGTTTCCAGGTTAATTTGCTGCTTCTTGGCCTCTTGGAGGAAAGTGACTGTAAAAATAATTCTGTTAAGATCTCCTGTGTATTTAGTATCTTACTTCCAGCAGCCTGAGTAAGCCGGCCTCCAAGTCCCAAAGCCAGGTGGATCGTATGATGGTGTTTCACATGTCAGCATGCCAGAGAAGTGCCACAAATGATCTATGGCCAGTGCAAATACTTGTTATGTAAGCTCATGCAAGCTGTTTGCATGGGTGCAAAACACCTAATGTTTCAGTTTGGGCTAGCTTAGTATCTCCGGTAATTATCCGAAGTTGCCCTAAACACTATCATGATTAACTACCAGGTTGGAACTGGACCTGAGATGGAATCTGTGAAAATGCAGTCATGGTTGGAAAGGGCTGCAGGAGTCATCTGGGGCTGTGACCACACTACCAGAGTATCTTGGAAGGAAAAGCTCAATCATTTCTCTGGTGAAAACTATAAGGGGAGTTTCGGTAGGATGTTCTGTGTTATTCCCAGGCCTGGAGTTTTGCCAGGACGTGGGAATTTATGTGCCTGAACTCAATATTTCCCCAATGGAGTTGACAGCTGGCTGAGCCCGAAGCTGTGCTCCAAACCTTCACCCTTGAATCAGCCACGCGTGTGTCCCCGTTTCCTCATACTCCTCTGTCCGCCTCTATCTGCCTCTTGTCACTCACCTTACACTTACACTGGCAATGCCCTGGGGCAGGCATCCCCTTTTTGTTCTGGGCTTGCACAGCCTCTTGCACAATGAGCCTTGTGGTAATACAGCCAAACAACGATTGCAAAGGGTGAAAGATCGCCAGGTTATAGATGGCAAAACCAGTCCGTGGGACTGGCTGTGTAATAGAATAACAACAACAACAAATTCATAATAATAATGGCAGGAATAATGAATGGGTATATTCAAACATTAGCTAGCTAGCTAGAGCTCACCATTTGCCTTTTCTGAAGCTCCTATAAAACTCATTCTCCTTGCTGAATGTGTATTTGCCTGTGCTGCCAATGTCCCAATTCTGCTACTCACCATATACCCCTTTGCCTTGCTGTATCAAATAAAAAAAAAATCAAATCACATGACATCAAAGAGCTACATCAGGAGGTCATTGCATGAAATGCTGCCGCTAGTTTAATAAAGGAACTGACTAATATACTCATTAGTGGTGCTCGTTGCTAATGCCCGATCAGATAATGAAATTGAAATATCATGTTTTAGGGTGTAATCAGGATCCCTGCAGGTGCTGCGATGGAATTGCCCCATAGGTACAGCATTACACAGTTAACTAGGTGTGTTACTTGTCGGGGGTGTTTCAGCTTCCCAAGCCTGCGGGTAGGAAGAGATGAGCAGGACTGTCAGCATAGCTAGTGAGAATGGGGAATCAGGTTGGAAACAAGGGAAAAAAGCTGAAGTGACTTGGATTGAAAGGGATGGAGGCAGCTGGGAGCAAGCAGCAGGTGTCAAACCACCTACGAAACCAGCTAGGACCAGGTGGATGTGTGGAGGCACAGTGCTGGCTGTTTGAGGATACATGTCAAGCTGCCTGCAGATGAGGAGCTCTCGGAGTTGGCTAAGCACTGGTGGGTGTGTGCAGAGAACACCTAAACAGGGCTCCTGGGAACATCAAAGGCTTTGTTACCTACTTGGCACTGGGAAAGTAGAGGAGGAAAGACTAATGTGGACGCAAAAGACTTGTGCGTGGAATTGGAGGTAGGAAGGACCAGTTGGACCACCCTTGAGCGGGGATACCAGGCTGCTTTTGACATTGGCTCTGGCCTCGTTGCAAAGCCCTTGGTCAGCAGATGAGATGGAATGCACCTTGCTTCCCTGGATCTGCAGTGTCACCTTCACAAGGCTTTTAATCCTCAGTCCCGGGGGAGCTGCAATTTCAGTTTCGTTGTCCAGGGATGACAGGCATGTCAGAAGCCTAGCATCAGCTTTCTCTTCTCCAACTCAAACATCTGCCTTCTAAGTTTTCCAGCAAGTGGCTAAGCCCAAAGAAGTTAACAGCACTCTTTTTTAATTGCCTTTTTTTTTTTTAAATGGAAAAAAATAGAAAACACATTAAAAAAATTCAAACCCAACCCCAGTCTAATCAATGCTACCAGACTTTGGGTAAACTGGGCTGAATGACAAGAGTTTTCCAGAGGAATTTGTTCTGTATGGAAGTTAACTTTAAACACTTTTCTTCATTGCCAGATGATTTAATACTGGATGAGCCAATGAAAGACACAGCACTTCAGAGACGCTCAAATTACTTCCCAAGTTGCTCACAGAATATGTTCTGCTGAGACAACACCAGGATAGAGACTTCAGTGGGATTAGCAGTAAAGCAAAGTTTTGGTTTACTACAGTATTTTAGATTGTCTTCCAATCTTTATTTTTTTTTCTCCCTGTTGCTTCCAGTTGCTTAATAATAATTTAAATGTCAGGAACAGCCCCTCCTGGCTAGCGTCTCTCAACACTTTCTGTTTGTCCTCCCTTCAACGTCCCAGACCTTCCTCCTTCCACCTTTTTTCATGCACTCTCCTGGAAAGATGGTTCGAATCCTTTCAGATGAAGGAGTGAGCTCACCTGGTACTTGCACATCCACTGTAAGGTCCTTCAGAAGAGGGATGAAAGAGGTGGGAAGAGGAAAATGGATGTCTCTTCCTTGGGTTCCTGAGAGAAAAATCTCTACTAGACTCCAGGAGAGGGGTCAGGGCCATGAATCCTCTGGGAAGGGAGCTGTTGTCTTGCCGCCCAGAATATGGTGCCTACATCCCAGAGGGAGGCAGGATTTAAAATATTTGATATTTTTCTCTTTTCCTCTTGGTGTTCTCTATTGGTTAGTTTAGGGCAGGCACCTGAGCCATGTGCAGACTTCTATGAAACTTGGTTTTAGGTGCATTCTACAGGGAGATCCATGGGAATTAGGTCCCTAAATAATTACACTTGAGCACCTAAAGTTATGGTTGTGTTGATAAAGTAAACAAGGCCAGGGCTCAAGCCCATGTACTGGCACAGGATCTCCTATATTATCCAACCCTTAGCATGGTCCCTGGCGATGTTTTTGCCCTGTTCCAACTAGCACTCTCCCAGACAATGCCTGGGCACGGTCCAGGGACAGCCCGGGCCAAGGAGCATCACCACAGGCGGTTCAGATGCAGCCCCCCGGTTTTGGAAGGAAAGACGCTTATCAGCACGGGCGCAAGTTGGTCCATGCCAAATGGCCTCTGGGCCGAAGAACAGTCCCATGCATGTTTTATTTACTAGAATAGGTGAAGTTAAACGCTTTCAAGAATGTAGCCTGACATGCTGAATAGGGATTTGGGAGCAGAACTGGGATCCTACTTCTGAAAAAGAAAGGGGGATAGAAGTGGTGCTTGGTTTATCCAGATATTAACTTGTTCCTTCCCACAGGTCTATTTTGTACAGATTCATTTCCAGAAGACCCAAAAGTGAGCAGATTCTTCATCATCTTTTTCTGCTGCTGTTATTCTCTTGCACTCATAATCTATTGTGGCCACTTCCCAGATCTCCTGACAGCATAAAAGTGTTGGAGATGGACTACAGGGGCAGCAAGTCAAGGTTATTTAGCACTGGAACAGAAGCAAAATTTTTAGCAGGAATGAGATGTTCTGATATTTTCCTTCAGGTTCTTGTCACAAGTGTCTGACATCTCTGCCATAACTTGGTGAAACAAGATTTTGCTCTCCATCCAGTCTGCGCCAGTTCAATATTTGATGGAAGACGGTAATGAGACGTCAGTATTTGCGCTGGTGAGAATATATCCGGGGAAACGGCCCTTTCGTACAGCACAAACTGAAAGCTGGCATATCTGTGTCCCTTGCCACGAGCACTCAGCCATCTGGGTGAACAATAGAGCCTGTGTTCATGCAGCACCTCATGGAGGGGTGTCCTTGTCCCCAGCCAGCTCACCAAGCAACATGACACCGAAAATGCTAAACCCAGCTGAGCATCCACATGCTTCAAACCAAGGGTGGGGTCTGAACACGCTGCTTGAAAATCTTTATTGCAGTCATCTTGACGTGAGCATTTAGTAGACAGTTCTCAGCTCGTTGATAATTTGCTCAATTGGACAAAATATCTGTGAAAGGGAGAAAAATCCCCAAAATTTTAAGTTCTGACTTCGAAATAAATTTTGGCTTAATCCACTCCAATTTCTGCCTATATAAAATCCAATTTTCTTGCATTAGAAATTAGGCGTCTATTATACATGCACATTACCCATGACAAGTATGAGTGTGTATAACAGATATGTATGGGTATTCTTTATCCCTGGATGGATGCTTCATGTTATAATCCCTGATTCCTGTGGCAATGGGGATGATGTTTAAAATCATGGTCCTACTGGGCTAGATGCTTTGCCTCTTAGTGACAATCACTCAGGTGTCAGTGGCCATCTAGCCTGAGGGGTGAAGGATTAGATTACCTCATGGTCTCTTCTCAGCATCTTGCTTCCTCCTGGGCATTTACTCTGTTATAGGTGTTTCTAGGATATCTGGAGGCAATGTCCTCACTTCTGTGTGTGTCATTTGGGTGTCTGGAGGTGATACGACTGAGGTAGGAGAAGAAGTGTGTGGCAGAGCTTAGCTAAACCCAGCCTGCTGGAGCTATCGGTTGTGATCTTAACTAGAAGGTCCTTTTTCTGCTCACTTACCCTTGCACACACGCACATAATTGCAGTGTGAATTCATAATATAAACCATGATGTAATAGACACCAGCTCAACTCAACTTAATTACTGTACAAATGAACAACAACTTAAATCACAAGCAGAGTCCCATTAAAAGTAATCAGATCCTGGGTGGGGAGATAGTTAAAGGTGGTGTTTGAACTCCAAAGAAAAATATGCTCTTGTTTGGACATAATTTGGTTTCTTTTTTATATATATATGTTGTTATTTTTTTCTTACACAGTGTATTTTTGCTCTCTCTCCCTGGCACTGTCTCATTTTAATTTTTTCAACCTTTTCCTGATAAACCAAACTAGTCTAGACATATCTTTTGAGAGCAAATTTTCTCTAAGCTATGTTCATTCCTTGTGAGTTTGTACGTTAATCATTAAATATAATTAATTAGAACATCTTGTAATTAACTTGGAAAGCAAAATTATACAAGGGAATGAGTTTGTAACCACATCACATTTGAAATAAAAATAAAACTTTGACTAAAAGGAATAACCGCTCTTTGGAATTAGATGAGTAACAATGTTGGATTTGCTCCCCCGAAGCCGTAGTGTTGGCTCTGAACTCATTCACCTACATGAACCACATTTCACATTGACACACGAGCGCACACACGTACATGTGCACACACACCATGGCACCACCATCCAGAGTTAGCCCACCACAGAGATGCCTCTCTGTCTTCTTGGTCCGCTGCATTGTAGAGGCCACATGGGACTCTGCAAACGTGCCATCAAGCAGCCTTAGGGTTGCTCTGACTTGCCCTGACTAGTTGTGATGGCCCTTTGGGTACGATGCTGGCTGGAAACCGTGGCATTTCACAGCAGGTTTTCCTGCCAAGGCAGGAGGGAGCTGGCAGGGCTGGCAGACAGCTGGCTGTGGGGCTACCCCCCAGCTGGAGATTCCTAGTCCAAAGAAATCCTCACATACATGCTGGGACCAGTCCTCAGGTCCACCACTTCTCTAAAAAGCTGGTTCTGGACTGACCTGTGGAGCACAACTAATGAACTGCCTTAGCTGTCTGGTCCAAAAAAGAAAGAGGAATAGAGTTTCTCACTTCTTGCCAAGCAATTGTTCTCATCAAGAGTGAAACACCACAATAATTTCCTTGTATGTGCTGAGAGTTCTGCCATCCCTGCTTGCCTGAGTAAGCTGGAGGCGTCCTGGGAGATGTGAGCTTCACTGTGCCCAACAGAAACATACCTGTGCATGTCTGCTGCAGTACCCCAGGGTGAGACATGGGGGTTGGGGGCTTTGCGTTGAGAAGCCCTTGAGATCTGTAGGAACAGCACTCCCAGGGATTCCTCAGTTGACTACCTAGAGGGTGATGGGGAGGCTAGAAGCTATTCTACAGCAACTCCTGGAGCTTTGTTGGTCTTAGATACTTGTTTGCTGTATGGCCTGGGGCATGTCATTTCACCTTCATTTCCCCTTTCTCTCTGCCCCTGTTGAATACATTCTGTTGGTGGGGAGATCACCTTCCCTCTTCACACTGGAGAGACACTACTATTAGCCAAAAGGGCTCTTTCACCCCTCTCGTGTCCCCAGTTGGGACCGCACATTGCCCAGTAGCTGGTGTGTGCTTGAACCAGCCAGGGGACTTCACTGCTCTGAGCTCTCTCTGTTGAATTTTGCCTTTCCCTCTTTTGGCAGTAGGAATCGCCATGTCTCTCTCCAATTGAATTTCTAACCTCTGCAGCCAGACAATTTCTCGGCTGTGTTGTTGATCACTGCCTAGACACAGAAGCTTTCCTCACATTTTTGTGGTTGGTTTTCAGGTCAATGGAAGGAGAGGCAGCTGGGGAGGAGGGGGGCTTAGGTTGGAAGTAAAGCAGGAGAAAGAAGATGGGGGAGATGAAAGATGGGATTGTCTGGAAGTTCCAATCCTGGGATGAGACATCCTAGTGAGTGGAGAGACATCACAGGTGACTTCAATGAGGCAAGATTCTTTCCTTTTCTGGGGTCATGAGCTGAGTGACCAAAGGACTCAGAAATGTGGCCTTGGATATCTCTCTCCATTCATCAATGCATCCCTGCTCTGTGTTGAGTTCTCAAACTGCATGTTGACATCCTTCACTGGTTCCTTGAAATCAGCTAAGATGCCCGTCCTCAGCTAAAATTTGCTCAGGTTGTGGAGGGTTGATTAATTTCAAGAGGCTCAAAAATATGATCCTCTCATCTAGATGAACAGAGGAAACAGGATGTGGATTTGCAGGACTGGGGTGGAGGGGGCATGAGGAGCATAACTGTGTTCTCCTTGTCTCCTCCTTGTCTGTAGGTAACATCCTGCCACTGGAGCGGGCACCAGTGATGGGATGAAGCTTGCCTAATGTTGAGTATGTTGGTGTTAGACATCTGGGGTAAACTAGATAGGTCGTAGTACCTTCTCTGTGCAGAGAGGAGTGACAGGCACCTCAGGGAAAAGAGCCTCCTATTGAAACAGGGGGTTAAGATCCACTCAGTGTAGATACTCTGAGTGACAAATGAAGTGCCCATCTTGTTCTTCAGTGGTGACCAAAAGAGGAACTGGAGCTGGAGCTATCTCCCTGGAGAGGAGCTCCTCTCTGCCTCCTACCACAATTTTTCCCACTCTCCCACTTCCACCTCAACTGCATCTGTCCTTCCCGGCCTCTTCTGCTTGGCAAAACTCCCATTTCAGAGCAAGATAAGATGAGTCTGATCCTGGCACGTATGGAAGGGTCTGCTTTATGTGGGACAAGACATCTGCCCACATTTATTGCATTGTAGATACGGGGTGCCGTGAATAGATGAGGGCACATGCATATTCCCAAGGAACAACAACAACGAAAGACAATAGAAAAAGAATCTAAAAGAGATGTGACAGTAGTTTTGAATAGAGCTGACACTGAGCAAACACTTCACACAATGTGGAGGGTGATGTAATATCCTGCCCTTTCAGAGTGTCACTGTGACGTGTATTTAACATTCATTGGCAGCAGCAGCCTGGCTTGATCTTCACGCTGCAAGGTGCTGCACATATATCTAGGAAAAAAGAAGATAGCTAAAGACATGCACCAAGTTCACTGCCCTCTCTTACGTGGGTGTGAATCTGTCTTAGTGGAACCCATGGGAGCTTTACTACTGACTTCAGTCCCTATTAAACTCCCTGATGAGTAGTAGGAAATTAGGCATGCGTGGAGGGAAGGGTGTTTATGAAAAGCAAGGTCTAATGAGATCCCAGTTTCAGAGTTAATTATGGAACAACTATTGCCGCTCCCTAACCCAATACTGTGCCTGATTCTGATCTCGCTGCATGGGAAAGCGAGATACTTTATACCCATGGGGGCTCTTGGGCTGCATATGGCTCTTGAGCAATTTAAGTGCATTTATGCTGAGGTGATATCATGTGATCGGCAGTGGGACTGCACCGATGTGGGGTTGCTGGGTAATCTGTGGGATGAAGCAAATCAGCAGGACTTGCCAGGTCATGCCCAGTCCCATCCCATCCCACAGTGGTGCAGAGAGACGGAGGAGAGCTGTTGTTATCTCCTTGGTGAACCACTCCTGCTACTCTCCCTCCCTTTGCTCTCTGATGTGCCTGATACGTGTCTTCTGTCTCTCGGCTGAATGAAAGGTGTTGGTGGATGGTTTGTAAGGTCAGCAAGATGGGCCAGCGTGGGGATCAATTGAGTTGTACCCGCATGTGTGTATGTAATCAGGATCTGGCCCTCTGCTAATTAAAAAGCTTAAACAAATGCATGCAAATGAGGCAGATATGAACATGCAGGTGGATTGCTGGAAACAACACCCTCCACTCCTCCAATCGAGGGGGCAGCCTGTCCCAGCACTCCCTTTTGTTTTGTTGTTTCCACAAAAAAGCTTCCTCTGTTGTGGGGAAGTTCCCCTTGGTTGAGTTCAGCGCGTATGGTCCTGGGGCATAAACAGCCTCTTGTCCCATGACACACACTTGCCCTGAGATTACACGCGGCTTGTAAGAGATGGCATAAAACACTTCACTGGGGGTGTAAGGAAGAGCCACATTCCCATTTCTCTTGGCAGTGCCTTTGATGGGCTGGGAGCCTTTTCGAGAATGAATCTCAGATAGTTCGCAGCATGTGACAGATTTCTATGGGTCTGCTTCTCTTTTCCACGAGGCCATCTTACTGAGCAGCCCTGGGAAAACCTCCTGGGAAAGACATATTTCTTGCTACAAGAAGGTGTACAAAATAGGTCCACAGGTGACAGCTCTGAACCCATGAAATCTAAATCAAGATACAGTTGATCATATTTTCAGTACAAATGAGATTCTGGAATAACTTTTATAAATACTTGCACTGCTCTTGTCACTACACTTCCAGAGTCCTTTGAGAATAGAGATTTTTCCCACTAATGTAAATGGCCCTTTGATAATGGAAAATTTGCCTGAGTAAAGGCTGATTGTTTAATGCTGTGGTTAAGTCATTGCTTTAATCTGGCATAGCTCTTGAAAAATCTACTGGAGTTACTGAAAGGGTCCTTTGAGTCTCCTTTTCCCTAAGACATTCATTCCCTTTGTGCTTACACTAATGTTCATAGGTCTGCATGGTGATTCAGACCACGGAATCGATGTGGTCATAAACTCTCTTGGCCGAAAAAAAGAGAACGAGCAAACAATCAAAACCCCCAAAGTAAAAAATGTAACTTGTTTATTCAGCGCTGTGTCAGCATGAGCTCCAATGTCATCCAGAGGGAGATGATGGGAATGAGAGGAGGTCATGGATGTGATTGAGGTGAGCCCTGTCCATTGCACACAGTCAACAGAAAAACCCTAGTGCCATGGAGTACACTGTGCTGAAGCCCAACCTTCAATCCACTTTACAGCTTATATACAGGATAGCTAATATCCCCTAGATGCCTGACATACTTAACAAAACTTACACTTTAAATGCTTCAACCCAGACTGTGTATCAGGGCTGATCACCTAGGAGTGGAGAGTGTCGTTCTCCAGTTTGGTACAGCAAACCTAACTTGGTAAGAAATAAAGTCAGAGGGAGCTCTATTCAACACATAATTATGCATCATTTCTACAATCTCTGCATCTATGCTTACTTTACTACCTCTATTGAAAATGAGTCTATGTTATATTTTACTTCGGGTGACATTGAATGTGGAAAGAACTTCAGAACTTTTTTCTCCAATTTCTCCTTTTGGAAATGAGTCTAAGATATCTCCCATAGCCTCTTTTCCCTGCATGGCCCTATAAAGGGCGATTGCATCAAAATAGAGTCCCACTAAACCTTGGTAAGCAATAACCTATTTGATTTCCTGTGTTTTAACTTCTAGTGGGGCTTAGGCTGCTCTAAATCTCTGTCTAGGATTCACAGGCTGGGGGTTCAGCAGAGACGGGCAAAGTGGTGTGTTAATTTGTTTGGCATAGCCTTGTCATGTGGGTTTTCATTTTGCAACTCCACAACCAAAATGAAGGGTAGCTGAGATCAAAGTCATTTACTGTTTAAACTCTAATGCTCAGGGGAAGGTAGAGGTGCTATTTCAGATAGGAAGAAGTCTCTGATTTCATGTCATTAGAACCGTATGTCTCTGTTCCTGAAAGCATATAAATACACTTATAGTTGAGCATAAAGACAGGAGCCTATGTAAATACTTTGATAAAGCAGAGGTAGGATTACATGAAGTGCTCCTTGCTGTTACACTGATTTACTTAAGTTAGCTAACTCAGATAAAAAATGCCATATAGGCATAATAACTGTTTTTAACTAGATAAAGTTAGAAGAAACAGATTAAAACATGGAGGGGGGTAGGATGTTGAACATGAATGACTAGTTAGAGTTGGTCTTAAAATATCTTTATCTTTGACCAGTTCAGAAGCAGAAGTAGATTCAAAAGGAGAATTCCAGCTCATATTGGAAGCCTTCACCAAGAGACTGATTATGGGAAGGGCTTGTGACAATCACTGCCTTATACTATCACTGCCTTATACACAGTCTAGATAGAGATGAAGCTGCTTTGTTTCCCGAATTGGTTTCTAAGAGTGTCTAGAGCCACCACTTTTTCATGTTTGCTTTACTGAATCTGGTTGGCCATGCAAGGTAAGAATCCTCTGCTTTTTTTTTTTCTTTTTAATTCCCACTGAAAATAAGCCTTAGGATGTTGATTCAGTGTGAAGTTTTGACTGAAATCCTTGTTTCAAGACCTTGGTGTCGACAACTGATTGCAGATTCCTGTTTACTTTAATTGGCTTTCTTTTAGCCACAAGTAAAGATTGCAAAATTCAAAGGCATGGAATGGCTGTTCCCTCCTTCCAGTGTGGATCTGTGTTACTTTATTTTTTTTTCCCTTGGGCTTCTTATGCGAATGTGTTTTTGAAACCACTTGAATTAGGAATTTTGTTTTCAAGTGGGGACCTAAATTTAGGATCCTGAATCCATATTTAGTAATAGATAGAAACAACAGAAAGTCCTTAGTGTTGCTCTCCACGGAAATTTCTTGACCCTGAGAACTTTCAAGACTTTGGATGTGAAATACCGTATTTGACGGCATAAAGACTGCCAAAACTTTTCCAGTCATAATCTACAGCAGAAAAGGCAGATATTTGTTTATATGTTGCTCAGTACCACTCAGTGAATGTGCTTCATACCATGTGGGTGCAATTGACAAAAGACCTGATTTTCTAAAGCAGAGCACTCAATATCTCCCAATGTCATGGCTGAAGTTAACTCTTCAGGAAGAGTTATCTGATTTGCCCTTAGCCTATCCCATCTACCTGAGTGTGTTTTATGCTGGGATTTTCCAAAGTGCTCGGTATTGGCTGAGCATCAAGTTTACTGTCAGTGATTCCCAGTGATTCATTAGGAAAAAAACTAGGTCAGAAATTAGACCCTTTGAAGAAGTCCACAGTGACATACTGTCCTGAGGTTCTCACCTGCTGAAGAAGATCTCCTCTTGGGCCTTTTCTTTGGTGGCTGTAAAGAGAAATGATCCAAGAAAACTGGAAAAGTGCCCCTTGATGGGAAAACAAATGCTATTGCCATGAATCTTTTGCGGTTGAAGGTGATGAAATTCTGGGGAAGTTATGAAAAGTCCTTCTTATTGCCCAGTGCATTTTGTCATGCCACTTATGAGCTAATCTCTCCATGCAACCTGCCCTCCTGTCTGATAGACTTGTGGTATCTCTCCCACTCTACCTGTGGCTTTGAAAAGTTTCTTCTTTCCACATTGGAGTGTGATGGGCAGGAGATGTGCATGTGTATGTCCACCTGTACCCTTGGTGTGGTCTGAAAGACAGAAAATTCAGGGAAAGCTCTCCTATCAAAATCCTTTGGGAACTGTAAGTTGTGAAACAACAGAAAGCCCCAATGCAGCTTGGGGACCAAACCAAAGATGTCCAGAACAACAGCGAAAAGCATCTATCAGTTACATTGTTTGTCTCCATTATTTTCTATCCTTCTCACAAAGCTCCTTTCAGCCTCCTCCTCACTTCATGGTTCCAGTTCTTTTATCCTGGATGGTGGTGGTAGTAGGAGATAGATAGCACATTTGGATGTATCTGCGCTCATGTGGCTTGTCCTTCTCACCCCACCCATGCTGTGGCTGTGATGATGCATATCTATGGGAGTCAGTGGGAGATCTTTTCACAAACACTCACTGTGCGTTGTGTCTCTTGTGGGCAGAGATGTTGCTGTGTTAGCCATCATTATTTGATCTGCCTCTCTGACAAGATTGCTTTAAAGCCTAAATGTTGGTTTCTGTTCTTAGCTGGGAACATCCTATATTTATAGTTATAGCTTCACCGGTGTGGCCAAGTCCAGTTCCTCAGCTATGCTGGGATTGCTTGGTACTGTGGAATGGAAACTGTGGAGAGCAAAATCTAGGACAAGGAGTGTTGCATAAAAGACAAGGAATACCTTATTGGAGCACTTTGGAAACAACAATTTATTTACTTATTTTTTGCTAGGGCAAATAGTGCTGCCCTAAAATATGCTGGAAATACCCATTGAAGTCAATGGGATTTCAGAGAGCTGGGTGGGAGAGGTGAAGAAGTATTGATTCTACCTTAAAATTATAGCAGTGGAGTCTAAATTGAGATTGTAAATACCTGTGAATTTTGGGGCCTGCATTGCCATTTTGTCCGTTCTATAGAAAACAGTAATTTATATAATTTTCTGTTTGGAATAGAACTGGAAATTTCCTTTGCTCATCAAATTTAAAAGCTGTAACAGAAATTCACTGACATTCATCATGGTCTTAGAACGCTTTTAGGCATGAAAACCAAGTATCCACTGAGCCAGTAGTTATCTTCCAATTCCTCCGTTGTCAATGAATTGAAAGAGTCACCTAAAATAATAAAACCAAGATCTAAACCATCCTCTGGTGGGAACTCCCTCAGTGATACTCCCTCAGGATTTCTCTTAGGATGTGGAAATTGAATGGGATACACCTGCATTAAAGTCCTTCTCTACCAAGAGACTTCTTCCCCAAAGAAGAACAGAGGAGATGGGACAACATGGCTGAGTGAAGATGAGTCAGGGAGAAAATAGTATCTTTTTTAGGATAGAAGAAGCTATTTCTCCTTTGGAGTCTCACAGGAGCACAGGAGAGATGAGATTCCCTGAGGCAAGACTTTTTCTTGGCCTTTCTTTGAACGTGAGCATATTTTGTGAGACTTCTACAGCGCATAAGGCCAATTATCTGTCTTTGTCCCAGTATGCTATTTGGGGCCAGCTCTAGTTTTTGATAAATATGGATATTTTGAAGAGTTTTTCAATCTCTATTAAAGAAAGCTTCAATTAAAGCTGTCAATGGATCCTCAAGGGCCTAACCTACTCCTACAGAAGGCAGTAGAAAAGGTCCTGCTTACTTTAAGAAATTTATGTATGTTGGCCTTTCTAGACAGAGATGACCTTTCAGAAGTGACTGGCAAGGGGAGAGGACTGCAAACCAATGCACTGGAGTGAGGCCTGAGAGGCGACAGAGAAGAAACAGAGAAAGCTTTTCATTTTTCCACAGCTGCTTTGTGCAGGCAAAGGCCTGTGATGGCATGGCAAGATCTGTATGTATCAGAGGATGAAGGCCACAGAGATGAGAAGAAAAGCCTTGGCCACTGTGAACTGGTGGGATGCCAGGAAGATGTGATGCAGCTGAAGAGCTAGCTGGCTGCAGAAGCCCACATTTGCCCAGAGTGCAGAGCAGGAGCCCTTCTGGGAAGAAAGGGAAAAAAAAAAAAGGTGAAGTTATTGCATTTGTCCAGAGATTTCAACGTACTGTTTTGTATGGAAGGAATTGTGGGAATGAGGTACTGCAAAACTGAGGTGTAAAAATTAACAAGGACGCTGTGACCTGGCTGCGGGTTTGTGTGCGGTTTGGTCTGCTGCTCTGGTCTCATCACGATGCAAGTCCAGGCTGCCTTATAGTCAGCAGAGCTGGGTGTAGATGAGAAACAACAAAGATTTGAATAAAACCTCCAGCAATTTGGGGGGTAACAACTAATTTATGAGTGACATACTGGAAATAGCCAAGGGGAAATCAGAGAGGGATAAGACAGCTACATTCCTCTGGCTGGTGTCTTCAGCCGGTTTGCAGGATTGCAGATTAGCTCCTTTTCTCTGGTCTCTCTTGTTGGTCTCTCTGTGCAAATGCCACAGGGCTGTGATAAGGAGGAGGTCAGAATGGTGCTCTAACTACATGGCATTTTTTTCGCTTGCAGTGGGATACGGTAACTGAAAGCAAAAACACCCGAGTCTTTCCTCTGCTTGCGGCTCCTCCATTCAGCAAAGCTGCGATCGGAGGATGTGCACCAGGGGAAGGAGAGAGGGTCTATGGGAGGGCTATGGAAAGGGATGCAGCACTTACTGTGCCAGAAAGCCTTTCTACTATTTCAACACAGATCTGCATTTTACTGTCCCAGTGTGACCACTCCATGCTCAAAGCTGCAGCTACACAGTGCCTTGTGCTTCTCCCTCCAGGTACCCCCTCCTGCATGCAAGGAGCACCCCGGGGCTCTCCTGCTGTCCTGGAGGGGATCATAACAGGTGTAGGCAGCTGCAAAGAGTGGGAAGGGGACACCAGGGTGTCATTTCTTTGTCCTGCTTGTTTTGGTGACAGCCACAGACGCCCTGATGGCCACACCATCTATGTGGGTGCTTCCTGAGTGTGATTGGTATAGGCAGCTTAAAAAGAAGGTGTTTTTCAAGCTGAGTGGGCGAGGGTGTTCACAGCCAGCCTATTGGAGAAGGAAACACCCATAGGACAGGAGGGCTGTGACAAGCATGGACATGGAGGGTTTTTTCCAACCAGAACATTTGGATCTGAAACTGATCCTGCAGCCGGAATCACCCAAGCTCAGGGAGCAGCCCTGACCCCAGCACCTTGGGGAAGGCAGAAAATGCAGACTCTTCTGCATTTTCCTGGGAGAGGGAGGAGCTGGGCAAGTTTCAGCCCAGGGATCCAGTCAGCCTGGCAGCACAGGGGTTGGGGGTGGCCTTCATGATGTGTCTTGCAACGTTGAGTCAGGACTATGATGAACTAGCCTTGCATAAGCAGGAATGCCATCGCCAGTGGTAAGCTGAAAAATGCCGAGCTCTATTTTCAAAGACAGCTCAGAGGTTATTTATGTACGGAAATGCTCCTTATCTCTTAATTCCCAGACTGATGGGTGGAAGATATGCAAAGACTGACTTCTGTCAGAGCTCACCAGCACTGCTACTGTCTTGGCAAGAGGGGAGGGCTCTCTCTGCCTTCCCTGGTAGCAATGCTGACTAAGAGTCATAGGAATCTTAATTCCTGGCCCAGAGATGGCAAGTCAAGCTATCTGATGGGCTGGTTGGCTGACATTTAATATCCTGTCGCAGAGAAGTAAGTATTCATGATATAGCAGGGGGTTTTGTTGGCTTTTTTTTGCACCTAGAAAACCAGTGTGTGAAGACCTAACAAATTCTCCATTTTGTGCTTAAACATTGGGTCTGCCCTAAAAGACCCTAAATCAGACCCATTCTTCTATCTTTCAAAGACTACATCAAAACTCCTTAGTATCAGAAGCATGATTTTTTTTTTTTTTTAATTTTTTTTTTATTTTTTTTTATTCCACTGTTATTAGTCTCAGCGATTCAGGCTGGAATCTGCAATTCAATCCCATTTCCTTGTGGCTTGAACATTATTCGAAGGCAAAAATTGGCAACTGGAAATTAGTTAATGATTTCTCTGTAAGTACAGCAGAGGGATGGAATCCAGCTTCTTTACCCTGGCTGCACTGACACTGGCATGCTAAGTAAAAGTAGTAAAACATTTATTAATGAGTGGAGTAGGCAAAAGGTAAAAAAAACCTAGAGCAATGAACACAAGTAATAGGGTATCATTATTACAGAGCTATCTATCATACCAGGAAATGCATAAGAATAAGGTGTCCTGGAAAATGCTGCAAAAAAAATATCTCTACTTCTGTTTGATGGAATTAAATTTCAATTTTCATGAACTTTTCACATACTAAACGTATTTGTGTCTAAAAAAATTATATCTCTTAATAGACAGTAATGACAATTACTTATTTACCCTGAATGACATTCTTGTATTGATTGGGTCAAAAAGAATTCATTCTTTTCCTAGTGTAGGGAAAAAAACCTCTCATCCATAATTTTTTCTTGATGGTGGTATATTATATATTATGTGAAGAGTAAAAATGTAACCTACTGCATAGGACTCATAGCAGATTTATAACATAGAAGAAGAAAAAAATTAAAAGAAGCTATTTTTGCATGGGAAGGGATTTTCTAACATATCCCTTTTGGGAGAATTGGATGGAAGGTTCTGGCTTGCTGGCTGCCTGACTCTTGAGAGGAGCCTTGCAGGCAGGGTGGCTGAATTCTCAGTTTTTCTGCTTTGCCTGGCCTCAATCTCTGTTTGCTTTCCCACATTCAGGCTGCCAGGCAGGCAACTGCCAGTGAAGAAGCAGAGGAATCAGTCATTGCAAGAACAGAGAAGGCTGGACTGCCTTGGACAGGAAATGGGGGAGTGGTGGGGTCCATGATTACCCATCTCCTGTGCTGCCAGGATCAAGTTGGCTTCCCACAGCAGAGCTGGGGAGGAACAGATGTGATGTCCTGGGAAAAACATGTGAGGGGCTTGTTCCCTGCATCCCATCTGAAAACCTTGAATTTGAGGATGTTTCTGGATTCATGATGGAAATACAATCCTTTCCCTTTCCCTTTCCCTTTCCCTTTCCCTTTCCCTTTCCCTTTCCCTTTCCCTTTCCCCTTCCCTTTCCCTTTTTCCCTTTCCTTGTTGTAACCCACAGAAGAGCATTTCTTATCAGAAAATCCTTCAGCAAGCAGAATCCTGAATCAGCCCAAATAGCTACATATTTTCCACGGATTTCTTGATCCCAAGGGAACAACAGGTACAGTAAGAAGCTGCTGTGTGTGACTCAAGGTGACCAAATTAAGCCCTCTGCATGAATAGTGGTTCAGGTGCTGACACATCATTTCTTTTCTGTAGTGAGAAATCGGATGAGAAGTTTCACATGAGCTCATTTGGACTTTATGGGCTTGAACCAGCTTCCATTGGAGTCAATAGGAATCTTTCCATTCACTTTAATGAGAGCTAGATTGGATCCTAAATTAGTACCTTCATCCTTCAAATTGTTTTGCAGTGCCTAACCCCATCCATAATTAACATAAACTGGCTGTGATAGTCATCAATGGGAAAATGATACCAAAATGTCCTCAGTAGGTTTATTCCTGCTCTCACTGAAGATGATAGGAGTCTCACAATTAACTTCAAACAGGGCTGGTTGTCTGTGTATCATGATTATAAAATATCTTGATATATTTGTAAGGGAGAGTTCAGTTTGAGCAACTCTTTAATTGCATGTCAGGACTAAAAGGGTTGGCTGTGACCAAAGACGGTCACACTGAAAAATCAGGCAGTATTAAGGAGCATGAGTTGACTTTGTGGCTACATAAATCAGTATTTCAGTTTCTCATTTGGTATTCACTGAAACGAAAACATAATCTGAGTTAATTGCTCTTCCCCAAGGTGCCTTGTTGCGCAATGTTTTATAAAATTAAAGCCTGTTAAGTACACACGAAGAAACACACTTTAGATGCAGAACATAAAATACTAGCACCTCTAATTCTGCTGTCATGTATGGTTGATTAACCTGGTACAACAGAAGCCTTGGGGAGAGTTTCTGTGCTGTTAGAAAACATATTTCCACTTAAGGGAATTTAGACAACAAAGGGATCTCACAAATCCCCTTGTTGGAGCCTCATCTGACATTCGGGGCATCTGAGCTGGCTCACAGAGCTGTGGAAGACCAGGAGAAAAAAAATGCAACCTTCATCCCGTTTATGGATAGTTATCTGTCACCTCAGTGCCTTCCACAGCCATTAACTCATTACTAGTCAAGCCCTCTACCCCTCGCTCAGGCAAAGTTCCTGTTGGCTTCAGTGGGAGCTTTGCCTGGGCTTGGAGTGAATGTGGGGTGAAAAGTAGGGAATGGCGTGGTCAGCAGAGGTACTATTTCAGACACCTGCTGATAGCAACAGGAAGGTCACTGTGTTGCCATGCTCCTGGATGGAGATGCTGCAACTCATCCACCTCTCAGAAAATACAAGACTCAAAAGTTTGAACTTCCCTGAGTGCCTCAAATGGACAGATATACCACAACTGGAGAAGAGCGACAGGAGACTGAGGAGGCCAAGCTGGAGTGCAGTGTAGGGGAGGTACCTGAAGGAAGGACTTGATGGCCTGTCGAGGAGTAACAGAAGAAACGCCGTATGGAGACTTCCCCAACTCCAGCTGCTCCAGACTATGCTTGCCACTTGCAGATGCTTTCCTGGGACAGGCAGAGAGCCTTGGAGGGCAGATGGAGTGCATCGGCCTCTGCCTGTCAGACCAGAAGCTGTGCAGGAGCATGTGGGAAGATCAGGAAGGCTTATCAGATAGTTTAAAGCAGCGAAACTGCCTAGTAAGGCATAGTGTGGGAGATGGGGGCATCCAGATGAAGACCAAGCTGGGAGTTTGCCAGGCGTACGTGGTTTGAGTCAGGGCAAATTGAATCTTCTCCCAGGACAGAAGCAAGCCTGTATCTTAGAACGAAACCAGCTGGTGTTTCAGGTTGTTACCTGCTTCTGCTCCTGTCCTGTGTCTTGGCTGCCCTCATAGCTGACCCAGTAGCTTGTACCTCACTCTGACCAGGACCGAAACATCAAGGGGGAAAGACAGAGGTAAGATAAATGGGATAGGCTCCCTGGATGGTTATAAACCTTATGCTCCTCTTTGTTTTCCCTAATGCTGTCCTTACGCAGCGTATGGAGAAAGCTATTGTAATAACCAGAACGAGGCCTCAACACTTGAGACCCGTCATCTGTGGTGTTTGTTGGACATGCTTGGCCCACACCAGCAAGGCCCAGGCTGGTGAATGCAAAAGCATTTGCTGAAATGTGCCCAAATGCTCTCTTTGCTGTGTGTCAGCATATCCCTTTTCAGCCTTTGCATGGAGCAGGGTTTTCAGTTTGTTCAGCCTCGCTAGTTGGGGGATGTGGTGCAGCCAGCTTGCAGTGAAGATTGTGGGAGGAAACCCTAGGATATGCCAGCAGGTCAGAGCGGTGGCTGACCTGACACCTAACTTGAGCAGTCTGTGGATGAGCTGTCTTCTACATCTGGGTTAGACCTTCTAGTCTTTTGGAGAAAGATAGATATT
Organism: Baryphthengus martii; assembly: GCA_013396935.1. Lineage (NCBI taxonomy): Eukaryota > Metazoa > Chordata > Aves > Coraciiformes > Momotidae > Baryphthengus > Baryphthengus martii. The sequence goes on from VWZK01021398.1 coordinate 315,395, forward strand.
TTCAGAGGGAAACCTATCCTATCTGTCCTTGGTGAAGAAGAGAAAGAGTGGGAATTTGGATCTTTCATGTCTATTTAAGGCATTTAATAGAAACCCTGCAAACTGACATTTGATTCTTTGCCTTGTGGTCACCTTTAAAAGCTGGTAACCCAATAAGGGCAAAATAGAAAATTTTACACTATCCATGACCCATGAAAGAAGAGGATTTTATTTTGAGGGATGGGGAGCCTTTGCAGAATATCATTATCCCCTTGACACCTGCATAAATGAGCCTTTGAGCCTCTGCCAGAAACTTTCTGAATGTCTTATGTAGAAAAATACCAGATCTTCCACAGGATGTTAGAGCTACATCACCAGCAATCCGAGCCTTTGGAATTTTCTCAGACTTTCTGAAGAATAGCACCAATAGTTCAAAAAGTTCTTTAGCTTGCTCCTGTAAGAATCCTGGGGTAGGTGTCCAGGCCTGCTCAAACAAAATACTCTTAAATTCACCAGATGCTGCCTCACCCGCTTCTCTCCTGCTTTTTACTATTCCACCCACACCACGTCAGAGCTGCTGCAGATTGCACTGGGGCTGGGGCTGCTGCAGGTGTCTGAGGCTGGAAACTTCAGCTGTTTCCTTTGCCATCTCTGAGCTTCACCACGTCAGACACTGGGAGCAATGGGGAATCCGACCTATGAGTCAAACATGACATTCACTGGCTGGTTTTATGCAACATAACCTGCAGCATCGGTTGGCCCTCTGGGCTGGAATCCACCTGCCTTAATTGTGGGCAACAGTAAAAAACTGAGAAAGATGCAAGAAATGAGACTCCACCAACCCTTCTAGTGGTTCTGTCTGGCCTTAAGCACTTGGAAACCTCTTGAATATGTTGGGTAATGCTCCATCACTCACTATCCTACGTGACCTCAATGAATATCCTATGTGTGGCTACAGTAATTCTGACATTAAGTAACGTTTCCAGTCTTTCAAGAGCTGTACAAATTTCAAGTGAACTTTCATACCGTCTCTGCTGGTAGGATCACCTACACATTCTCACAGCGATTCTAGCTTTAAGCTATGGTGGAAATGCACTGGTATATAAATCCTGCCATTCCGACTCTTTGAACATGAATGCTATCAGTTTTCAAAGTTAGCCAGATAGGACAAATATGTTCCTTTGCAGGATCCTTTCTTTTGATCACTGAGGGTATATCAACACCTGGTAATTCTCTGAGGCCTGCTGTGGTGGAGCCTGTCTTTCTCCAAAGAATATGGAAAAAGTCCAAGGAGATGGTTTTGCTAGGCCAGAATTAATGTTGTGAATAATGTGGATACTCTCGTCCTCCTATCCCTGTATTTCACACACAAGGAAACAGCAATAGCGTGGCTCGTTTGATAGACCCCAGCAGTGAACTCAGGAATTCTTGGCTCATAGCCCTGGGCTCAAACCTTTTCTCCTCCAGCACTCAAATAAGGGCCTAGTATGTTCTCAGTAATAATATCCAGTGATTTGTGCAAGTGTAATAGAACAATGCCATATGCTTAGGTTCCTAGGCCAAATTCTCCTTTTGGCATTACTCCATTGACTGTAATAAAACAAGGCCAATGAGAAAATTTTTGACCCGTCTTTTTTTCCCGTCTATAGGGACTGTAGAGGTGGTCTTGTGATTTTAACATGGAACTGCTTTGCTGGGATGGTTCAGTCTTTATTTCAAGCATGGAAAAGTTCAGGGAGAAGTAGCTGTTTGTGTTGTACTGGAGGCTTCATGAGATCTGCTCAAAGGCAATGTTTCCACCTTTTTCATCAATGCTTCCTTAGTTATAATGTTCCGGTTGCTTATACTTATAGACCTGGGAATCATAGAATCACAGAATCATAGAATTGTCAGTTGGAAGGAACCTTGAAGATCATTGAGTTCCGACTCCCCTGCCATGGGCAGGGACACCTCCCATTAGATTAGGTTGTGCAGAGCACCATCCAACCTGGCCTTATAAACTTCCGGGGATGGGGGCTTCCACCACCTCTTGTTCTGTATTTATTGAATGGATTTTTGATTTTGCTGGTCCTCCCATCTGTAAGAAGCTCTGTTCTGGATTATCTTAACTGAAAAATGGCCACCTAACCAAGCATGGTAGAGGAACCAGCTGTGTTAAGTAGGAAACTACTGAAAAAATTTCTGCTGTGTTTAAACTCATTGGAGAGGAATTATTCAAGCTCCTCATACACAATACAACAGCTTAACTGATCTATTAGAAACCACTGAAAAGGGAGCTAGGGACTAAAATGCAGGTTAACATCTGTCTAAAATGGAGTTGGAAGAAATTTGGAATTTTGACTCCCAAGGAAATTGTGGTATTTCAGCATTAGCAAAACATGAATCTTCCATCAGATCATTTCAGTGGAAAATCCTTGAATAGCTAAAATCTAAGACAGTCACATGCTCTTCATCACTAGAACACTCGAGAAATCTGCAAACTTCAAGTTCCAAGAAGCATCAAAGAGAACATATCCTCATTTTATAAAAGGACAAACAAGATAAGTTAACACCAAAAATGTCTGTGGTAAGGCTGAAAATGGACCCCTTCATCTACAGCAATCTGGGTTGAGTCTACAATGTTCTTATGGAAGGTACTGTGAAGCTAAATTCACTCATTATTTAAATATTGCTTCTTGTTGGACTCTTTGATTTTTTTGTGTGTGTTTGTTTTCATTTTCTCTTGAAGAGCTTAAAGAGAGGAAATTAAAAATATTAAAAATATTTTCTATGAATTTAGAGCAACAGTCTTTAGGAAGGACTGTCAAGCTTTTTTACTGGAAAAAAAAAAGCAAAATGTATATTTTTCTCAGTAAAAACTGCATAAAACTGCACTCCCCTCTTCCCTCTCTGCACTAAACCTTGAAATCTATCTTAAAATACGTCAGCATATTAAATGAGGTATATTCATACAATAAAATTAATAAAAAGTTTCATGGTGTCCCAAGAAGTCCTGAGGGAACTTTAGTTTTGCTACTGAATTTAGGGGAAGAAAATACTTTCAGAGTTGGTGAAAATACTGGTCTTTAGGAGACAAAGAAAGGTAGGCTGAAAATGGGGAAGAAATGCCTTGCTTAATATATTTATTACCTATATTATAAATATTACATGGAGTGTATGTTATCCTCCTGGTTTTGCTCCAGATTTGCCCTAATAATGGAGGAAAAAAATAGACAAAAAAAGGAAGACCTATCTTGCAGCTTGGTCCTACTTCTTTCTGAAGTAGAGCTCTTTAAACGTGTTCATGACTTAGGGAAGAAAGGGAAGTGATTTGTAGAGGTGTACATGTCTGATCAAGCTTTCTGAACCAGGCGCTGCGCTGGGATGGGATGTTATTTATGACAAAGAGTTTTAAAGGTCACTTGAAATGAAAGAGTATCTTTGATGGGTGACATTCTAGCTCGGTGTGAAACCTGGCATAAATTTGCAGTTATAGACGTTTTTTGGTTTAGTTTCAAGCATTTTGAATGGAAAAAAGAGAAACATTTTCCAATTATTTTTCAAGTATTGCAACTGTTAATACTGCATTTTCTCTAGAATAAAGAAGAAATGCAGTGAAAAACAGGGGCTAGGTGTGGATTCATCACAGTTAACTTCAGCTTTCTAAAATTTAGAAGTCCGGTCTACATTAGTTTCTGGATTCCCACTATGGTCAGTGAGGAGAGATGGGCACTTGTAGTTGGGTATTCATCCCACTTACCTTTGACAGCTTTTCAGTACAGAATGATCAAAAGCAGGTCTGTGCCTCTCTGTTGACTTCATAGAGATCTTCACAACTAGTTTGGCTTAATATGGAACTTAGAGACAGCTACACTGAGGAGGGAGAGGCTCCATCTTAGGTAAAACTTATGTCCCTTTAAAGTCAATGACAGCATTTCCAGCAACTTAGATGGATGTCACAGCACTGTCTTTCATGAATATTTTATTTGTCTAACACCTTTAATTGGGATACTGCCGATCTAAAATATTTCAAGCATGCAAAGAAAGATGAACTGGAATTATCCCAACTAACTTGAAATATTTACTCCATAGAGATCCTCATCTGAGCTTATCACCCTCAAATTCTTTATACAAACTGGAGAAAAAATGCTAATTTTCAGAGAATGGTTCTTATTGCTTATTTTAGATTCCTCATTTAAGATGATGAAATGCAGCCTGGAAGTGCCTCATTCTTTTCATTGACTTACTAGGGAGTCTAGACACTCCAGATGAGCTGCAGATATCTATGCCGTAGACATTTTCTTTTGGCCACGTGAAGCCTACTTCTGATCCTAGCCCTTTTAATTCATGTTTTGGGGTCTTTTTCCATCTTTATCTTTCTGCCTTGATGTAAAAATGAATATGTACTATCCAAGATAGTTTCCCTTATAAGATTATTCCGCTTAAGTCAGCAAAACTTGACCAATTTTTGAATAAAATGTATAATAATGTAAGGAGCTAGTTTCTTCCTAATCTCTTTAAGCAATGGTAAGGGAAATTTTACACCTACTTTTGAACAGGCTTGATGGCATATAAAATCAAAGTGTTTTATTTATGCAGGGTCTTTTTCTAAAGGATAAGTATTGCTATGTAGTCTAGAAAAAAAACTCCTAAACATTAAAATGTCCTGTTTAACTGCTCCTAAGTTCTGCCTTGCACAGTCTTCAGTCTGAAAGGAACATATTACATCAAGTTTACATCCACTCCAAGTCCTTCTTACAGATATATACCAAAGAGGGTGTAGTGTGAACCATAACAGAGCCCCGAGTCTGTAGTATAGGTGGAAATAGACTCTAACAATCCATTCCAAGAGCTGGAATCTTCTTGTGGGAGAAGGTCAGTCTGAAGCTTCTCTCTCTGACTTTGCTCAGAGGGGATTACAAATATAGGCAAAGGTTAATTGTGCACTCTGAAACTTTAGACAATTTCTCCTTAAATATTTTCAAGGGGAAATACTATATTTTGGCAGACATTAGGTGAATATTAATATTGAGTCTTAGCTTACAGTGGGCAAGCAGTAATGCTCTTTAAATATTGACAAGAGTCTTCAAACCAAGATCTAGAGCTCTGTAGATCTTGCCTTTGGTTGCTGATTTATTGAGCTTTGTATCTGGGATTTTGTGGGTTTTTTTTGTCCCTCGAGAAAGAGGTTGTTCCTCTATGAAGTTCAGGGCTGTATTTAGATCTGGGTCTTGAGATATGATGAGAATTTATATTCAGGTTCCACATTGAAACTGATTTTTATTACTCAGCAAATATAAATCTTGAAGTTGTATTTGATGGAAACATCAGATCAATGCTTCACAGAGGTCAAAAAGTAAATTAAGTTTTGGTACCTCCTAAGAAAGGAATAGAGAACAAACTAGAAAACATCACTATATCTCTGGATAAATCCATTTGAATATTGTCTGCAGTGCTGGTTTTCCTTGTTTCAAAGAAGATATGATAGAACTGGAAAATGTGCATAGAAGATCAGGGAATGACTTCTATACCAGAAATGACAGTCTAAAACTGTTCACCCCTCAAAAGAGATGACATGACAGAGGTTCCATTTTCCATTCATGGAGAAGGCAAATAGAGAATATTTTATCTCTGTATTTTCCAGTAGAAGAAGTAGAGGGCATCAAATGAAGCTACTTGTTTCCAACCACAAGACAAACAGAAAGAGCAGGTTACCCTTACAACACGTGGCTAAACTACAGGAGTCTCCTCCACAGGATCTTGCAGGTGGAGGAGGTGCTGCACAAACTGATCGAAGAGGAAGAAATCCTTCTGAGGTTATTTAATGCAAAGACCTCACTTCTAGCCAGGGAGGTCCTTGAACCGCAGTTCGTTAGAAGCATAGAAAACAGTCTTCTGAGAATATAGGTCTCTACTTTTCCTGCTCCAATGCTCCTATCCTCCTCTTGGCAGTTACTGTTGAACTTTGCTGAAGACAGGGTTAACTCCAGCTAGATCTTTGGTTTCACATGATATGGCCATTCTTAAATCATGTTTTTGACTTCAACAAGACTTTTTCTTGTGTACATATGCTGAATTTAGCACAACTCTTATAATCCCAGACACCACTTTATATCTTATCTTCATCTACTCCAGACAGCCTGCTTGTATAGCAATTCTACAGGAGCTATTACTGATGACAGAAAGTTCCCTGAATGACTATCAATGCTTTAAACACCATAAAGTTTAATCTGACTGAGGTCTATAGAAGACAGGTGCTCTTCAATGGTCTCTCTATAGCTATTACACACAAAGAAGCACCAAGGACAGAAAATATATAGCTGATGTGGGAACACAGATGATCATTGGATTTTTTTGATAGTCTATATGTAACTATATTTTTGCTGTTTTGGCAAGAAGTTAATTTTGAAGGTCCTGGATAATTATTTTTCTTTTCCCCTGTTTGAAAAGTTGTTTATTCCTTTTAAATTTCCCTTATATGGACTCTTATGTCCCCACGGTGTTGACAGAGTGACTTTGATGGCAAGGTTTCAAAATCCAGTCGCTTCTGTCAATCAGTCATTGCGTTAATGACAAAACAAGGACTGTTAAAGGTATACCTAGGCGAAGCTGAACTGGAATTACAGGAGAATAACTTCTTGAAGTGCCCGCAGGGAAAGCTGAATAAACAAGGGCTTCCAGCCTGTTCAAAAATGTGTCGAAATTACGTCTGCAAAGTGTAATAATGGCTTAATAGAAACTCGGGCCATACATTGTCTGGTAAAATATGAATGTAAACGTTTGGAAAATCGTCGTACTTCTAACAAGCTGTTTTGGAATCCACTGTTTGACTTGGATTTCGTTGAGTGTATGATGGGGCCTTGTTTAATGTAGAGGGCTGATTACTCTCATTATTCCAGTTTACCTTTTTATTTTCTCAGTGTGTTCATGTCGTGATGCATTTGGCATTTCTCAGCTTTTATTTTGTGTTCAGTGTGAGACCGGGATTAATCCCTCAGCTGATGTAACCCTCCACACTTCATTAGCACTGGACAGATTTACATCAGACAAGGATGTGATTTTGAGTCGTTTTCACCCACAGTTATTTTTCCTCTTTAATTTCTTCTTTCTTTCTGTCACATGTTTGTCTAGCTAAAGAAGAAACTTTGTTGGGCAGGTCTTGGGATCTACATGAAAACCTCAGACTGAAGATGGAGAGATGTCTCTCCTTACAAGTCCAAACAATTGCTTTTTATTTAATGAGAAGTTAAAATTTAAAAGAATAAAACTGAATTTGAAGTTGTGTACAAGAATTTTCTTTGACTGGTACTTTAAAACCTATCAGAGACATATTTGATGTTTTTGCAGCTGTATGACTCTTATACAACCTAAGGACCATTTATTGGAATTTTTGAGTGAACTTTTGTTTTTATAGGTGTGTAAATGTGTTGTCGAATATATTCTGGCATTTTAACCAAAGACTTAAATTTTGTCGACCTTAGTTAAAAATGAAAGTAAGTACCTTTTTTTTTTTTCAGTTTTTAGAAAACCTCTTTGGTTAACAGGTGCTGTTGGTCCTCCAGTGAGCCTTTCAATGCATTCGTTTTACTAAGAGGTGGTTTTGACTGAAAAATAATAACATGAGTTAAATCCAGTCCTTAATTACACCACTGCAAATCTGGAGTAAAGTCATTAAAATTGTGAGAACTTTTCAGCATTTGTATCTACTTGAATAAAGGAGAAGGTTATCTTTGGGAAGAAACAAAATCTGTTATAACAGTCTTCATGAAACCTGTGTACTCATGGTTTTCATGGGACTACTGTCTTCTTTGCTTTAGGAATAGTTCTTTCTTTTTGACAAAAGAAATAGAAGAGTTTTACTCACAGTCTGAAACCAGGACCTTTTCAGGTAAGAATTGATAGCTCTCATGTTTTGAGATGATAGTGTTATTCTGATGGCAACATGCTCCTCATTCATTCATGTATGATCTTGGAGGTCTATTCCAGCCTCAACAATTCTGTGATTCTGTGATATATAATCCTAGATCCTCTGGATATTTCAATAGCATAATCTTTTTTTCTGTGGCCAAGGGAAGACTCAGGTGAATGTTAGATGACCTTTTGCTCTAACTCACTGATTGCTGTTCAGTTTTTATAGTGGACCAAAAGGGTGGCTGCAGGAATGGACATAGTGCCTGCTGGAAGCAAAAGCACTAGTTCATTGGGCCAAGGGATGAGGAGTGTAATTGTTAGCACCGAATCACAAAATACAGCCATTTTTGCTTTTTTTTTCCTTTCTTCTTTTCCCTTGATAATGTTTCTAGTGTAACCTGCTTTCCTGATTGCCAGTGTGTTGGTTTCGAATGAGAATCTAACCACTTCAGTAAGAAGTATTTTTTGTGTATGTATATATATATATATATCATTCAGCAAAGTGTCAGCAAAAATTACTCTCATATTGTAATTAAAGAGATTTAAAACCTAGTTCCTTGCCACCTCAGTCAGTGCGAGCTTTGCCGTTGACGTCATTAGGAAAAGGATTGACTTGATCATCCCCAGGAGTCCTGCAGAATCATTCTCCAGTCCTGATTTATCCTTACATTTAGCTGGACTGAATCCATAAGATTTGTCTAGTTTGATGGAACAGAAGGATATGCATACCTGGGTTAGCTTTCAAGTATGACACTGGCTGCTGTTTACAAACCTTGCCTCCTGAAAAGTTCTCTGAGAAGCAGAGCGAAGATGATGTGTTCCATGTTGGTATGCCCAGACGTTCTGAGCTACTTTATTTGAACCCAGCTCAAAGATATACTTACTGTTTCATGTCACAGTTAAAGAGGGAAGAGGTGAGATGACTACTCTCAGCCTTAGAAACTAACCCCATTAGCCTTGCATATGGCTCATGTTTTCTTAACTTTTAATTCTTGTTCTCCTCTTGACTCATTCCCATTTGTGAGCATCATTTCTACAGACTGATGCTCAGTCTGAAGATAAAAGACCAAGTCTAGTGTCCCAAGTGCGATTGCATAGCTTGTTTCTTTAAGTTGCACACAACACGCTTGATGATGACCAGAAAAACATTTATTCTTTTTTGATACAATATCAGCTTACCGGCATCTCGGTCTGTGAGCTGTGCAGAGCGGACAGCCGGGCAAACGGATTTCCTGCCGAAGAGCTCACTCTGTGAATTTTGGCTGCCGCAAACGATCCATGCCAAACACATTGTCAATGGTAGCACTTTAGCTGACAGCACTGTGGTACTTGATCCAATCAAGACAGAGCCTGAAAAGCATGATGTGCACTGATTCAGCAGTGCACTGACCACTGTGTGCCACTCCTTTGACTTTGCTGCCTTCAGGATGGCCAGAGCTGGCCTTGCTTCTCCATTTAGTTCCCCTCTTTTGAGTAGTGACATCCCCTTTTGACCACTCTTTTCTTTCCTCCTTCTTCGGCTGTGTTAGAACTGACAGTTGAGTTGGATGTTGATGAGTCAAGACTTGGTGCAACCCCAAAGACCTATTTGTGGATAATAAATTCAGACCCTGAATGAACACCCATGCTGTAACAGACGGGTACCAGGTGGGTGTTGGAAATGTGGGATGTGAATTCATTCAAAGGATGTTGGGACTGTAATTTACAACCTCCTGGTGTGTGTTATTTTTAAACACTTGATTCATTAACACTTCTGTAGATGTTAAAAGAGATTCATAAATCGATTGGTAGACAGGAAAAATGAGCAGCAATGAGGTAATTTCAGTTGGAATGGGCTCATTACCATGCCAACTGTCAAAACTTTTTGAAGCCAGACTTATTCCTTCTGCCCTCTTTCAAATGGTCAACACGAGCTGAGAGTCCTTTGGTTTGATTGTTTCTGGAAGGATGAGGAGAAATTAGAGAAAATAACCAAAGTCTAGAAAAGAAAGTTAAACAGCAGATTTTCCCTAAGGACTGAAAAGCACTTGAGGTAGAGATGCTCACTGATCTTTGATCTATTCTGGTCCAAGACTGAACAGAATGACCTGTAAGTTTGTCTCTTAGGAGCTGCATGCAAAGCTGAGGATGAGTTTCGTTTTCAAGTTGTGACATGGCCAAATACTGTTGTAACACCAAGCTAAAAGAGGTAAACCCCAATTTGCACCTCTATATTTCTGAGATCTTTCTTTTCTTTTTCCTGATCTGAATATTAGCTCAATGAAGCTGGATCACAAACAAAAGTCTGAGCCCCAAGAATAAATCAATCAAATAATGAAACAGAAGGTCAGGGGCTAGATCATCTTCAGGTGGGTGTAATTTGTAGTGTTCACACTTGCTGAGATAGGCTTTGATGAGTCCCATCAGCTCAGGGAATCCCCGGCTCTGATCTATCAACAGAGGCTACCATAAAGAAATATGGACATGTTCCTGAGGACAGATACAGTCATTCCCTCAGGTTCAGTCTGGATAAGTGGAAAGCGAGATAACTTCGCACTAGTGGAAGATTATGAATCCATAGTGGAAGGTTATGAATCCCTCCACTGGTATGTTTATTTCTGATTGGGTAACACGCAATTACTCTGTCCTTCCTGTTCATCCACTCTTGCCCTTCCTATCCTTTTCATTTAATTTCATTTCATTTCATGATAGCGGTTGAATTGCTTGATCAAAGGAAGCTCTGGGATTTATCTCAGCTGGGATTTATCTCAGCTAACTGTAGGCAACCAAAATATAGACAGGTAAGTCGAAGTTAGTCACTGTAGGCTCCTTTTATTGCCAATAGAGATAAACAAGTTATCTCCAGAGAGCAATTAATCTGATACTCATTTGATATCTCTATTAGGATGAGATGAATCACCTTCTCTAGTTTTCCTCTCTATTGACTGTAAAGAGAACTGAGGGTGACTAGCTTAGATGTAGGCATATGTGTTATAGATGCTTCGAGAGAGAGAGAAATCCAATCTAAAGGGAATCCCAGTCTCGAAAGTCTAAAGGGGAAATTAGGATGTCTTAGCATGAAACATACAGCATTTTCTCATGAACTGCATGAAATCATAATCCACACATATGAAAAGTATCAGTACCTGTGTTTGAGACATTGGTACTGTATGTTGCTGTAGGATGGTGTGTTTTGTGTACTGCTCACAGTGCAGTGATGATTCCTGTCAATTTGCCACTTTTGTGCTGGTGACAAAAATGGTGCAGTGTCATGACTGTATTTTTCCTACTCATATCTGCCTCTGATTAACTGATTCAAGCTAGAGGACAGGTTTGAAGTAAAGGATTTGGGCCCTGGATTTGAACCGTACAGTGTCTTCCTGGTCTCTTGCTGCACAGAACTGTCCGAGGGTATTTGTCTTCCATCATCAAGATCTTCAGCTGGGAGAGCAAGCTTCTGTATTTGGACACTTCAGTAAGGAAATTCTTTCTCCCTGGGAAACCACCTTCGGATAGGATGAATGACTTCCTTTAAGTATAGACAGATGCCACACGATTGATTTTGACTAGATAACTAAATTCTAGATCAACCAAAGACTGCAGATCTTGCTTTTGATGTCCATATTCTCATCGGTCTTATAAAGTGCTGGAGGGGATAAACAATGCGAAATGTGTGTGTCTACAGGGAAGGAGGCAAATTTCTGCTGGAGAACTGATAAAGATGTTATGATCCGAGATGTCATTCCAGCTTTTCATTAAGGCTCTGCTGAGTATAAAGGAATCATACCTCACCAGCTCTGCTGCTAGTATTGTTTTCACCATCACAGGTTAAACAAGGCGCTGTGGATATTAGACTAGAGAAAGAGCTTTTGCTGGTAGCTTGCCTTGTTGGTCGTTGTGTTTCTTTTTATGGGACAGGAGATGAAAGCCAAGATAATATAAGCTTCATTCTCCCTTCATTTGTATGCCTTCCCTTGACACTAATAGTAGTTACATATCAGTGTTACCTTACAGTTGTCATTGTCTCTACTTTTGGCAGGCTGTTTTAAGAAATTGAGGTCAGATAAATACTTACAATACAGCCAAGACTCATTAGGGAATAACTCCAGGTGATTGTGTTAACATTCCTCTGTACCAAAACCAGCCTTTAAGACCCAAATATTTCTTCTTTCATAGTCATTTTCATAGAAAAAAATAAATCATAAAGTGTCTAGTAGCTGAATAAAGGATGATGTTTATTTATTTTTTTTTTAATCTATATCACTGAATAGGGACAATTCCCTAATACTTAATATATTTCAGATTTTTTTTCTTCTGTCTTTGGGTAACGGGGAAATTGCAGTTTCTGTAGGTATTGATATAAATGACCACATATGTTGTTTTTTTTCTCTCATACATTAATGAGAGAACTGATAAAGACCAAGGAAATACTTGTTTCTTCCAACTCTCCTGTTTTATGTAGGCGACTCAGAGCTGTTAACATGGGTACTTAAAAAGAACTTGTGAAGGAGGTGAATTTCTTAGGCAGGAAATGATTATTTGTCCTGGGATTGCTTTTCTGAAGATATGAATGTCATCATTTCCTATTTTCTTTGTTTCCTACTCAGAATTAAAAGACAGACATAAGACAAAAATACGGAAAATGTTTTTGTTCCTTATTTTGACGAGAAGATAGTCAGGGGAATAGAAGCTGTCAAGTTTTCCTTGAGGAATATGTATTTATATACATAAACAGCTAGACAAATACAGGTAGAGCTTAATTACCTTCTTATAACTCTGGCAGAAAATGAAACTAATTCCAGGGTAGGCAGTAGAGTTACACTAGGGCTAAATTTAAAATAGATAAGCTGAAGAGCAAAGGTATCCTCATCTAATGGGTGGGAAAATAAGACCCACAGAGATTAAAGACTGGAGCACCAGAGGATTTAGAGCAAGCATTAAAAGGAAAGAGGCCCAGAAGCTAAAGCTAACGAGTCTTCTGGGGTTGTTTCTGTATTTTAAACTACTCACAGTCCAAGTCTGCCTCTCTCTCGGTGAAGTAAACAGAGAACTGGATTTAAGACCCAGCTCATTCGGGATGTTCTGGGGAGACTGAGCCTTTTGCACTGCAAAGTGGCAATTATGAACTGGTTAGCAGTTCAGGACTCTAGGTATAACCCCCATTGTGTATAGACAACTCTCCTACTCCTTGAGCCAGCTGGTCCAGTCACGGTTCATAATACTTCTGATTTCTCCACCCCTCCACATCTCTGATAGAGACATTTCACGATCCAGCCAGAGCTAAGTTACACACACTTCAACACTTCTGTTTTGACCAGAAACAACAGGTCAACATCTGAAATACTTTCTTTCAGAAATTAATCCCCTCACAAGCCAGTAGATCATTTCTTGTCTCTCATATCAAATCACTGGGTGGTGTGGCAGAGGGCAGAGCTGGGACCACTACCTCCCATGTCTCAGTGGAAAATAACTCTGCATCCTACAGTGAACTTTGTAGAACCACATCAGAGGACATTCTTGCCTTGTCAGCCAACCTGAGTTTAACTCTCACAGTATTTTTCCTTTCCCCATCTATCACTTCCCTCCTTATTTTCTCCACTCCTTTGTTTCCAAAGATGAGACTAATTCACTCATGTTTCCAAACTCTATTGCTGTGGGAGAATGATGTGAATGTGCTTTATCCTCATTAATTGTGAGTGCATCTTGATATTAAGCTTTTATTTCATTGGTTGTCTGTTTTTCTTTTTAAAATTCCTTCCTCCGAACAAACACATAGTGAAAGAGGCCAGTTTCTAGGCAGTTATCAGACAGCTTTCATCCCTTTCTTGATACACAGGCCATCAAACTAATAGCTTCATGCTCTCAATTTCACACTCCAGGAATGACACAGAAATGTAACTGGGACACATGTACCACAGAAACAGTACCAGAAATAACAGATTTGAACCTTATTATTAGTTCTTCCAGCATGAATTGGGTTTTATTTTGTTTTTTTTTTCTTAAAGCTTTTAAGTTCGAGGAAGCGATATTCTTCTATCACAAATAATGTACCACATTTCTGGGAATCCTCAGTGGGTCTGTCCCCAGCCAAGTCCTTTTGCCTTAAGACACCAAAGTATAATGAACTGACTCCCTCAAAACCTGACTGGATCCTCTGGCTTCTGGAGACATCGATGTTGTGACTCAGAGTGGTAAGACATTTTGAAGGTAAATTCAAATTAGATACTGATGTGTACATCCCAAGTATGATCTGTATGTTATACACAAGTATACTGCTGTGTATCTATAATATCCACAGAGAACACAAAAAGTCATCTCTTCAACAGGCAGTGCAAAATCTGTAGCTCCTTGCACAATGTTTTGCACAGTGGTCAGTTTATTTAATGTAAAGAGAACTTTGTACCATGTCTTGTACAAGATGGATTCTTAGTAGAGGTCTTTGACATCTCAAAGTCTTTGCTACTTCCAGGACAAGTATTTGTTTTTTTTTTTTCTCCAGTTGCTGTCCAGCTCAAACTCTGTTAACAGATGTGCTGGACATTTACTTCTGGTACCAGTGTACTTGTTATTCATCTGACATAGTCTTTCAGTAACTCCATGAATGCAGTAATTAGGAAAATGAAACTTAAATGAGAGAGTGCATGCAGCAATGTTTTTTTCCTTTCTGTCTTCCTTTGCTCAATATTGTCATTGTCTCCACCTCTTAACTTGTTTCTATGAACTTTCTGTATTTTAAGGAAGTTTTTACTTTATTCTTCAGTCCCTTTTGGCCACCTTTGATGTGTCTGAATGAACTTTGCTTGCTACTCTAATCACAGCCACTTTCCTCTCTTGTATCCAAACTTGAAAGCTAAATTCTGTTTTTCTACTTGGGAGGCTTTTCTTTAGCCTTGAGAATAATTTTGCCAAGACAAGTCCTCAAAGGTTGAGAATACAGTTTGGAAAGTCCTCGTGGGTTGGATGTGTTCTTTATGGGGAGAAAAAAAGAGATATCAGGGAACAATATTAGTATTGTATAGCCTCTTGACGTTTTTCAGCTAAATTATCAGATTCTCAGGAAAAGATTGCAAGCTAATAATCTGGTCTGAGGACTGGCTAACATCAAAAGTCCTTCAGTGTTTTTCTGAACTCTTTCTAGGCTGCCTGATTCAGTTATTCCATCTCAGTTCCCTGGGGAGAAATAAAATAAAATAAACCAAAACAGCTCTTCCTGACTTTCTGATGGAGAGGATGGGAACGATCTTCCATTATTCCTTTGAAGCAAATTTGACTTCATGGGGCATGCTGGATGTAGCTGTGACAGGTTGGTTGTGTGATCCCAAGTCAAGTATTTGATTTGAGTATGTTGTTGTTTCAATATTTCTTCCAATGACACATGGATTCACAGAGTTTAGGGCATTCTGTTCACTGAAGCTGGAGTCTGATGGAAGCAAGCCTGCTTATGTTCACTCACTCACGTTCAACAAGTTGTGTTCGCACAGATGTGTGTGGCTTGTGAATTACAAAAGCTCTGTGCAGAGCAGATCTGAAACACGGATCCAGAAGTAAACTTTGCAAATAGACCTGTCACAGGTCAGGATATGGCTCTGAATCTAGCCCCATTTTGATCCTGCTAATCAATAGAGTTTGAACAGCAAATCTGCATCTTTTGGAATGTCATTCTTCTTTACTATGATTTTCCAACTCACTTTTAGACAGCTGGTATCATTACTTGTTCCCATCTCTAGCTTTCTTAGCAGCAGCCTAAAACAAGGTTATGGACTTGCTTTCTACTCATTGCATGTTCTCAAAATCCTTCTTTACTGATGCTGTCATTTGTCTTCCTTTTCTTCTTTCAAAACTAACTCATTTTATCTTCATGCCCTCTCCCCTCTCCCCTCTCCCGACATTTCCCCAATGCCTAGGACATTTGATTTCCTTTTTGTACTGACTCATCCTAAATAACACTCCATAACTTTATGGGAATGTTCTGTTGGGTGATCTAGATTGAAGATGTAGAATTTCTAAGCACCATATCAAACATTTCTGTTACAACTCTGATAAGAAAACATAAAAGCTTTATTCATATTGTGGTTGTTTTTTCAATAACTCTCAACTGCTCAATGGATAGACTGTAAAGTGAAATGAAGCAAAAGATCTCATGGTACCAGAGAAGAAGAAGAAGTCATATGCCAAAGGAGTGACAGTCTTCGAATGGACCCTTTTCATTGAACATATGGAGGGAATTAAACTTGCCTCTAGCCACTGTAACTTAGATCAAACCTTGACTAAGAATAGAAAATTACTGCAGCTGCAGTAGCCCTTATCCCTGACCATCAGAGTCAGGAGGACTTATTCTTAGCAGCTCCCTAAGTGAATTTGGTTGTAATGAAAAAAAGTCTTCTGGTTGTGAAAGTATTTGTAATCCAGCAGTGAAAGCCATAAGGAAAAGCCACAGTTGGAAAACGAAGCTTCACAAATTTTGCTTGTCTCTCAGTCAGAAAGATCAAGTTGAGGACAGATTTCCAAACTGGTAAAGTATTTTTTTTTTTCTTTCTCATATTTCTCTATAATAGGGTTATATACCTTTCTGAAATCCATGCTTCACTTAATCAATGTTACTCCAAGTCTATATGGGAAATCAGATGAAAGCAATAAAAGTCCTTCCTCTCATTCAAAAGAGTTCATTTGAGAATTTATTCTATAAAAGCCCCAAATTTTCTACTTTTTCCACCACTTCTGGGTGAAAATCCAAAAGACTAGCACAACTTATGTTACGAGATAAATATGACAGAAATTAATATGGAAGCCATTGTAATATTACAGAAATCTTAAACCAAGTCTCATCTTCGACCTGTAAAAAATTACATAGCTGAAATACAGGGCATGTTGTCTTGCATTCAGGTAGACATTTCATGCTTTTATCCAGACAGACAAGATGACATTAGTCCCACTCTGCTCTAAAGTGGGACTCAGGTGTATCTAGGCAATCTCTACTGATATCCATCTACCATGGTCTTAAAGGCTGTGGGACAAGATTCCACAACTTCACTTAACATCCAGACTCTGTGATGGTGAGTCTTGTTATTCACCGTGCTCTCTGAATAGACGACCTAAATCCTTCCTGCTGAAGACTGACCTATCCTTTTTCCCTATTCTATCCTCAGTGCCACTGGGGAACAAAGTTTGCTATCATCTCTAAAACAACTTTTTATGCATGGCAGGAAAGCTTGGTTATCCTCATTAAGTCTTCTCCTTTCTAGATTAAACAAAGCTCATTTTTGGAACATCTCCTTGCAAGTCATGTTTTCTACTAGTGTATCTCTTCAATACATCTATGTCTTTGCTTCTAGAGAGCTCTCACATATTATGTCTTTGAGTTCTTAAGTTTATACTTCTGTGCTTGCTGGGGGCAACACATCACTCCTTTCGATTTCTGACCATTTCTTCAATTTACCAAGGAAACATGAATCCTGATGTTTTGTGGATTTTCTGGAAAATTTATTGTGGTAACATCATACCCCGATTCTATACAGGTGGTGCCCAGTCTGTCACTGGTGGATCTTCAGCTCTGCAGGCACCTCTGCCATAATGTATGCAGTAAATCCCCCTACTACATTTTCAAGCTGTGGATAGTGATGCTTTAAGTACTTTTTACAAGTAGTCCTACATCTGCTTTTCAATGATCATACCCAGGCCTCAGAAACTCTGTTTGCTGATGAGAACGACTTATGAGAATGTCCTACAAACCTCAGAATAGTTTTGATATATCAGATTTACATGTTCCCTCCATTCATTTTATCAGCTATCCTGGCATTAAGGGGAAATTAGATCGATTTTACATGGTTTGCTTTTCACAAACTCATGTTTCATCTTATCACCCCTTGGCTTGCTTACAAATGGTTTCCATTATGTTTCTAGTCTTCAAAATGAAAGTAGGACTGGCTCATAATTGCTGTCTTGTCTTTTTATTAGAGTAAGTCCTGTGCTCGCCATTCTGCAATGCCCATACATTCTCTTGTGTTCTCAGATGGGAACTTGTGTTCTCAGATGCAATTTCACAAGGGAAGTCCCGTGATGCTCATAAACATGTAAATGTTCATCTTCATATCTTCCCCCAGCCAAAGCCAGAGCTCACAGTGTTCTGCCACACAGGCGTGATCTCTCTTCATCCTTAGCCCTAAGGCTTATTCCACCAGCCAACTTCATCTGGCTGTCTTTCACCATGGGTTGGTGTGGTCATCTCCTCTTCAGGAGTGATTTGACATGGAAATCTACTTTCTCTTATCTGTCTCTCCTCCTTTATGCCGTGAGTTCTCTGGTTGCATAGTCCTGGACACTATCCACTCATGCATCTTTATCCATCAGTCAAGGACCAGATGCAAGCATTCCTGATGGGTGCTGTTGTACTAAAATGAGCTAAAATAAACTCTATCACAACAGGAAAACAAGAGGACTTTCATTTAAAAGAAAAAGGGAGAAAGACTTAAATAGATCAAAGAAAATGTATTCTCTACGGTGTATTGTCATGTGATATCAGAGTGATGAGATGGTTGTTGGACTTCTTATCTCAGCCCTGCTCCTTCTGGAGACCAAGAGCCATATTCTGCACAAAGATCAAGATCCTAGATGGATTAAAAAGAAAGCTAAATGCCATCAAGTTATAATTATTTTATAAAAGTCTTCAACCAGGTTGTGTTTGAATACTGCAAACCTTAACCAACAAATGCCAGAAGTTAAGAGGTCTCAGCTGAGGTGCACGTACATGCCAGTGAATGTTCTTAGATGATTTAAAGGGGAAAAAATGGGATTATTTTAAACCACCAGTTTTCGGTTAATGTCAACTATCAGATAAGGGATAGTAACTTCTTTTAAAGCACTTCACATCATTGTCTGAAACAAGGTGGACGTATAGTTAGGTGGACAGGGAACACATTTAGAAAGATTATAAAAATTGATGGCATAAGCAAATTTCTACTTAACGAACAAGAAAGAAAGATTTCTGGATAGTTCACAATTATTTGCATCAGCTGTCGAAAACTTTATTCTTATTAACATCACAATCTATTCCTATTAACTACCCAAGATACAAAAGTAATTGCATGAGTGGTCTAATCAGAGTAGTATTGACTGACTATTTGTAGCCTGTCGTGTCCACTTTTTTTTATCTTGCTCGGATCCAGGTTCACAGGCTGGAAACAGTTTTTGCTTCTTTTTCTGAAATCACAGTTTCTTCTAGCTGTGCTGCTTCTTCAGTGTGCAGACCCAAAAGGAAGCAGCATTTCTGCTACTGTAAAAAATGTAATGAAGAAATACTAGAGAAGGAAACGTCTGATTGTGATCTTGTCTAGTAGTAGTTTATAGGCATCTTTCCAAGAAGTAGATGGTATAGATACTCAGAGCAAAGGTTATGTCTTCTGAGGCCTCCAGAAATTCTTACTGAAAATGTATGAATAAAGGATTCTGGGTAGGAGGAGTGGATAAGCCAAATTATTTTAAGAATCACCTTCAGTTGATCTGAAACTAAAAGCTTTCAGTGCTTTTTGTCAATGAGATAAAAGGAAGTGAAAAGAAAAAGTGCATGGCTCTTCAACCCACAAACACTCAGCTTGAACATGAGGAAACTTTTCTGTGTATTTATACTAAATAACTGAACGCTAAATTTAGTAACAATCACAAATAAGTATCTGAGTCCAGTTTGAAAGGAAAACTTCATCTGAAAATGAAATACAACAACAGCAACAACTAAACAATTAAAATACGTTGAAAGGATGATCTCCCAAACTAAACCTGAGGCTGTGAGAAGTCCTGTGGAGCTGCCTGGTTTGGATGAATCAAAAGGCATTTTGCCCAGTCCTTGTTCTTTGTTCAAACTCTCACGCTCCAGCTCTCAGTTTCCCTGCTGGTTTCCTCAGCTCACTCACAGTGTCGCAGCTCTCTTACTGTCTTTCTCCTCCTCCAGCCCAGGCACGGGGAGGTTTCTCGCCGAAGGAGCCGCATTGTTAGCAGGCAAATCAGGTGTGAGAGCTTTTACTAGATGTGACTTCCTCTTGAACACAAAACTGCACTTCCAGCAATACATCACTGCCATTGTACAGGCTGGTTTGTGAAGAATTTTCTGAGGTCAGCATCCTTCGTCGCACAAGGCCAGACCTTCAGTTATTACCTAGCTCATTATGAGGAAAATGCACAGCTGGCTGTGGGGGCTGTTGGATAACATGTCTCTGCTGCTGGGAACAGATTTGGCCCAGTGATGAAAAGAAAGGAGATCTGCAGGGGCAGGAGGAGCTCTCCTGGAGAAAGAAAATTATGTATTGCCCCTTCTTTTCTCCTACCACATGTAGATTTGGTGCTTAGTGACATGGTTTAGTGGTGGACTTGGCAGTGGGTTAATGGTTGGACTTGATGATTTTAAAGGTCTTTTCCAACCAAACAATTCTGTGATTTTATGATTCTGTGATTCCCAGTTGGATGAACAGTGGTTGGGGATTTTAAATTTATTTATTTTCTTTTATTAAGTTGGTGCAAGATGGAGCAGCCTCCTTGCTCTTTTATTCTGTATCTGGAGGTAGTTTGACCCAAGAGTAGGGAAAATGTGAAGGTGCAATGGATGCATTTGTCTGTAGGGATAGTCGCACCAGGGCAGTTTGGATGACTCTGAAATCTTGACAAAGATGAGCTGGTCACTAACCCTATTACTGCAGGGCAGGAACACACATCAAAAAAGTGGTCTAAGAGGTGCTTTGTAAGCTGGGATCTCCTATGACACAGCTGTTTCTCCCTGGACAGCACAGCTTCCTCCCCACCCTGTGCATGGCAGTGGACTGATTCAGGTAATGAATTAAGAGTTTGATTGTCTGAATTTGCTGGATGGGAGAGGAATTATGATTCTATGTTGTGTTTTTGCAGTGTATTTCCATACGGCATCATCAGGACTAGCAAGGCTAGTCCATGACTAAAGGCTCATCATTAATCTGTCAGCTCTTCATATGACTTTGAGTTGCTGCAAATATCATTTCAGAGCTTCTGAACACTGAAATTCAAAGAAATCATATGCCAGAAGTGTCTAACCTCCATTGAAATTTTCCTCATGAGCTAGAAACTGAACTGATAGACAGCGTTTGCCCAACAAACCACCTTTTCTCCTTGTCCAGGCTTTACAAGCAGGAAGGGTTGCAGCAGGGATTGAAGTTGATAGATGCTGCGGACCCAAGGTAAAGCAGAGAGGATGTGCAAAGCTGGTAGAAGGGGTAGGAGAGAGGAAGAATGAGTTAGCCTTTTTCACTTGTGTGGGTGGCACAAAGGTAGTGCTATTAAACACCGTTCGGCTCCAAAGCAATGAAAAGAAACTTTTATGACAGGCTGTGAAACTTCTTGTGAATCTGACTCATGGGTTGAGCTAAGTCACCTTTGGGTGACTGGAACGGCAATAATGTAGTCAGCTGGCAATGCATCACCAGAAAGAGCAGTGAGGGAGCTGTATCACCAATGTTCATCTTACTATTAGAATATCTTAATTTATCTGTGGTTGCAGAAACAATGCACTAAGCGTGCGGCAGTGGGAATGTCAGCCGGTGACGGTGCCGTGTGTCCTACCCGTGTTTATTTGGAAGCTCAGGTCACCTCTAACATGAAAATGCCAGGGGTTGCTTAGGATAGCAGGTTGCCATGGTTGGCAAAATAGCCATGGGCTTGCAAACTGCTTTGCCTATGAAAAACAGGCTGGTAAGGGAAGGGCAAGAATGCACAGATGTTACAATTTCTGAGAAAAAAAGCCGGGTCCTGCAGCTATGGAACTGCAAGGCTAACCCCTGGGGCTGTCCTTCCAGCCTCTCACCTACCATGAGGAAGACTTTCTCTTCAACATTCCTGGAGAGAAACTGTGCTGCCTCTGCAGAAAAAAATGAAGAAAAGGAGTCACAGAGAGCTCTGTTTCTAGCTTAGTGAGATTGATTGTAGACCTGTTTCTAAGAGTGCTTTATTCAGGAGGAAGCCTTGTCTCCTTCAGGGAAGACTGTCTGAAGACATCTTCATAGAAGTGGATTTTAAGGAGCATCTTTAATAGTGTGCAATAATAACGTGTTTGCTAGCACGATGGTGATGATACCCTGGAGGTAGGTCATCAGATCATAACAACCGTGACAGATCCCTCAATGCCCAAAGAGTTGTGGCAGCTGAGACCATGTTCCTTGGGTTAGGTAGATCTTTTCGCGGAGGTTTAGGATGGAACTAAAAGGTGAGATGTGGATGTGACCTGGTGGTGAGACCGCTGCCACGGCCTCCATTCGTACTAGGTGACTGCCATGGGTCAGCCTAGAGTGAGCTATGCCTTGAACAGGGTAAGTCCCTCTTCTCCTCTACGGTGAGTGTTGGTCACTCTTCAGCTGTTCCCAGGTAACAGGGTGCAAGGTGTAAGCTCTGCAACTTCTGCCTGTGTTCGTGTAGCATGGTTGCAGTCCATCTCTGCCCCTAAACCCTTCCAGACATCAGAAGGCACCAGGTTGCTGATTGAAATTGTAGGAGAAGATTCAAAGTGCACTAACATGAAATGTGTCCAGTTTCTTTTCTAATGCCTTGGTGACTTGTTTTGATTTTGAATATAATTAACTTTTTTCTTGGACTTTTGAGAAGAACTCTAGTCCCTCATATACAAGTGTGGGATGATTACCAAGAAGGATCACTCAAGGGTTAAATTTACAAATTTGTGATGTGGTAGGAAATGCCATATCCATGTCCTTCATATGCAAACCCATCTCCTCTTAAAGACATGGACAAAGCAAACGATTTCTCCATGACTAGGGTTTGGCCTTTACTGTTCATCCAAGAAGAGTGGGGAAATGCAGTGATTCTACTTTTCCAGTCTGGGTGATGTCTGTGCTGTGGGTAGGTCTCCTTCAGCGCTATTTTGTGCAGAGGTGCCACATACAGGTCCCAGTGGATTTGGGATTCTACATAGAATAGAATCATAGAACTTTTTGGGTTGTAAGGAACATTTAAGAGTCACCTCCTTACAGTGAGCAGGGACATATTCAACTAGATCAGCTTGCTCAGAGCCCTGTCCAATCCAACCTGGATGCAACATCTATCGCTTCTCTGGGCAACCTGGGCCATTGTCTTACCACTCACAGCATAAAAATATTCTTCCTTAGATCTAGTCCAAATCTTCCCTCTTTTAGTTTAAAACCATCACCCCTTGTGTGGTTGCAACAGACCCTGCTAAAAAGTCTGTCCTCATCTTTGTTATAGGCCCCTTTAAGTACTGAAATGCCACAAGGTCTCCCTGGAGCCTTCTTTTCTCCAGGCTGAACAACCCCAGCTCTCTCAGCATGTCCTCACAGCAGAGAGGTTCCAGCTCTTGCATCACTTTTGTGGCCTCTTTCGGCCCTGCTCCAACAGGTCCCTGTCTCTCCTGTGCTGAGGACTCCAGAGCTGGACCCAGCACTCCAGATACCATCTGCATTATTTACCATACAGGCACCTGGCCGCTAGGAAGTGTGCTGAGACCACCACATGGATTTAATCTCTTCTACCAATCAGCTGGGATAAGCTCAGCCCTTAATTTCTTTGCTTTAGGCTGAGTGCTCTGAATTGGGTTACTTTTGAAGTTGTATACCCCTTTCCACCTCCTCTCTCTGCCCCACACGTGCATCCTCTCCTTTCCTCCGAGGGAAGTGCTGCCACGTAACGCTACGGGAAAGAAACAGGAATGACTGACACTAGATTTATTTGAAAGGTGCTTTTAAGGCATCAGCCTAGGGACGCTGTGGGAAGTCTGGCCCCAGGAGATGAGAGGTAGCTCAGGAGAGGAAGGTGAAGCAGGGCCAGCCAAAGCCAGGTTAAGTCACCCCTCCTGTTTTTCGCTTTTAAAGTTTAAATCCTCCTGCCCTCAGCTAATCTATCATCTGCTTGTCATATAGTTATTGATTTGTAGGCAATATTGTGACTCTGCAACATATTTATATGCCCGTACATAGATGATAAGTAGATTAAAGAGTAGGTAGGTAGCTGGATGAATTGTTATTTTGCACTTCCATACTGTACTGAGCACTGGTGTAATACTGCTTGAAAAAAATAATCAATAAACAACAAACCAGAAAATAGAGTAGCCGAAGGAAGCACTATGTGTCTATCTGTCTGTCTGCCAACCAACCTGACTTCTACCTTGTCATAAAGGGTCTCTTGAGACCATAAATCATCTTGTTGATCTGGGGGCAATTGCTTCAATATTAAATACATACGAAAGTCTTTTTCCCTCCCAACATCAGAAATTCTGTGTTAACTTAATGCCCAGTGAAATGAATGGAACTTGGACAGGTTTTGATCCCAGCTCTTTGGAAAGTTTGTATCTAAGGCACATTTGAAGAATAACAATATAAAATTAAGTATATTTGTAGCAGATTTTTATTACTCTGTGTGATAGCCTGCGTGCCTAGGTATGCATAGATATCGCTTAGCGGTCTTACAGGCAAAGAGCCCCTGATATTGCAGCTGGACTTCTTTATTACTCCTTAGATCTATGTGGTTATTCAATATACATGTCTGTCTATATAATCTAACTATATATTTCTACCTTATATATAATACATATATTAAAACTATATACGTCTGTCTATTTTAAAGGTATGTTTAGCACATCAATGCAGTGTGACTGTATTAGAAAGCTGTGTGTATATTTGGAAAAATCCTCTGTGTTGTATAATGCAGACAGGCAGTCAAACATTCGGCAAGGGTTCCAGGCGGCGTGAAGGTAAGTTGAGTGAAAATGTTTATGCGAATGTTCAAAGCTGGGGAAGTTCGAATCTTGTACAATACAATTAAAATGTGTATTTTAGTGATAACTGAATCAGAAATAAACACAAAGAAAATACGAGAGAAGAAAGGAGGAAAAAATTACGCACTGCCGACATGCTCTGAATTAATTTGCTAGGTAGAAACCATGATGTCGATGTAGATACTGTATCTGCAGCTAGCTCCACAGAGAGAGAAATAACCTCTATCTAATACTGGGCTGATATGAAGGACTTTGACACAGTTTGAAAACACAAGTAATGCATTAGAGTTAAAAAATAGCATTTCTGCATTACAGGGTCCAAAGGAAATAATTTATGCTGCAGGCTTTTTTGTTCTAGTGACGATTATTTTATGAGAAATAGGTTTTGATTTCTAAACTTAGCCATGCTGCCCATAAACAGTACTTTCTGGGGATTAGTGATTGATCTTTCCATTTCTTAGCTTTCTTGGTTCTCTTCACATCTTCTGCTTCCCAATGCGTGTGTGTGTAAGCTCTGTAGCCAAATGCAGAATAGTCATCTGGCAGAAGCAGTAAGCCACTGGAATATAGACATATTTCTGCCTCCAAATTTTACCAAGTCTCCAGTTAGAAGACTGATGATGGCAGAAAGATTAAAGTTTGACCTTCATTTCCATCAAAAAGGAATTCCCTTATTCCTTCAATGGACAACGAAAGTCGGTACTGAAATACTGGCTGAAGTCAGCATCCAGGCAAAACCTTTGTTGATTTGAAAAGAGTGATTGTCAGAGCAAAGATTTCAGAATTAGAAAGGCAACTCAAAAGAGTGCTTGAGTGCACGTTGAAATCTGTCTTTCAGGACAGGACTAATAATCCTTGCAATTAAGGATGGGAACTTGCATGCGGTTTATTTCCCTCTGGCTCAAGCTCATTTCCCAGGTTACCAGCAAGGCGTTAATAAATCTTTCCGGTGAGTACAATTGCTGGTGAACTGCTAAAGACGTGCTATTCCCAATTATCGAAGAACCCATCATATCTTTACATATTTATTAACCCATCTTCTCTATTTCAGCACACTTGTGCATCCCATGAAGGGTGAATGTTCATCTGGTAGGACTTTAGCGTGATTGTCTCCAAAGGACAACTACTGGGTATATATTACATAAAATTAATATCAGGCTGTAAAGTGCTTTGCTAGAGCCGGCTGCAGGCAGCAGAACAGCCCTTGTAAAAATTGCCCATTAGAACGATCCTTCTAGACACAAATTAACTTCTTCAAGCTTCAAATTCTTACTAGAGGTGATTGAATTTGAAGCATGGTGCATGGTCACTTTATGTTTTCTCTACAGTCAAGAGAGCTCAATAGTCACCTGCTGAGGGTGATTCACATTATCTCATATCTGAGTTGTTCTGTGACTACTGCTATCTTACCTCAAGAGCAACTACTGTCTACATTAGGTGATCCTGTTAGTGCCTTAGGTGGGAGAAACTGGTCCTGGGCTTGATTGTATGGGATATCTCAATGGGTTTTGTTAGCATAGAAGGAAAAAAATTGCAAATAGGAAAAGGGAGTGTTATACCTCTGACTACTCATCCACTGAGCCAGGCAAAAGCACCTGAAAAAAGAGACAGCATTTGTCATTCATGACCTCCTCTTTACTTATTTTATTTTTTTAAAATTTTCAAATTATCGTTTACTTAGATGACACAGAAAATGGCACTTGGCCCAGAAGCCAAATCAAACATAATTGGCAAACAATCCAATTGAGAAGACAATGATTATCAATAGGTTAAAACCTATTTATACAAACCACTGGCAGAAATTCTTTTGAAAAACAAATGCATTCTCAGAAATCAAGTGTGATTTCAGAAAAGTGAGGATTAATGAGAGAATAGTTGTGTATTGGTGTATTACCTGAATTGCTTCAGATAATTCAAATTATCACTAAACCTTTGGATGGCTGATGCAGCCGACGTGATCTCTAGGAAACAAATTTTCTACCCAGTGACCACACAGTGGGCTGAGGAGCCCACAGTCGCATCCAGCCATTTTTGACTGCGTGAGCTGGGTCACTGAATACCTGCCTGGGTCTGAGAAGGGTGTGGGTGGCCTTTGTCACAAATCTAGAGTGAGACTTAATCATACACCACATGCCTCCGGGCAGACACTTTTCTTTTTCAGCAAATAAACCTGTACCAATACTGCAAACATGATCAATAATACAGTAGAATATTTATAGGAGCACTCCCATCCGAGATTTTCCTTCTTGTGCTAGAGACTAGAGAAATACAAATAATCCTGAGTTTTTACAACTTCTTCCTACTCCTATTTCACAACCCACTTTTCCTTGCCGGCTGTTGTGAGAAAGTTATTGTTAAGCACTGATGACCTCTGCACCTTAAACTCTGTGCTAATCCTGGCGTACTCCTTTGCATTTCGGTTTGCCGCATACCTTAACGTGAGACCAGCATGTTTTGTGTTGCGGAAAGGAATTTTTTGGGCTCACAACCTGTATTTCATGGAAACACGTTCTGCTAGTGGAAGCACCAGCGGTTCAAGCATATCCTACTTTTCGATGCAGCAGAAAAGAAATGTTTGGAATGAGGCAATTTGAATCTTTACATTGGGAAAGAAAGAGAAGCAGGAAAGCTGCTGGTTGGGAAAAAGTCAACATCCATTTCTATCTTTTTGCTTGTGATTAAATAACAAGGCCGATGTTGGATTTTTGGATTGCTGCCGGGCCTTTGTTACTGCCTTTTTGGCTACGTCTATGTTGTATCTCAGGAAATAAGTCGGAGAGCAAACTGAAGTTGCCAGCCCTCCACTACCTAGCTTTGTGGACCCAAGGTGCCTTTATGAAATGTAGCACGCCAAGCTGTTCAGGATGCTTACAGATCCCATATACATGTTGTCTTGGGTCCCTCCTGGAAAAGACCTCAGGTGATTTGTTTTGCATGTTCTCAGTCGGGTGACTTTGCCACGGGAGAAAACAGAACAATTTGTGCCCAACATGTCTATACTACAGATGTGTGCTGCTGATTAAATTTAGGCCACGCAGCAAGTCTGGGATTAACACAGGCTCAGACTTGAGGTGTTCATAGTGGAAGGGGTCTGGCTTTGGATTCAGACATTTATGTTTATATATAAATGGACTTTGGAGGATGATTCCACTGTGCCTGCTTCATGGTGCCCTTTTGGCTGCGGTGATTGCACTGCCTGCATATTTACTTTGTCACCTATGACTATGGCACTGTAAGGTCCCTGTGTGGGTCCACAAAGCACTGAATCAACAAAAGTTTCTATGTATCTTGGCTCTGACAGGTACGGAAAAAACCAGGAATAGAAACTCGCAATAGGAAATGAGCATCTGGGCATTCTGAGATGTCAATCAGAGGACCAATTATCCAAAGATTTACGGCATCATTAAGGAAGTTTTCCACAGACTTTGTAAAGGAAGGAAGGAAGGAAAGAAGGAAGGAAGGAAAGGAAGAAGAAATAAATAAATAAAAGTAATAGAAAAAGAAAGAAAACAGAACAGTGAGCAATTCTCTTCAGAAAAGTAGTTGTAGTTCATTGAACCTTGTCTTCCTTTTGCCTCCCTGATCTTAGGTAAATATTTGAGTGGAGTCCAAACCAAATACACACACCAAAATAGCAAGGGGTGTAACTGATACCAATCTCCAGCACTAATAGAAAAGGCTACTTTGAAGGGGGAAGGGAGAGACCTTTTCCTAGAACAGCTATTGCTGAGGTGAAGACTATCATACCCTTTGACTGTACAATGGGAATTAAGTACTTCCTGCAGCAAGCATGACAACATATCCCGTTTTAGAAATGTGGCCATTGCTGAGATGGTGGAGGAGCTCTAAATGTCCAGTGCTCTTTTATAGCGTGTCCTGGTTTGAGTTAGAATAGAACAATTCTGTCCAGTGATTTTACTTTTTAGCTCAGTCTCTTCTACATAACTACACTTTCTGAAATTAACAGAATATTTTTGCAGACAGTGTCTGCTTCTAGAAGTGGTAACACTCAATGTTTACATTTACTACTGAGAGTTGATGTGCAGAATGGCTTTTACTTGCTCCTATAGGAATTAAATTCACTGCTAAATCTTGCGTGCCACGTTGAGGGTGCAGTAAAAAGTGGCACCTGTGGGGAGGAGTGGATAGGACAGGTGACCCTAAATGAATCAACAAGGTATTCCGTTTCATATACATCACAATGATTAAGTTGCCTTCTTCAATGGTTGGCATCCGAGGAGGATTCCCTCCATTCTTCTGCCTTCTATCCCAATCTATGCATTCCCGATTTCAGTTCCCAAATCCAGCTCCTGAATCTGGTTCCCATCTGCTGCTGAGTCCAGTCTGGGACTTCCCCAGTTAGTGGCTTTGTATATATTGATATATATTTCAATCTACAGTCATTGTTTTGTTAAAGCTCTTTGTGTTTTCTTTTCTAATCGATAAGTCTCTCCCCCTTATTCCCTTTCTCTTCCCTTCTGTGAAGGGAGGGGGGTTAATAGAAAACATGTCATTCCTCTAGTGACCAGTCCAGCCCTTGCCCTTGACCCAGTGTTTTTTATGAAATTGTCCTAAAGTCTCTCATACATGTTTTGACCCCACATATTGCAGTAAGTGCTCAGGCAATCTTTTCTATGCAGTAATAACCGCTCAGATTTCCTTGGATGCTCTCTGTGTGTTGTGAGTAGGAGGTGAGGATGAAAGGCAATGTATCAGCAGAGAGGAGAAATCCAAGCCACAGAAATCGAATAACTGAACTCTCTGCAGACAAGAGCCCATTGCATAATGCTATGAATACAGCTAAGTCCAAGCCATAGGTGCTCACCTTCTGAGTTAGGCAACAGAGGAGACAGATAGGGCCAGAGGAGCTGTTGGATGGAGATACCCTCGGTCATTCAAATGCCTGAGCTGAGACGTGAGGAGGCTGAGCCATTCATCATTCCATGCCAAACCAGGCATCACACCTAACATGCGCTGAAGATGTCCTCACATGGCTAATGGGTCTAGACTTACCTATCTGTAATATTCTGCAAGTTACAGGAATTTAGAGGTGACAGAGACACAACGGTGGTCAAAGCCTATGTTGCATTTTCACTGGTGTAAATCAGCGTAACCCCACCCGTGGTTAGTGCTGCAGACATTTACACCAGGGGAGGAGCTGGCTTCCTGCCAGTGCTGGCTGTTACAGAACATATAAAAGGTCTTTATATGAGGAGGAGTTTATGGAAGGGAGTGGCAGCTTATTACAAAGATGGAGCTGAGCCTGCCTTTGGGACAAGACCGTGGAGCTCTTTTGGAGACAGCAAAACCCAGGCCCAATGCATCTGGCACAAGGTTTCTGGGGATTAAAAAGGATCTTTGACTTCTTTTGCAGTGGTGAGCACAGGTTGTCCCTTGTGTTATTACACCGTGCTGTACACCTCTCCCACCATTTCTTCACACTGGGTAAAAAACCTTCCTCTCTGGAAGGCCTGTGATCTTCTGGGAGCGTTGCTGCTGGCTGTTAAAAGGCTGCTGCATTTGCCCCAGAGGAGAAGAAGGGTACAGATACGCACCAGATTTCCACATTGTGTGAAAGGAGCCTTATAATTATCTTATACATTACAGTTGGGAGCCTTAGGCAAAGGGTAGGCTCCTGTGCTTTCTCTTGACCCATTGTGTCAAGCTTCATGTGACACAGGGTGGGGAGGTGGTTGCCTCTAGACTTCTTTGTCGTGTAATGATAGTCATTACGTGACAAATGGGGCTGGGCCAGCCTGCCTGGGCATGGCTCGAGGTTGGATGGTGTAGCTGCAGGATGTGTTGGGCACTGAGGCGAGGAAGGGGCTGGAATATCACTGGTTGGTGGGAGTTGTGGCTTTCTCAGAGGCCTCCAGAGAGCAGGCCATATTCTGGGGTGGTTGTGAAGCATCCTGACAGCTCTTGTGAATTTGGAGCCCATGGGCCGTATGTGGTGACGGTTAACCCAGCTGCCTGCCACTGCTCATGCCAAAAAGAAGAATTGTTTTCATCATCCCTTCCTTCCTTATCCTCTGACAAGGTCTGACCTGCATCTTGTCCCTTTGTCCTCAGAGATGGGCCAGCTTAACACCTTTTTGCACCTTCTGGCTTTGTCCGTATAATAAGGACCAGCAGGAGCCGGTGTACCCTGCAGAGCTACCTTCTCCATGATGGTTCAGGATCTCTTCAGAAAAGCAAAGATGAGATAAAGTAGGAAATTTTTGACAATCTGTATGAACAGACTGTACTTAGCTGTTGTCACTGTGGTATAATAGGAGAGGATTTGCTCTTGTGAGGAGGGATGGATGTTCTGTAATCCCCCTTAGCCTGGTCCAGCGCACCGTGTGTGGTCTGGGTGCTGAGGTGCTGTTGCAGATGAACTGACTTGTTCAGGCTGTAGCTGTGTGCAGCCAAAATTAATTCCAGGATTAATGCTTGAGCTGGCTGTGGAGACGCTGTTCATCTCATAGAAATGCTGCAATTGTTGAACTATTGGTGCAGTCACCTCTCAGAACACAAATTTCCACAAAGAAAAAAAAATAATCAGATTTTGTTGGGTTTTTGGTTCACATAAGGAAAAATGTTCCCTTTGTGTCCAGCTTTCTTGGTTGGACAAATACTTTTATTTTTATGAGTCTGGTTGTTTTTGTTTTGGTTTTTTTTTTGGCTTTTTTTTTTCACCAGAGTCAGGTCCAAGAGTAAAAGGACAAACCTGGTCTTTCAATGTGCTGAAGCGAAACGCTTTGATCGCCTTGAGTTTTTCTAGCAATGCTTGAAGCCCACCAAATTGCTCAAATGGACCTTGGGCCATGGGCAGGATCGGCTTCCAGGCGCTGACAAAATCAAAGTTTTATGAAAGAATTCCCAGTCTGCGGCACACCCCACCACCCCACCCAGGGGAGAGAGATTATGGGAACTCATATCACAGAAAGATCAAGCTTCAGTTTAATCACCTCTTGTTAATGCCTTTCTTATATTGGATTTTAATATATTTTTAATCTGTTTTTCATTCTTCATGCTTTATCACCTGGGTGATCTGAGCAAACAGGAACCAACCTGATGCTGGGACCGAAAGGCAGCCGGGGAGGTGTAAAAACAGAAGCAAAATTTCCCAGGAGTTTGTGGAGGAGGGATGAAAGCTGAGGACTGGTCTGACAGAAAAACTTTAAACTGGAACCGAGGCAGCTCATGTGATATGGTCCTGTTGTGTGACCTTGAGTCCTTCCAGCTTGTGTTCCTCCAGCCTTTTGACTGCTGGATAATATAACTAATATTTAGTTATATTATTAGATGACCTTTATTTTTTTTCTGTGTACAGCATGAAGCCCACTGAAACCTTCTTCCCATCTACATGCCATAAGTAATGTCACACACAAAAAAGAAAAATCTTGAAATCTTGAACTAATGGCACAGAGAACCTGTTGAAAACTCTTTCTGAGGGACTTCTCCCATCCCCCTCCATGCTGAACTTACTTTTCCTTCAGCTCAAAAAGACCCTTATCAACGTTTCAATCTTTCCATGTAAATACACTGACAAGTGTCAGGCCCTGGCAAACCTATAATTAAGGCTGAACACAATTTGCTAATAAAAGGTAAGAAACTCTGGGTTGAGTTTACTTACATTGTCCCCATTGGGCACTTTCCATCAGAATCTTTTATCTGCTTCTGCAAATGCCACTTTGACATTATTTTTACTGAATCGATCAAACATGAACGCTACAAATTCTCCTCCTTGCCAAGAAGATGCTCTGGCTTCAGAAATAAAGATTTTTGTCATCGTTGTTTTTGTCATTGCAGCTTCTCTGACTCACAAAGCACAGTGAGCTTTTGGAGGGAAAGAATGAGGAAAATAGAGGGGGGGAAAGAGAAAGAGAGAGCGAATTGGAGAGAGAGAGAGAGAAAACGTGAGCCAGAGATTGTGGCAGGCTTTACAAATTGGCACAGTCTTATCAACAGCATTTCATGGTTTTCTGGAACTCTTTCAAAGGGAACTTGCCTTTGTATGCACGGGCTTAAGCTTTACTAATATTTAAAGCTATATTTAAAAGTTTATGAAAATTACTTCTGAGCTCCTCTGTCTCTTAAAATCGCCAAGGCCAATGCCTATTTCTCGCCATTATCCCGCTCGCCCCCCTTCCCCCAAAGTTTCTGTGGTTTTCCTGTCCTCTTCGTCCTTCCTTGGCAGGCTCCCTGTCTTTCCCTCTCCCTCCCCGTTTGCTGCACGTCCATCATCCAGCCTTCCCTCCCGACTTCTAGGGTGGCTGGGAGAAGAGTTTTGTTTGGTGGGTCTGTTTGTAATGGGTAAGTTCCAGTTTTCAACAGTGCTGCTCTCGGCTACATCAGTCAGTGTGTAAGTAAATACATCTCTCATGTTCTTTCTCTTGGCTCCCTGCTTAGACAGAAGGTCAGCTGGCTTTTCTCCTTGCTTCTCTCTCTACCCAGGTAGGTCTGGGTCAGCGGAGCATAGTCTGAGACCTCTAACAGCCCATGGTGGCATTTTCTACCTAAAGCAGATGTTGAAATAGCTCGGGTGACGCTTAGTGCAGACGCACACTTCTTAATGATATTCAAGGGGAGAAAGCATTCCAGCTTTCTACTGATGGATGATAGACTGGTGCAAGTCCCAAACTGAGTCCAGATTTGCCCACAACTAATGTTATTTGTGTGCAGATAGGCACTCAGGTGCATACTTTACCTGAGCACCAAGGCTGTCTGAAGGAGAGAAGTCTAAACAGGTTCAACATCTTGGCCCAAAGATATGTCCTTCCTCTGGGCATGGATGGAAGGGGGACACGTGGAGAGGAGGGTGATTCATGGCTCCTGGCAGGCCATTCTTGGTTGTAGCTCTTCCAAAGAGCAGTGGTGACAGTTGGAGGGGAGTTTGCCTGGCCCTTCTGTGATGGCCATGTCTGAGCTGCTCATACTTTTAAAAGCATCATGCTAACATACACATCTGTCCCTGCTCACTGCAGGGATGTTGGACTAGATGACCTTTAGAGATGACTTCCAATCCAAAACATTATATGATTCTATGATCTGCAAAGGAATTGCTTTTTAAAGAGAACCACTTCTCTTCAGGGCTGTTGATGGAACTGGAAGTGGCTTTCTCAGCTATGTCAATATCTACACCTTAAAGGTCTAAATAAAGATGAATCCTTTCTAGGGTAAATGACTTAGAGAGGTTTGAAGGTGTCAGATACCAGCTAATACACTTCAAAGAGACTTAAAATATTTTTGGATTAGAGTTTTAGTTGTATCATAAGAAAATCTTGTTACCTAATGTAGTTTTAAACACAAAGTGTGTGGCGGGGACCATATTAGGTCAAGTCAGAGGGCCCTAGTGGTCCAGTGTCCTGTTTCTAACTGCATTCAAGAGGAAATGATGAAAGAGAATAAACTACTCATAAACTACTCAAAAAAAGTGTCTGTGCCTCCAGCATTCACTGATGTAGACACCTTCAGCAAACTGCATTTATAGAATGAGACTTAATAGCTTCCAGTGCACCTATCTGTTGAAATTTCCTTTTTTTTTTTTTTTAAATAAAAAGTTTATACCTTGGGTATATCCAGTGGCAATGTCCTGCTTTCCTAGTTTAGACCCAGCTAATGAAGCCACGGGTGATTCTTTGCCTTCTCAGTCTCCTGGAAAGTGCCTGCTCTGTACCTGGGGCTATTTGGTGGAGTTACACTGACTTCAGACAGGATAATTTTCTACGACTTTGTTGCGACTTCAAAAGAGCTAGGCAAATGTGCCCTATCTGAGGAAGCGACCCCTTGCTTTACCTTATTCTATGACATTAAAAAGAGCAGCTTTGGTGTAGGAGAATGTCAAGCAACACCCTCATCTCTCAGCGCTTAAAAGTGCACAGGAATGAACCACAAGGAAAAGCTATAAATGACTTCTGCATCTCACAGTGTATCAGTTCTAATCAAATCCTTTATATAAATGAACCTCAGATCCTTTAGATTCCCTTTGAAGAAATCTTGTCCTCTGGCAGCTGGAACTGTAATGGTGGGAGTGACAGAAGTAGTGGCTGGGAGACACGGCTGTCTGCTCGAGATAGGATCAATGTTCCTGCAAGGGACAGCTGTGAATTCAGTGTTACAGTCAGATTATAAATCCCCTTAGATTTTACTGATGATTTTGAACAGAGAAGGGAACTAGATTTAGAAAAAGATGATATATAAATACACACGTAAATATAAATATTTATAAAGTCTGTGTATAGATAGTAGTCATGTAGCCTTCTCCCATGTTATGTGGTAGAAGGCATATTATGCTCTAAGGCGTTAATCGGAACAGGACAGATGAAGTGCGTATGATCATCTCTGTTTTACACGGCAGGGGAAAGTTAAGTGATTTGCCTGAGGCCAGAGACTAAATCAGTGTCACAGATGGGATGAGAAAGGAAGAGGCTCCAGTTCAGGTCTGATTTTCAACAGAGCAGGCAATACTAGAAAGAAGCAAAGCTCAAGCAAAGGGCAGTGGTGGCTTGTCACTTGGGTGTCCATCACATTGCTAAGAAGTGTTGGTAGGGGAAAGCTCCTCTGCCCCCTCTTTGCTTTTCTCATCAGATCAAATAGCAGCCAAAGCTCTATTATCATTCTTTACACCTCAGACTCCTCTTTGTCTCTTTTTCACGCTTCCTATGCACTGGAAAATTATTTTATTTTTATTTTCTAGGGGTCAAACATGTCAAAGCTCATATCCCAGGATCAATTTCTCTACAACAGTAAGAAATACCATCCCAGGCAGATCTTGTCATTGTAGCTCCTACTTTGTAAAAACACTCCAATGCCTATTAAAAATCAATGATCACACACACCAAATAATTAGTGTCATTATTAGTACTCTGGCATAACCTGCAGGGCTCAATTAAGATCCAAACCTTATCATGCTAGGTTGGGAAAACATATATTAACGCGGAGTTTTGGCTTTGAAGGTTTTACATTTTTAATAGATGGAATTAAGAATGGAGAAAAGGAACTTATTCTCCCTACTTCGCCATCGGAACCCTGGGACCTGGAGATGTTAAGTGAGTTGCCCAAGGTCACGTGGGCTGTGTCAAAGACGGGAGCTGAACCTGTGTTCCTACATCCTGATCAAGAAGAACTAGGAGATGGAGCTTATAACTATGATGAGTCTTTAATGCAACAGGGAAAGTAATGAACAGAAGAAAGAGCTTGGGAAGGAAAGAAGGAGGGAGAGGGATACGTGTGATTGTGTTTCTCACAGCCAGGCTGTTCAATGACTAATAACAACTGGTCTTAACTGAGATGCTCCGGGAGATGTCTTATTTCATCTCAAGCCACTTAAAAAGCCAGTTTGTCTTAGAAAACCCTGAGCCTATAATCTAATGCCCAAATAACAACCTTTGCCATTAAGTCACTCTAAGGAGAACATGTATGTATATGTGTGTATATTTACAAATATATACACATCAAGTGTTTTACTTGTTTAACCTACATCTGTATGTATATATAATAACACATGCATGCACACGCCCTGCCCTGTCTTAAAATAATATGACTAAGTTAAGAGTGGGCCTATCATCGCAGCCTGGATATATAGATGATTTAGAAGTTGTCGTTAACATTGTCAACAAAAAAATATTTCATTGAAATCCATGTTTTAAAAAGCTATGCTCAAAGAAAAGCAATTAAGCAATGGCAGAATATCCCATCCTATAATATGCAGAATTGAATTCTGCTTTCATTTAATTTAACTTTTTTTTTTTAAATGAAATATATTTTTTTTATATAACCTTATGATATGACTTGGGATTGATATCAAATGTGAAACATTTCAAAGTCAGAAAATTTTTGAATTTAATCTGTGGGATGAAAAAAGCCCCAAATCATCAAGAGTTTGTATTCCAGGTGGGAAAAAAAAATCAGAACAATGGAAAAATATCCCATGAAATGGAATATTTGATTCCTCTGGCCAGGAAATAATGTGGCCTTTCTGCTTGTGATTCAGCTCCCTAGTTTAAATGAATTCTGGTAGAGCTCCAGTGAATATAATACATT
Organism: Baryphthengus martii; assembly: GCA_013396935.1. NCBI lineage: Eukaryota > Metazoa > Chordata > Aves > Coraciiformes > Momotidae > Baryphthengus > Baryphthengus martii. Next base: position 352,023 of record VWZK01021398.1, read on the forward strand.
TTTCTTGCGTTTTCCCACAGACTGGGCTGTTTATTGCATGGGTGGGACCTGCTGCAGTGATGAGTGGGGTCGGGCAATGAAGACCCTGTTCTAGCCTCTGGGACGAAGATTTCCTTTGCAGTCTTTATGGGTATCAGGATCTCTTGCACTGCAGAAGTAGATTCTAGCTCTGCTTCTGACAAAGGTTTCCAGCCTGATCATTTTGTGTTGGTTTTGTACAAGTGACCGGTTGCTGCGAGTTTCCCATCTTGGAGGTAGCCTGGAGATGCAGAGCCCCTTTCACCAAACACCTCACAAAGGATGCTAGAAAGCAGCTTTCTGTTTGCCAAAGAGTGAGCACCCCAAACTAGCAAACACTTTTCACCTTAACCCTTCTGTACTTCAACCTGTGGAGACATGAGATCAAGAAAACTCCCTCAACACAGAGGTGTTACAGAAAGAAAGGCATAAACATTTGCAGCGCCTTCGGATGTTAAAGTGATGGGCATTGAGGAAAGACCCTTGTGGGTCTGTTCTGTCATTCTGTCTTGGGGCAAAACTGGGCTAGCGTACAAAAAAAAATTGCCTTGAGGGTCATGCATCACATGAGAAAGAAAGTAAAATCCAGACGAGCTTTGGACTATGGGAGCTCTGTCCAGCCTCTGCACAGAGTAAGACCTTAGAGGAAGAAAAATAAGTGAGCATGTATTTGCATTTCTTTTGCAGGATGGCTGTGTGCAGAATAGCAGCTTTAATCCTGGAGCTTCCAAAGTGTTGGACGCTTGACTTGGGGATCTGAGTTAGAGTTGTTTGATGTACTATTTTTTTTGCATCTTTTTACACAGACACATTAGATAGGCAGCATATATTTACATTCTGGACTTATGAAGTTGTAGCTGAACATTTTTCTAAATTACTGTGAAACTAACACTTTTCACATCCCGTTCAGTTGTTTTAGGCATCCTCATTTGCACTTTAACTGGCGCAGTCGCAGGTTTGACTTTGTTTTTTCTTTGTGCTACGTTGGCGGCTCTTTCCCGTTTTCATATATTTCCATCTTCTGGTTTAAGTGACCTTTCCCATTCACCCTTAAAATTCCACCCAACCAAAAACTGGTCCTGCCTCCAGGCCTGTGACTGTGGCCTCTGTATCCCTGGACAACGGGGTGAGGAAGGCAAAAAAAGGGACATTCCTGCAGGTCCTCCGTGTGTGGATAACAAATAGGGCACAAGAGGTGGGCATGTAAATCAGAAATCACTCCATTAGCTTGTTAAGCATTTTGGAGTGACACCAGGTACATTAGGAGCTGGCAGCCACAATGGAGGGTTTCTGGCCATTTGATATTCATGAGATGAAGAAGGTTTAAGAAGAGAAAAGGAAGGGGGAGGGAGGGATGTGGCCTTTCTAATGTAAACACCATTATCATTTGAAAATCAATTAGCTCCTTGCACTGAGGGAATGAGGAGACTTAAGGCCCTTTTCTGAACTGCTATTGTGAACCTGGGTTATTTACTTTAATTAAGAGGAGACAGAGTGGATTATTGTCTCAAACTAAGGAGTTGGGAAGAGTCAGAAAATTACACTCTACCTCACTGCACAACAAAGCCAGAGTAAGAGACAGGCTCCAAACCCAACAAAGTCAGTAAGAAATTAGCCTTTAATCTGGATTCGTCCTACATAAGGAGCAATCAAAAGGAAGCAAGGTTTGGAGCCTTCTTGCTGAGCATCAGGCACGATATTGCAGTGGCTGTCACTGCCAGCACTTCTGTTGAAGCTTAATGTTGGGACTGGAAGGGACTTTTGCCCATGGAAGGGCTTGAGTTTGAAAGCAAAGGGGCACTTTGGCCTAAAATTTGACACATTGGGGTGTCAGGCGTGCGGCTGCATATCTTTCTTCTCCCTCTGACATGATCATGGAGCAACGTATTGCTTTAGAAAGAAATACATGGAATTGTTGATGCAAAGATGTCTCTTTTGGATGAGGATGTTTGTGGTTTTTTGGCTCTTATTTAATTCAAGCAGCTTGGATTAAAAAATTAAAAAAAAAACGGAGAAGAAAGAGGGGAAAAAAAAAAAGAAAAAGAATTTGGCAAGTGACTAATCCACAATATTGTCTAATTTGGCATATGGAGAAATACCCCCCTGAGGTACCTAATACTGAGATGTTTCAGCTCTGCTTTGCATTGCCCACTCTTACTCTGTGTACTTTGAATATGTATTAAGTCAGTCGAGCATGGCAGCTGCTGAAGGAGTTGCCACAGCTTACTGGGTAAATAATGATCATTTTTTAAATCATCTAAATGCGTATCTACCCCAAAGACCTTGGCGGTGGCTTATGGGAATGCTGATTTGCATTTTAAAAATTTACTCAGATGTGTTTTCAATTGCTGTGCCTCCTGCTGACTGCTGTATGCTCCAGTTTCAATTCCAGGGCCCAATTCTGCTCTCAGTTATGAATGGGTGAGTATGGAGTGTCATCACTGAAGTCAGCAACATGAAATCTAACTGCAGAACCACTCCACTCAATGAGTTTTGCAAGGAATGCAATTTGACACCAAGATTTTTTGGTGATTTTGCAATTTTAAAAATAAATCCTTGAGCACTGAAGAGTGCCTTTTCTTTTTTTGCTCTACGTGGGAGAAATAGGCCAAAGACAAGTTGCTGTCCAAGTTTTGTGTTGATGTAGGGCAGAGATAGATCATGTAAATGATCCCAGTCAGGCTCTTCTATACCTCTAGAAAACATCTTCCCAATACCAGACTTTGGGTCCTAGATATGTCTTTTTTTTTTTGTGTAGTTCATGAAAGCAAAACTAGCATCTTTTTTTCTGAATTCTTGGCACACATCCAAGCTCACTGACCCTTCACAAACCTGGAACCATTCTCTGTGTCCTATCATCAGAGACAACTTGGCCTACAGTGAACCCAGAAACACACGGCTGTGGAAGCAAGTTGGAAGGCTTTTCAGAAGAAAACACTCGTTACTTTAGGCAGCATGAAGAAAACAAGTATTTTTGTTCTCTCAAGCATTCAGGGTCCTTTCTACCAGACCATGGGGTCTACCTCTCCATTGTAGATGGATTCCTTGTTTCTCATTTGGTCCTGTGATTAAGCCAGACTCTTTCCTATGACAGCCATTCCCTCTTTTCTGCTCATGTTCCTCATGGGCAAGTGTCTACCCATGCAATACAGGACTTATTGAAATGCCTGTCCTCACTCTGGCATCCAGTGAAGCAGATGTGTCTGAAAGTGTCTCAGCTGAGTTTTGGCCTGGCTATTTTACCTCTGAGTCTGTACCTTTTCCAAGCTGGGTGACTAGGCCATACCTGCTGTCTTGCACCTCACATGTGCCCTATGACTCTTCTGCCACCTCTCCTTGCTCCCTTTTAGAAAGTCCACTCTGTTTTATAGCACGAGATGCTCAGATCTCCAGGTTGATGTCACATTAACATGCTTATGGAGTGAGTGTTTTTGTGACCCAGCATTAATCCTGATCTCAGTTAGACCTCTTTGGGGGGATTTTCTCTTGTCTTCCCATTCACTAGTGAAAAGAAAATTGTCCCTGTGAATGACAGAGCTAAGCAAAGCTCATCTCTGTCTACCCTCACTGAGCCCACATGCCAATGCACCATCGCCAGATGTCACATGGCAGTGGAAGTAGACCTACAAATACACATGGATAAGAATCAAAGCCTAGGTGAGAAATGATGAGTGTGGAGAAGTGAAGCTCCTCACAGTCACAAATCAGACTTAGAAACTCTTGGAGATGAAGAACTGGACCCAACGATGCAAAGACAGCAGCAGCCTTCCTTAAATGAAGCATCACCACTAAAAGGCTGAACATTGTGCTGTTGGAGTCACATTCTGGAGGACCTGGGGAGGTGTAAAAGAGAAATGCTTAGTTGTTGCTCTCTCTCCCTCTGGCAGGGTGTAGCTTTAATACTTAGCCACAATGAGCACAGATAATGCACTAATTCCAGTGTTAGCTCTGTACATGTTGGATTAAAGTGAGTTCTTTATGTATATATTGTCTGGTTATTGTAATATTATTTTGTGATCTCAAATATACTTAATTGCATTAGAAATGGTGCACTGGAAACTTTTTCATCGTTATTAATATGAAAATAAATAAAATGAGGAATTTTTTTTTCCCCCTCCAGGAATAGATCAAATCCTCAACCTGAGTGCAGGGTCAACAGACCCACTGGGCTGAGCTGCTGGCTGCAGATAGCACTTATGCGGGTGTGCCTAGATGACTACACACAAGTATGCCACCTATATTTGCATTCCTACAGCTGTTCATTATTTGTATCTATTATACAGTGGAGAGAGCACGAATGTATGCAATTGAGACATAATAATGCAGGGATATGAAAGGACCAATCCATCAGTTCAAGTGTGTTTGGGTTTAAGGAGAAGGGGATGTACCGATAAATTCACTTATTTATTCTCACCAACTCTGGATGTATTCTGAGGCAGGGCCTGAGCCACCGAAGCTGCTGGAGCTGACAGTGATTTATATCAGCTGCAAGATCTGGCATGGAGCTTTTAAGTGTATTTCAAGCACCTCCAGCACTTCATAAAGATTTTTGGATGGAGTTTGGCAAATCAAAATCTGAGGGAAAGACAAATCCATTAGGAAGGAGAGTACAGGCTCAACTGTGTTTTGTGTTTAGGGATTCCTATCATGTTTTTTGAGGTCCTGTTCAGTTTTGACCATCTGGGTGTTCAGAGTTATGGGCTACAACCTTGAATAACAACCACAGTCTCATTCCAGAAGAACCCAAAAGTCCCTAAACACTGATTGAGTTGGACTGACTTCAGTGAGAAGATGGCAGGCAAGGTTGATCATAGACTTGATCATAGACTTTTGGGGTTATGTTGCCATCTCTTTATTATAAGCTTACAAATACAGACATGTGAAATATGAGATGCCCAGGAGTGCAGCCCAAGATGAGCGTAAAGGAGGAGGAAGACATCAAGCCAGCATCAAGGTGGAGGGTGCATAGGACTGGGACCCAGTGGCTGCATTCCTGGTTGTGCTGGGAAGCTGGAGTAATTCTCTTCTTGTCTCTGTTTCCCGTCTATCTTTTGTGAAGTTAATTATAATCTCACTGTAGCAGAGGGTAGGGGCTCTTACAGGACCTGTGAAGACAGTTGACCGTTTTTGCTAGGGTAAGCAGGTAAAAGTAATGGGAATGAGCCCTGGGGGAAGGTAGGGGTTGATGCAGGAGAGGGGAAATGGAGTGGTTCCCAGATCATAGATTTAAAAAGTTTCCAGCTCAGAGGAAAGGAGGGCTCAGACGGAAGCTACTTGGCAAGTGAAGGAACTGTTTCCCTCAGGGGTCCAGCTGCCTAATTTGCAGGAGGGAAAAATTGTTTTCTTTTGAGTGATGTTGCCACAGTCTCTTATTTCTATTGGAAAATAAAGCTAATTTTGGAGCTTAAACCCAAAATGTTCTGGCCAACAGGAAAGTGACTGGCAGGAGTCATCATCAGCCTACAGAATATCTTGTCTATGTGCAGCACCTGTATGATGGGTACTGAACATCTGCAGATTTTGCCATTTTCATGATTTAATAATAATAATCAAGACACTTTATTGCATCCTCAGCTTTCTCCTAGATGACTCAATTATCAAGGCAACTTGCTAAATTTAAGCACTGGTGTAAAGTCAGTGAAGTTAAACAGCAAAGAACTTGACTCCTTACAAGTCTGGTCAAAGGCAGATCTTAGCAGGAAACAATTCACTATAGGTTTAGTTCCCCCCCAAGGGCTCTATAAGTAAGGAGTTCTTAAAAAAATGTTATTCATACCCAACTATCTTGGTTTCCTAATGTCCTGTACCCCTTTTTCCAACAGGTAACCAGTATGACTACCTGGAGAACAGACTTTGCTCCTTCAGATCTTCCTTTCCAAGCCACGGGGAGAGCTGGTGAATGAGTGTCCTCCAGCATACGCTAGAAGCTCCTACCGCTGTTTGCAGCCTCAGTTTCTGCTACCTAAAAGTAGTGTCTGTTATTAGCTGTGAACGTGCTTCTCTTCCCCACATATCTCACAGAGCTTGTTTTGTTCTCTCACCCCTTTCAGAGTGGGACCACACCTGAGAAGGAAGGATTGCAGCTCCTGGGGCCCGGGCTCACCTCTGTCAGAGTATAGCTGAAGAAAGTGTTGTCAAACACAGACAGGGATGAACTTGCAGTGTTTGTCTCTGATGCAAATGTTCACAGGAGTTTGATGCAAGGGTGGGCTCAGCTCAATGCTCAGTGTGTGAGCGAAGGCTCAGGGGTTACAGGAGCAATTGGGTGATGATGTTGACAGGGATGTGGAAGGTTGACTTTCATTCAAGTCCTTTACCACACATGAGATCAATTCCAGAGATGATTCTTACCCAATTTCCAGTTCAGAAGAACTCATCCACAGACTAAGAGAATGTATGCTCATCTAGCTGCTCTTTGGTAGAGAGGGCTCTTAACTTGCTGTTGTTGACCCCACTGGAAGCTGTTGTCTTGGTGAGATCAGTGGGATGAGCTCCTGGAAGTGTTCTCTAATTTGCAGATCTCAAGATCACCCGAGTTTAAAAGCCTCTTGTGGAAAAAATTAAAAGTGACTGGAGTTATTCCAGCTGAAGTGAGTTGGGGACTGTTCACACTGGGATCTGAATTGGCAAACGGGTGAGAGGGGTGAATAACATCTTGCTCCAGAGTTGTGGGGGTGGGGGTTGGCTGGAAGAAGGCATATGATTAAACACAGTGTTAAGGCTGAATAGCAGTGCTGGATCCAACTCCTGGTCCCACGGAAGCACTGAAGAAAGAGGGAATTCTCTGTCAGAGTTTCTGAGAGGTTTATTGTTCCTTGGTGGTAAGGCTGCAGGACATCTGAGTGAAAGATTGACCTCTCTGCAGAGACCTTGTGCCTCTGCAGTGACGGCTTTCCCAGAGCTGATGTCCATTTTCCTCCAGTAGCTTCCTGCCAGAGCTCCTTGACTCCAAGGATGTTGGTCTGAAAGATTGTCTGGAAGCCAAATATCATTGGTCCTCCTTGGATCATGGGACTATAGGATGATTTGGGTTGGAAGGGAGCTCAGGAGGTCTCTATTTGACTTGCTGCTCTCCACAGCGTCAGCTGTGAGATCAGACCAGCTTACTTAGGGCTGCCTATGGGCTGTTGAATATTTGCCTGCATTATCCAGGGACTGCTGGTCTCCTGCACTGGTCTTTGATACCCTGGGCTCCATGGTTCCTTGAGTGACCAAATCCAAAGCTGACTGACCATCACACCCAGTAGCTTCCAGCCTTCTGCACTGCTGAGGATACAGAAGCTGTGCTCCCAAATTAGGCTGCCCCCAAGTTTCATGTTATTTCTCCCCAAACACAATTTGTTTTGCTTTCTTCCCTCTCCTCCTTTCCTCCAAACAAGACTTTCTCTCTTTCTTTTACTCTTTTTGCATATAGTAGAAATAAAACTCCATCAAAAGAGATACTTTCTGCTGGAATGAAATATACAGGGTACATATAGCTTGGTGGTTGACATTTGTCTTTTCAAGATGTGGGAAAGATGATTGTGTGGGTTCAGGGTCAGATATCACAGAACAACTACTGACTCAACCACTGATTCTCCTAAAACATGGAGGAAAGTGACTTAAACCAGGGAATTCCTTGCTGCAGGATTTTATGGATACTAGAAGTTTCCTTGAATTCAGAGTCTGGTAAGACAGATTCATGGAGGAGAACCCATGGAGATTCTCACAACAAAAAAATCACTCATGGCTCCAGAAATTCACAAACCACAAATTGTTGTTGTTTGTGGAAAAATGACAGCGTTTCCTTTGTCTCACACTTTACTCCTTGTAAGGGATTGTCACAGATGGGACACAGGGCAGAAGGAATATTGGTATGTTTTCTTGTTGGGCTTTACCTCAATTTGCCTGGTGGGATGAGTTGCCATATGCTCTCCAATCTTGGCTTCCCTGTTTCCCATGCACAGTGTGATTGTCTCTGGAACGTGGGCTTGAGCTCCTTTCCTATTGAAATGACTGTGTTGGGTGTGGCTGGCGCATCTCTGATGTGGTGCCTATGCTGATATGCATTGCTGAAGTGTGGGTCCGTACAGACCCAGAAGCTCAGAATCACCTCTGTGTCCATATTGACTTTATTTCTGTGTAAGACTCCCAAACACACTCTATTCCTTTTAACAGAGTAATAATCATTCTTTTTGTTGCCCCCATAGAACTTTATGTCGTTAATACTCTGTTGACCAGGCACTGATTTTGGATCAGGAAATGCCCATGCATGATTGTAATGAAAGTCTAGGGAGTTTATTCAGGTTGGATTCACACAGAAGCCTCTTTCATGCCACACTACAGATTTCCTCCCACCCCCTTTTTTGACTGACGACTTGTGTGCTTCCTCCTCCCTCTCCTTTTTTCCCTTCAGGGAAACCTTTAAATAAAACCTTTCCCAGACTGTCATTTGCCTCTAGAGTGCTGTTGAAAACCCGCAGTGACATTGTTCAAACAGCAACTGGGTCACCCTGTACCACTCACCAGTCTATTTGGTCTTAGACTGCTCACACCGATCCATGGAGAGAGGGAACCAAATAAAATCGATGCATATGCCATACTGGGAAGCCTGGCTTGAGATCCACAGGATTAGGCCTGTTGGCAGTGTTGTATGTAACCTTGACATGCAATCAGCAAAGTAAAATATTCATTATTGCCTGGCTGTCAGTTGAAGACAATTTCAATTATTCTGGCATTTCAATGGATGAAGAAGCCCTTTAGGCTGGCTCATGAGATTAGACTTGAAGGCTCTGTAAATTAAGAAAGTTGCAATCGGTGTATTATCTGGCAGGCAGCTGTGGAATATGCTGCAACAGGGAGGGGAAAGAAGGAAAAAAAAAAGAGACAAATTGCTATATTCAGGTTGCGGTTTTGATATATCAATTTACAGTTTTAACATATGCATTTGTGAAATAATTGTTTTGCATTACTTAAATCAGCTTTAACAGCATCAGTGTGAAGTTTTCAACTCCTGTAGCTTGAAAGGTCAGTTCTTCCTCTGCCTTGCACTTTCTTTGAAAGACTAGTTTTGGTTAGAGGAGGAAAAAAAAACTTAAGCAGTGCCGGAAGTACATATCTTTCCAAAAGCTTTTCAAATGTTATAATATAAGGCTGTTGATCATGAAATTCGATTTGAAACAACATTTGTAACGTCCCCCAGGTTAATTTTTATAATATGACCTCAGCCTCCTTTTGCTGGATATGCACGGATGTGGTAATGATGACCATATATGGCTTTTACTGCTCCTGTCTGATGTGTTAAGAAGAATAATTTATATCATCATATCTTGCATTTCTAGAGCTTTTATCTCTGAGTTTCCCAAACTATTTCAACATCTTTACAAAGAGCTGTGCAGAACCTGTTTGCTTCTCCCACTTATATGACTTCCTGTTCAGAAATGCTGAGGTTTGAAAGAAGGATAAATTTCAGGCGCTTTTGGGGAAGAACAAGTACAGGTTAGTAGTAGAGTGTGCTTATTCTTGTGGGGTGGAACTTTGCTTGATTAGGAACTCTATATAGAAAAGACAGATTTCCCTCAGGGAAGGAGCTGATGAGTCATGAACTGGAGTAGTTGATGAAAGACAGTGGTTGAGTTGTGGCAATGAGGACTTCAGCAGAGGTGATGAGTGGGAAGGTCTCGTTGAAGGCTGGGCCATCTTCTTCATTGTTGCTGCCACAACAGCTAGCTAGGCTGAGGAAGTGCATTTACCATCGAGCTCCCTACAGCCACACTATGTAGATATAAAAGTGGTTACAGCCCAATGAGGCAGATTATACACCCTTAAGTTGCCTTTGGGGATGTCCACTCTGCGTTTTAAGGATGAGTGCCCAGCTGTTGACACTCAACCTTGCTAGCAAGGGTAATTTGGAATGGCCTGTGTCATTGAAAAATGTCAAGGGAAGACTGGACCTTCTGAATTTACAAGTGCACTTGAAAGTATGTTCTCCTGTCATGCAGATGTGATTCACATGTCTTAAGAGACTCTTTCCACTTCTTGTTATTAACCTTCACTCTCTGGTACTCATGACTCAAGAAGGTGAGAGGTTCCCTCTGCAAATAGCCTTGTGACTGCTCCCTATAGGCTGATATATAATGAATTTTTAGTTTTTAAGTCACTTTTATTCCCTCTCTTTCCTACATATAAATGAAACAATGGACTGGAAGCAAGATCTCACCTTTTTTCTCCCATACATCTTGCCCGAGTCCAGGCCCAAGACTAATCTCTGCATAGGATTCATCTTACTTTATATGGTTACAACATGGAGGTAAATATCTTAGATTCCCTCTGTAGTCACTAAGGAGAAAGACACACTCCAGGAATCCAGACTATTTTATCCTAAGGTGGACATACCACTTCAGGCAGAAGAATTATGGCCTAGAAGTTCCTGTTTCTCTCCAGTAACTGTAAAGGAAGCTTCGACTATTAGCTCATATAAAAATGTTTAAAGCTAGCTGAGATAAATACCACCTGTTTCTTTGCTTGCAGAATAGTTAGACCATATAGCCTTCAGTACAGAGCTTGTATCTTGCCATGGATGTGTAGAGCAGAAATTACAGTGCTCGACAGGAGCCGCTAGAAATGATGACAACAGCAATAACCATGATAACAGCAGCAACAACAGCCATAGATCTTATGCAAGGATCCATCAAATATAAGATTTCCACTACCCATTGCCCTTAATAACTTGTAATTATCAACCTAATTTTAATCTCATCAACTTTAGTGCAGACTTCATTCACTTCTGTGAAGCTATTTTCAAATGACAGCAGTATAAATATGGCTTTGATCTCTAGATCATGTGTTACCGAGAAGATTGGCGTCTGTGGGTTTTACTTCCAGGTTGTGACCTGTTTCTGGATTAATAAAATGCTGCGAGTAACGTCTTGGAAGTTGGACTTTGAATGCTGGAATACAAAGATCAAAATCTCCAAACACAACTACCGATTCTCAGAGTCTCCGTTTTTGAATGGTTTGAACTTTGATGCCTTCATGAATTTGATTTCTGAGTGTTGAGTGCCCCCTTTCTGAAATCCAGGCTCTGATAAAAAGTTTTAGGTTGGCAGCATACAAACAGACACCCCAAATCTCTGGCTACTTTCAGAAGTCTTGGTCAAGGATCACCTACCGCACCTAGGACATCAAATTGACATATTACACGCTTTTTTTTTTTTTCCCCCCCGAGTGAGATTTTGACCTACATTTGAAAAAAACAAATAAAACCCAAATAATTTTGAAAGTTGAGACCCAGTATTTTTTACTGATGAGTCTTTTGAAATATTCAACATTGCCTGCGTTGTTTCGTCTTTTTTTTTAAATCCCCCCCCCCTTCGAGTTTGGCTAGGAAAGCTGTAAACAGATTTCTAAAAAAATAAAAATCTCACTAGCAATTTACCCCACAGTTATGCATCTTTCTGCTTTGGAGAACATTTAGCTAAAATTAGATGACAGCTCTATATCCTTAGAACCAGTGTTATATTTTTCCTTCATTTCTGATCTACATAATTCAAAACAAGGAAATGTTAGCAGGTAAAACTGCAGGGTAAAACCTTTGGCTGCTGGAAATATTTGCATTTATTAGGCTAACAACTGTAAAACAGATATGCACATCTTTAGACTTCCTCATTCTTGCCTTATTAAAAATGATCTTTGAAATTCAAAAGCTTCCATGTAAATGTTGTGGAGGATTTTTTTTCCTTCCCCCGATGCAGATCATTGTACTTGGGTGGCTTAAAAAAAAGAGAAGCTGGTACCAAGCACCTTGACACATCATTGCTGGTTAAAATCCAGACCTGACCTGAACCTAAAATTTGGCAATGACTGAAATGAGGGTCTCCACCATTCCCCTCGGACTCATGAGTTTGAACTTCTCCGTAGTATAGAAGCTTGTTAGAAAAAAACCTGACTTATCTTGGTCTGTTTGCTTGGAGGTAGGTGAGTGTTGCACACTTGTCTTTCTCCAGCTCTATAAAGTTATGTGTTGCATAAGCAGTGTTCGGTCTGCTGATGCAGGAAGGGGTTAGTGTGAGGGGATGGGCCACCTCACCCACCTCTGCTTGTCCTGGAAAGCAGATTTCTTCAGGTGCAGGCTACCGTCGTCACTCTTGCGATCTAATGAGCACGCCTTGCTTTGGGAGATAGGACATCTGAAGCACGCTTCAGCCTGTATCTGAATAATACATTGACATGTTCTCCAGAAGAGTGCCCATTAGAACCTTGTGTAGATTACCAGAGCTTCAAAGGTGACATTCACAGCCATGTTACTGGATGAGGATCTCAGACACATGAACTTGTCAGTGATGAAAATGAATTTATCCCTATTAGTTGTTGAACCAGGGCAAATATTAGCTCAATCTTCAACACAGAGGGCTGCCTCCGTCTATATTTTTCCATGTTGTATACATCTATATCATGCAAGATCATCCTTAAATCACAATTACAAATGCTTAATCAGTAACGCTCACTAATAAAGTATCCCTTGCGGCCTTTTCAAGAGGTATCAATCGATAGCTGAGAATTAAACAAAACAAAACACAAAAGAACGCTTCCCCTCCTATTTACAGAAGAAAATGACTCACAAGGGACAGTTTCTTGTCCTTTCACAATACAAGGGTAATGCCCTTCATGGCAAACACTAGAGTTTGAGCCCAGAGTTTTATAGGTGTTGTGTTGATGTATTTTCTCATGGGAAATACTGGACTAGTACGGACAAGGATCTGTGATTTCCTAGCAGACTAAGGCAAAGCTGAGGAATTTTGAAAGGACATCCCAACTGCGTTTTAATGCTTCCTGGGATAACACCAAGTGGCAGTTTTCAAAAGACTTGTTAAAAATTATTATTTTTCTTTTTAAGACAAAGGGAACTCATTCCAGAATTTGACAATAAACTAACAGCTAACTTTGCTAATCCAACTTAGGGCTTCTTTTTCCCTACTTCTTTCTTTTACTGGGATTGGTTTCACTGAACCAATTAAATTGCAGGAGCTTACTTCATCATGGCTAATGCTTAAAGCGATGTTTGAATTTTATACTAATTAGGGCAAATCCACTGTCATTTTTTTCTATAATGTGAAGACTAGTAGCCACAGTACTCACTGAAATTTAACATAAAAGCACATAAAACAATTAAAGTAGGAAAGTATTTGATGAAGTAGCTCATTGATTTTTAGTGAAGTAAATTGAAATTGATGAGACAGAGGATTTTTTTTTTAATGGCAACCATATTTTTTGTTCGTTATCAGAATCTCTGGGCTCTTTGTGCTTTTGTGATTAAAAATCAAACAGTTTAGGGATAGTAATTCTGGGATTTATTACTCATGTCTTCTTTTTTAAGGTTTTTTTTCCCCCACTTTTTCTGTTTCTTGTGGTAAAATATTAAGGCCTCGTTGAAAAGTTGTATGGAGTAAATATATTGTTAACCAACCAGCGGCTGTTTGACATAATTTAAACTGCAGTAATCCTGACAGTTACGCAGCTTGAAAAAACAAATACACAGAGTTTTGTTTTGGTGACAGGGATTAAACCTCTCCTGGGGGAGGTTTCGGCCCTGAAGCAGGAGCTCACTGGGAGGGAGTCTTATCCACTCGGAGGCATCAGCAAATACTGTGGTTGGGGGCTGGGAAGACCCATCATGTAGTGAAGAGAAGAAGGGGATGAGGTCACTCTATAATATAAGGCACCAGCACAGCAAAGAGAATCCCACAACTGTTGAGTCCCAGGTTCCTGGTCTGTCCACCAGACTGCAATGTCATCCTCTGCTAGCAGGGATGAGATGAGGAAAGGGGTTATTTCCCATCTATCCACTCCCTAAAGGATACTTTCCACTCTTTTAGAAGTATATTTACCCTCCCATGACAAAGAAAACAAACCAGGACTGTTTTCCAGTACCCCCCATGCTTGCAATGGAGAGAGAGCGCAAAGCTTCAGTGTACAGAAATATTTAGGTGGCATCTTACGAATTGCAAATATTAAGAGACTTGCCCAAATGTTAAGACACAGAGAAAATCAGTGGCAGAATGAGCAGAGAGGTGGTGATTGAAGCGTACTCTGCAAACCACAGGTACACGCATCCTACCAGCATGCCCTGTGTACATACTGACTGTGTATCTGCCTAAGTTTTGTTTGCAATATTTTCATGTGGCTCAAAAAAAACAGAACCTGGAGTAGAGAGGGGAAATCATGCACAGTCTCCTGTAAATGTTTAACTGTTCAAAAAAGGGAGGGGTGTTTTCATCAGTCTCCACGTGCACTGACGCATATGCACATTTTCACTCTCAGACTCGCAGTGATGCCTGAAAAGACTCCTGCACAGAATAATTTCTGAAAGAAAACATGTGCAGTGATCCAGGATAGGATCTTGCAGCTGATCACACTGGCAAGGTAAAAATAGGCCCAGAGAAATAAAGAAACATAGGAAAGAAGCTACCTGATTAATGAACACAAGCCTATGAAAGGGTTTCATTGGTGGTGGGAGTTTGTTTAAAGAGCTATTGCACGTTCCAGGAAAGCTGGTGGTAAAATCAGAAACCCAAGGCAAAGTTGTACGGTTCAATCACATAGAACAGACGACGAAATCAGCTCCTATTTTTTTTTTTTTTCTCAGCGTTCGTTCTGCTGCCAAGAGTCCTCACCATGGAGTTGGGAGACTCCGGGGCCATCTGTTCAGCTTTTCAGAGACCTACTTTTCAATAGTGGGGCTCTGTTTTGTGGCATTTCTTCCCAGAGTTACCTTTTTGCAGGGACATCTGCTTGAAGGTCAGCTCAAACAAAAGTGTTGCCTCTAAAAAGAGAGGCTAACCCATGCCAGGAGAGGGGCTGAGTGGGGAGAGAATGGGACAAGGAAGACACATTTCTCACTCGTTTGGTTTGCACCCTACCAGTCCCCTCCCCTCTTTCCTTGGGGCATGTTTCAGAGCTGTGACATTCAGAAGAACTTGAATGCATCTCTTACTTTCAGTACTGCTCATCCCAGGGGTCCAGAAATCACAAGCCAAGCTCTTAAAAACTACAAGATTGGGTTAAAAGCCATGAAACTGCTGTAAAAATTACATTTCAGGGATCTTTCTCTTTGCCTTCTGTCTTCAGAGACTTATGTTTGTGTCCTGCTTATTTCAGGATTTCTCTGCATCGTTTTATAGTAAAGTGTCAAACAGTCCTGTGAGCTGAAACTTTACAGAAAATGTTGTCAGTGCAAGGTACGTTGCAGTGGACTACAACCCAGTTTTTGCTCAGCGTCAGGAATGAGATGACTTTAGGGCCCAATCTTGGAAGGTACTAAGGATGCCCTGCAGACACAAAACGGGGATGCTCAGCTCATCTTCATCTTTCATCCTAAGTGTTCTACAGGGGGCAAAGAATTTGATCCAGAAGCTGAAATAATACAGTGGCTTTCAGAGGACCTAAGCTCTGCTCAGCGGCTCCCATGCTTTTCTGGCCAAGGCAGAATTAATTTTAAGTCATAGCTACCTGGAAGGCTGGCATGTCATCTCAGCTGGTCATCACCTGCAAGAGAGACAGGTACCTCCACAAGGTTTTTCCAGCACTGACTGATGATGGGTTGCCCTCTGCAAGTGTTTGTTCCCTTCCAGTAATCACAGAGGAAACCTCAAAAACTACTTAAGTTTAGACTCTCACCTTTATATGGCTAAAATTAAGTGTCCCTAGTCTGATGTCTTGCAGTCAACATGGATATAATGCTCTCTCTGGACACAGAGATGGTCTGGTCCTCATGGCTCCATGACCTTTCCTTGAAAGACCATAGATACCAGCACCAGAGCTACTCTGGGGATGGGGGGGAAACTGTTACTTTCAGTAAAGATTTTGGCAACCCCAGGATACAAAGAGTGCAGGAATGCAACAGCAGTGAGGATTTGTTCAGATCTTGAACGGAATCAGAGAACTTTTTCTTATTAGTGTGGCTGAAAAATAACATATATGTATATCATGCTAACCACAGGGCTGTGAGTATATGGCTGTGTGCATGCACACAGGCAAGCATACACAAAAACCCCTCAACACACATATCTGTGTAGTTGAAATTAAAATTTTCCTTTATACTACTCTACACTATATGCACACAGGCACAAACATAACAGTTCAGCCACACTAGCATGTCTTTAGTTCAGGACAAACAGAAGATGATAATATTGAGACCTTGCTGTACCAGGGGAATTATAATTCCCTTCTGCAGTCATGGCTGGGAAAAGATTACTGGGCTGGTAGCAAGTTTCCAGCCCTCAACTCCCCAGCCAAGGTGTAAGGGGATCTGGAAGCTGGGGAAGGATTATGGCTACCCAGCTGAGAGAAACGGATATGTGGAGGCGGGCTCTCAGAGCAGCCTTGAAGTATTTAATCCAGCACAAGCAGCTGGGGAGCGGTGGTGGTTATCACTGGTGGGGTTTCCCTAGGGGGGCCCGCAGTACGGATTGAACCTCAGTGAGGAGGGAGATTGGGGGGTGTTTTGGGAAGGAGGTTGAGGCACTGGGGCTCATGGCTGAGGCAGGAATAAGAAGCCCAATGGCAAAGAAAATTGCTAAATTTGTTGAATGACTTGAGGTGTGACTTGTGGTAAGCTGAGCATCACTTTGAGCCTACTGCTGAGGCCTGACCCATCCACATTGTCTCAGCCAACTCAGACACATCTATCTTGAAATTCAGTGGTCTGTGCAGAGGGAAAAGATGAGGTGACAGTGGTGAGAAAAAGCTCAAAAACACAGTCAGTGGAGGCACAGATGAAGCTGTGCCATGGTCCACCATCTTCCACCTTGGGGTCAAGTTTTCCTAAGCACAGTATTGAACCACACCTGGGCTATGTGATAGTCCTTCAGACCAAAAGGCCAAGATCAGAGGGTATTTAGGACCTCTTAATTTTCCTCAAGTCATCGTGTTCTAGCTTGGCTCACAAAGGATGGACTATAATGCAGGAAGAGGCAACTGCCTGCAGCATCTGGAACATAGTCGTATTTCCTAGCTGTGTCCTGGGAACTCGTGCCAGCTGAGCTGGTGGCTTGGCACCATGTGGCTCTAACGTCTCCAGGCAAAATTTTCTCCATAGCCTGAAGCAGTGAGGTGCAAGGCTGGGTGTTATCTGGACAGGAGGCCACTGAGGAAGCAGAGCCAGTATGTTTCAAGAGCAGGGGCTGGTTGCTGAGTTTATCAGTGACCTTTTGTCCTGTAAGACACTATCTATCTGAAGAGATATTAAACTAAATAGCTGTGGTCTTCACTTTCTGTGCAGATGCCCTACAGATAACTCTGTTTTCTACCAGTCTCACTGGCAGGTTAAAATAAGCTGAAATCCTGAAGCTCTGCTCTAGAATAGGTGTACCTCACTCTGCTTTTCTTGCTGTGATAATGTAGGAATATCAGGTAAAAATTTCTGACATTAGCACAATTTCTTTCACTGCTGACCCAATGCCCTGGGTAAAAAGAAGCTTCCTACTTAAGTCCTCATCGGTTTTACTGGGCAAAGCTTCTGCTTTCCAACCTGGCCTCTTTGCAAACCTAGATGTGCTCAGCACTCAGGCGTGTATGACATCTGCCAATGCAAATCCTGTTGTTTGTATGCACAAGTCACAGTAGGCTTGTGTTGAGGAGATGTGAGAGCTTTTAAAAATTTTGTTACCAGCGAGCTGGCTTTGCTTCAAATGCCATGTGATCCCTTGCTAAATCCGTCACAGCTCTTCCTTGAGAGATGGGGCAATTTTATTTTCCCAAGATCTGTTCTGAACCATTGCTGTAGGGTGTGGTGTTATCCACTGCTTTTCAAGAAATTAATAATGTTGGTTTTTTTTTTTCCAAGCCTGGTAATGGTAGGGAACAAAGTGAGAAGCTGGAGAGATAGAAGGAAAGAGGAGAAGAGCAGACAA
The DNA here is from genome assembly GCA_013396935.1 of Baryphthengus martii. Lineage (NCBI taxonomy): Eukaryota > Metazoa > Chordata > Aves > Coraciiformes > Momotidae > Baryphthengus > Baryphthengus martii. The sequence goes on from VWZK01021398.1 coordinate 369,929, forward strand.
CAGAGCAAGGTAAGGAAGGGTAGTTGTAGGAATCAACCTCACTGATAAGCAGGCTTCCGTTTTGCTTGGAGTCATGATGATTGAGCAGTGGAAATCTGTGGCCTTTCCACCCTTAAATTGTAATGTCACATCTTGACAGTGTTGAACTTGGCAAACTTCAAAGGCGTGACATGGACAAGTCCACGTAACAAAGCACAAATGCAAAAGTCTTGTTCTTGGGAACACTGTCCTGGGAGTGGCCACTCAGGACCTGAGGCCTCCTCAGACCAATGCTTTTTTGTTGTTTTTAAGCACCCATTCTCTTTTGTAAATATCATTGTTCCTTTGCAATCCCTATTCCAACCTGCCTCCTACTTTCTCACATTTTGATGACTTCAGATTCCTAATGGGCTCTAAAAGATGTTTACCAGGAGATACAATTCTTAGTTACCAGTTCCCTATAGTCCAGACTGAAAATACTGGTTTGCTTCAGGAGATGGCTGCTCTGTTGTTAATGTGTGTCCCACTTCAGTCACTGTCAGATAGGTCTTATTAGTCTGTGCTAGATGCACTTTTCTGTCACTTTTTGCAGTCTGTGGCTCAAAATAGCCAGGAAACCCCATATTCAAACAGAATTGGGAATCAGAGAGAGAGAGACACATTGTCCTTGTGGCTTCACCAAACGTACCACATACTGGAGGGTAGAATAAAAGCTGGTAGGCCCATGGTATAGCCCTCTCATTTCTATGCCTGAGCTGGCTGTCATTCCTCTCCTTTCAACCACGTTTCCTCCCAGCATTTCATTCAGGCATGGCACATATCCTGATATGTCTTACCATAAAATCATACAATCATAGAATCTTTTCAGTTGGAAAAGATCTTTAAGATGATTGAGCTCATTTATTAACCTAATACTCCCAAGCCCACCACTAAACCATGTCCCTCAGCACCTCATCTATACACTTTTTAAATATCTCCAGGGACAGGGACTCCACCACCTCCCTGGGCTATCATCTCACTTCCTTTCAAATAATACATTTTGGGAACTGGATACCCTGAAAGTTAGATTAAGCCTTTTAGAAACCCCGTCTATTTTGTTAGCATCATGCAAGAGCATTTCACAACCAAGTAAGAAAATTGCATGAGAATTATTTTTCTTTTTTTTGCAGTCTGACCTACAAAAGACATATCTGAATCTGAGCCATGTTAGCCTTTGACCAGTCAAGTCTCATTGGACAGTTGAAGGCTGTTTGAGCCGAGGGACTGTTTTGTTTTGCAAGAGTAATCCTTGTATAAGAGAGAAGGAAGATCTCAGTTAGCCTGTGATATCACAGAGTGATTAGTCACCAGAGAAAAGTCTCTGCTTCTCAAATTCCCCTGGGTCTTAGATCTGGAGCTGGATGCACACTTCTGGCTGGATATCCCCTTCTCACAGACAAGACCCTGAAGGGTAAATTATCTTTCCTGGCAAAAGGCACAGGGAGGAGAGTAGAAAGAGGATCTAAAAGATGAATCCCTCTGGAATTATGTGACTACCAAAAGAATCCTTTGGGGATTAATGAGCTCGAGGCCAAGCTAGAGTCATCCTCTTTCAGAAAGTCTAACCCGAGCCAGTGGTTGGCAGTGGACTGGGTGAGGGAGCTGTGACCATTTCCAAGGTGGTCTCCAAGCTGCAGGCCTGAAAGGATGTGATTTGTTATGTCCTCTCTTTTTTAACTCTGTTGTTCGTTGGTGTTAGCAACCACATCAGAGTTAGTGAGTTTTCAAATGATGTATCAAGGGGTATCACGACTGATCTTTCAGTTCTATAGCAATCTGCTGGGCTGCATTTGCTCCCATCAGGGGGGAAATTCAGACCTCTCACTCACCCAGTGTTTCAGCTTTGTGGGCCAAACTTAGCTTTGAAGTCATCAGCTTTAGATACACTTCTTTGGCTGTTGAAGTTCATAGAGCACATCTGACTCACACTAATGCGGAGAACCTGGCATGTCACTCCCGCTGGAGCGAATGGCTTTAGCCCAAGTCTGAACCCGGCCTTTTGACTTTCAAAAATTGGCTGTAAAATGAGGGATCCTTGTCAGCTTAAAGATTGATGCTGTATGACTCCAAGCACGTTTGTCATCTGTTTGCAAAGTGAAAATAAGCCTACAGTTGTTGACAGTAAATGAAGTCATATTTACATAATACAGACATACCTGTTTCCTGGTAAAGAGATCAATGCATATTTCTTTTTGCAATAACACATCCATGCTGTATATCTTCATAGAGACAATAATATTTGAAGTGAAACATTCATCCAGCCATATAATTACTTCTATTGTTTTCCATTCACTTTTTGTTCCCTAATAGTTTATTACTAGTGGCCAATAGTCAAAAATAATACAGAGGGATGCAAACCAGCCCCTTGCTCCAGGTCCTTTCAAAGATATCTTGGTTATTAAAATTACTGTCATTAAGACTGGTGCTCAGACTGCACCCAAAACTGGGGCCCTATTGCTCTGGGTGGTGGATGCACAGGTGATACAAGGCGTTGCTGGTCCACAGGACCTTACAGCTGGAGAAAGACACAACAGAGACACAGCCACCATGTATGGGACACCTTTCCCACTTTCCTCGTGGTTGTTTGCTTCTATGTTCACTTTTACTGTCAAACCAGCTATGGTAAAGTGGGTGGTGGTGAGAGGGCATGGGGTGGTCTCTGGCATACTCCATGTAATAGAAAACCTGTGTCACAGTGGTTTGATGGACCCTGCTTGGTGATTTTCTTGCAGTCAGCTCTGGAATAACACTCGTATTGCTGTGCCTGCACTGGGGGACTGAGGATATGCCATAGGTCAGAGGAGTCATTCTTTCATGTTGCCTCTGTATTTCCACAGACTGTCTCTGCCTTAGACTTTAAGAAGCTGGAGAGTAGGTGAGACCCATCCTGTCTGTTTCTCTCAGCTGTCTTTTCTTTTGGCTGAGAAAAAAAGATTTATCTTCCTGTTCTATAGCACCTTCCAGACCATATAGTTCCTGAATCACCTCATACAAATCAATAACAATAAATAAACACTGAGGTACCTCCACTATTAAGACACTTGTGTGGTCTATCTTGTGTAAATACTGAAGATAACAATCATGATTTAATAATTATTTCCCCCTCTTTCCACCTCCGTAGCCCTCTATGAACGCAGAGCTTCTAAAGAAAACCCTCCAGTTATTTTTTCCCCCACACAACAATATCAACATAACAAACTTTTCAGTCAGGTAAGTTCCCCTCTCGTCCCTTCAGCTGCCCTTAAATTTTCACCCTGGTGCGAAATGATGCTCTGAGTCAACTGGATACTTGCCTCCGCCTACTCAAGAGCGGCTACATTTCATGCTGCCTGTTACCTGGGTGTCATGCAAATGGGGAGCAGCAGAGTTACAACCCTAGCATGGAACAGCAGTTCTGCTCTTCCCATCTGTGTGGCTTTATTTGCTTCTTAAATCCGGGAGTTATTTGCCCTAGTGCAAAAAAGGTTTTATGCTACTCTTGCATCCCCAGTCTGGACTGGCCACTAGCTAGGAGAAAAGGAAGCAAAGGAAGGCTTCCTGGTAAGCACAGAGGTAGGAAAGGGGGGTTTACTGGTAGGAAATGCTAAAGGAAGAACTGGTTTCCAATTTCAGTAGAACTGGTTCAAATGCCTTGGGCTGTCAATAAGGACGCAGTAACTGCTGCATTAATATGATCTAAGCACCCTGAGATGAACAGCGGGCCAGTTAACCCAGCAGTCTGGATCTCTGAGATTGGTCCCACAGTCACTACAGACATCCTGATGGCCAGTTCGAAGGTGCTGAAGGAAGATTTCTCAGGTTAGATCGTTTTCCAGCAGACAGATGAGTCTGCTTGGCTTACCTGATCATGAACAAGAGATGTGATGAGCGAGGGAATGACTTTAGTTTGTGCAGATGCTATGCAACTCAGATTTGAAAGGTGAGCTTATCTCATCTCTCTCTGAGGCATCTCTAGCTATTCCTTTCAAGGGTTCAAGGCCCTCTTGGCTTTAGTAGTGTAGAAGCAGTCATGCAAGGGGACCTGCAAACTGTGCAAGGCTGCATATCAGAAGAGACAGTTAACTAGGCCATTTCACAAGTCCTGACCCATAGATGCTGGAGACAATGACCTCAGGTGTCCCAAAATTGCCAGCTCATCTTACATTTGGCTGTAAAAATAAGAGATTTTCTGAGTGATGAGGCTACTTAGCAGTGTTCTGATTTTGTACGTATATCTCTGCTTTCTTCCACCTCCCCTCTTAGATCTCTCCTGATGCTTGGCCCCTGGGGTCAAAACACACCATAGCTAGTCCAAGTCTATCCTGACTCTGGTGCAGCTGAAGGAGTCAGTTGGGACTTGCCTTCTTGCCTCCTGCTTTGCTGTGGGGTAAATCTCAGAAGCTTTCTCCATCATCCTCGTTCCTCTGCCAGGTCCTGTAGAACTAGCTACAACCACAACACTGAGAGGGTGAAAAGCTGGGCCATCTCTCCCCATCACATGAGGTGCAACACACCTGGAGTGCTGTGAAACAACTGCTTGGGTCTTGAGAGGGTTTGCACAAGATCTTAACAAATCCATCAGAGGCTACCCCAGCTCTCAGGTATTCATAGGCTGAACAGGAAGGAAAGAATTTTTCTTTTTTTTCAGTATGAGAAATGGAGTATAGGGAAGCTAAGAGACCTTCCTGAAGTTGCATTCCTGCCCAAATCTTTATCCCTCTGATTATCTTGCATTTATTTCGATGTTTAAAGTACCTTTGGGTTAGACATATGTGGTGTGTTCCTACAGCACCTAGTACAATAGGGCTCATATCCTGAATAAACACTGATAATACACTGTAAGCAATTCTCAGTGATGGTATCGAGCTTAACATGGATTATTTTTCAGCTCTTGACCCTGTTATCAGTGAATGTCCCATCACAGTATTTATCTAATATTTGATGTCAGTTAATTTCTGTCAGGGGGAAGGTTCATTCTTGCGTAGAATTTCCTTTGAGTGTAAGACATTCAGGAGCTTCTTCCAAGTGCACCTTGGTGAGCTCTGTGTGCTTCTAAATCATTCTGGATGTTCTTATCAGTCTCTGAGGTGGATCATCTATATCAGGTAAATTCTGTATATGATTGAAACTGTTTTCCTACAAAGAAGTACTCCTCTATTTCATTTAACTATTGACTGTTAGGTTTTTTCTTTTCTGGTTCATTTGTTGCATTGTTAGTCATAATGCTAGCAGGAAATAAAATGTGCCAGGGAGCTAGTTGTACCACTTGTCAAGGAGGTGCTTTTTAAGAACAACGTGGCTTTTCAGTCATTTCCCTGAGCCTTTCTTATACAACATCATTCCTCTCTACCTTCTCTACCTCTATGGAGCTCTACCATACTGTTCAAACTCAGTATGTCCACAACCTGTTTAAAAAACTGGTTCTAATCATACTTTATTTTTTTTATTTGCCATTTTAATTTGAAAAGCCGAGAAAAACAGATATGAAAAAGTGAAGGGAATAATACTGCAGCAGGGTTCATGAGCTGCTCTGTACACTCTTGTTTTTAATTTCCTTGCATTTGCAAAGCAAAAACTCAGAGTGAGTGTCGGCTTTGGTCACCAGCTGGAAACATTAGTAGTGATGAGTACTATGGGCAGTAAAATGCTGCCACCCAGGACTGAAGAGGGAACATCTGTGGCTGTCGGACTATTTCCATTCAGCCTTTAAACAGCCTGGTAGAGATTTGTGGATGTGTGTGTGAGGGCCCTTTCCTTATCAAAGACTATCCTTGTAATGTGTTTGGGGCTGGGTAGTAACAGGCAGCATGGGTGAATGATGTTTCATTTTATTTTTTTAAGTGCATGTCTTCTAGTGGGTGATTCATCAGCTGCTGTTACAGAAAGTATGTTGGGAAGCTTGCAGCTGTGGGCTCAGACTGCAGTTTCTGTGTCGTTGCTAGGGATTGTGCATTAAATATCCCAATTCTCTGCACTTAAAACTAGGAAAAATTGACATTCTGACTTCCCATAAGAGAATGGAATACGTGATTCACAGCCCTTCTTCTGCAACATTCATCAAGCCCTGTTTACAGGGAAAAGAGCCAAGGGGGGAGTGGGGTGGTGGTGATGGTGTTACAGCCAAAGAAGTATGTTCAGAAAGCCAAGTGGTGATGTCATTTGGGGCAAAACAGTAACGCCAAGCCACTTAACTGGCCGAGATGGCTCGTAGTGGGAGCAAATCCCAGATAAAAGATGGAGAAGCATTAGCATTTCTTGGCCGTGCCATTGACTGCTCTGGTTTTACTACAGGTTGTTTATGGAGGAGGATAACGGAGCCATCAGCTGCAGTGGTGCGAGCACTTAGAGTTCAAGCCGGGCAGGTGAGTCCTGCAGATCTGTTGTGAGGCTGCTGTGAGGACTGAGAAGCTCAGAGGTCACATGCTGGGCTTTAAATTCCCAACAGCTTCTGTGTATTAAGTGAAGTTGATTTGGTGGGCTCTTTCCATAAGAATGCGATGGTCTGGTTTTCTCCTTGCGGTGGGTCCTGTCGATACATCGGTTATGTCTTGGGCTGCCATGGTGCCAGTTGCTGTACATATGTGTAATGGACTTCTCCTGATCCTGGACATTTGCAACTCTCATAGAAAATGGGAGAGCTGTGATGGTGTTTTTTACAGATGGGCTAAGGAAATGACAAGGGATTTCCCTGGGGCCATATAGGAAAACACAATCTATGTGCCTCAGCTGCGAGAGGAACACAACTTTCTGTAGCAAGTCCCCCATGTCAGCTGGGAGATGGTCCACCTGAGTCCATGGGAAACCTCTTTTCCAAATCATTTTGCAAGCTGAACAAAAGTTGGAACAAATGGGTTTTTGTCCCCTCTGCAGTTAGACGCAATGCTGGGACTAAGTGGATCAAGGTTTTCCCAAAACATGGCAACACTGTCTGAGGACACAGGAAAGAAAAATGTAAAGGCTGATTCTCATCCAGTGACTGCAAAGGACTTGCAGGAAGGTTGCCACCTGTCCCTAGGACATTCTTTTCCTTGTAAAGTGGATCCTGACTATCCGCCTACAGATATGTAAAAACGAGACTTAGGAAGAAGATTCAGGAAATCTGACTAACCCATCTGCGTATTTTATGTGGCATGGAGATCTCTGGGCAAGTCAGAAGTGAGCTTTTCTATCCACAGGTGCCAGCTTGCACCCAGCAACCTGAGGTTCCCTTCTCAAGCTCAGGTGAAACAGATCATTTCTAAGATCTGTAAACTGCAAAAAGTGACCATGGTTTTCCTGCCTCCCTGATGACACATCTTTCCAAACAAATTCAGGTTTGCAGTTTGAAGCAGAATTTATTGGTTACAACACCACTTCACATTTTTTCTACTCATTTTTTTGGAGGTGGTCCTTTCTGCAACTATGATAGAAGATCCTTCTCCCCACATGCAGCCGCTCCTTGTGCCCTTATTTCAACGCTGCTAGACAAAATAGTAGTGAGTATAATTTATAAAAAAGTAAAATGTCTTATTGTTGCCTTTAATCAAAGTCATGCTTTTGGAGTTTAGGAGCATTTCTGAACATTACATGTTATCTTACTAAGAGCTATGTTCTCCTGGGCACTGTATCAAAATTGTCAAGCTGTTGGACACCCGGTCTGATACAGAAGAAAAGTTTGTTGGCTAGACCAGTGGAAGTTCTCTATTCTAAGTCAGGTGTGTGGTTTAATTTTAGTTCTACAGGGAGAAAGAATAAAGAGTAAGCCAATCAGAACTTGGGATGGTATGAGATTATCAGTGCTGTATCTACTACTTCTCTGCCTAAGTCCTGAGGACTCATACACTTGGGACATAGAATTGAGGAGGAGGAGCCAAAAGGGCTTTGTTAGGGAAAGGAAAATGTTAGCATATGTCATCCAATGTGTCATCCACTTCAAAGCTGTAGCTCCAGTATCTAACCACACTGGGGTATGTTTCTTTGTATGGTATTGAAGAAATTGGCCATTGGTGGTACAGCAGAAGCTGAAAATACAGTGAATGGTGTATTTAGCGGTGGCAGCGGTAGATGGTTTGTTATGCCTCAGGAGCTGATTAAGGGTTTCCTCTGTAGTAAATCTGAAAGAAAACCATAGGCTCCTTAGCAAGTAGAATACTAAGATAATAATGATAGAAAATAGTAATTGATAAATGAAAGTGAAGAATACAGGAAAGGTGACAGTGTGTGGACTAGATGAGAATCACTGAATATCTCAGGGACACTCTTATAGAACACTCACAGTGAGAGGCAGGAGGTCTGGGTCCTATCCTAAACTCTGCCATGAACTCCTTTTATACTTTTGGTCCCATTATTTAATTTTCTCTCATTTTCAGTTTTCCTTTAATTCATAGTACAAGAACTTGATGAGTGGGGAAATTTAGTGGGTAGCAGCAGGGGATTTCGAGCTCTTGGGTTGCACATGATGCCACTATGAAGCCAGGCCCTCAGCTGCTGGTGAAGACAGTGATTTACACAAGCTGATGATCTGACTCTCCCTTTTCTAGTATGTCAATGCACATCCATCCTTATGCCAGCAACATCCAGGCCCCCATTGCAAGCGTTTAATAAGTTCAAGGAAGTTCCTGTTTTGATCTTTTGTTATAATCAGTGTTATTACGAATGCAAACAATAACCAGAACAATTGTAGTCATCAATGGAGCTATTGGTGAAGAATACAGGGCTTTCCTGCTTAGACACAACTATGAAGAGGACTGTTTACTTAGCTAGACTGTCCTTTTATACTTACCAACAGGAAATGTTTGCAATGTTTGTGTAAGAAGGAGACTTCAAATTATCCCACATGATCTCTTCAAAGGGATGTGAGAACAGAATGTATGTTTTAAATAAAGTCTCACAGCCTTTTTTTTTTCCTATAAACGAGCACATCTGGTTTTGATGGACTTGTCAACCTGTTGTCTATGTCTTTAAGGCCCAGGTTTGTCACATTCTTACCTCTACACAGAAAAGTTTTGGATGAAAACCTACTTTTGATTTTTGATTCCTCCTGGGTTGTTTTAAACATCAGTAGATATTATGATAAATCCAATGTGACTCAAATAGCCTTTGTTATTGAATGTCCAGGCATCTGCCATGCTAAAGACTAACACACCTTCATACTTGTGGGTGGATGGAATGGAACTGGCTGGAGTGAGACGAGGGGATGTCCATGATTGTAGAGAAACAAGAGCGTGAGACATCATGATTTTGGTGGACTAGAGGAGTGGAGTACAGGGAACTCACTGGACTGTTAACAGACTAACCAGGATGGCTCTCTATAAAGTACCATTGAAAGCATAAATGAGGGCTTCGTTTTGTCTGGGTCTTTCTTCTTGTTATGGAGAATTATACAACAAATATACCAGAGTTCAAGAAGTCTCTCAGCCTCCATCTTGGTAAATCAGTGAGGAGAACAGAGCAGATATCAGACTCACTTCAATCAATGGGGTTTTGTCATTTAAAGCTGCGGAATTACCTCTTGTACCAATTAATAAACAATTGGTGGATTGAAAGATATTGCCATCCTGATTGTGGAAAACATTCTTTATCACTAGAACTGGAAGTCCTATTAGCTGTTCACACACAAGTAAGTAAGGATTGATCCACATATGTGACTATTCGCTTGTTGTATAATGAGTTTCAAAACCAGTTTAAGATTTGAGTCCTGTTAGGAGTGGGAACTATTTTATCCGTATTTTACACATGGGGGAAGGGAGGCAGAGAGAGAGATTAAGGGACTTGCCCAAGGTCACACAGGAAGCCTGTGGTAGAACCAGGATATGAATGTAGATTTCCTGAGCCTCCATTTGCTGCATTAACCACAAGCTCTTCCTTCCTCCCTTGTTTGGGAGAATTGACAAGTTTTCTTTAACTTGAGAAGTGCCCTGCAAGGAACTCATCTACAAGGTTCTTCTTTGCATATGGGGAAGGTGCTATAGGGAAACAAAGTCCCTGCATGTCACTGCAAGTATTTGTGTGTTTGTACCAGAAGAAACCAGTCACCTATGCAGGTGGCTACCCCTTTCTCTTTGACACTGTGTTTTCTTGGTGCAGGGAGACTGCTTTGGGGTTCCAGGGATGTGCAATATGGTGATTTTGGACATGCCTGTGAAGACCGCAGGCTCTGGGAAGTGGTTTTCACCTATCCGCCCACCCGTGGACCTCTGCATTGTGGATCTGAGCTGATTGCCCAAGGGCCAGTTAAAGAAAGGGAAAAGTTTAAGTTGGAGAGTTAGATAAATCATATCTTTGCCTCTGTTGGACCTAATGCCACCTCTGAGACATGGCCAAAATCTTAAACTGTAATTTCATGGAAAAATTTGTTACTTGGTCAGTGAATTCCTTTCTTTCCACATATGACAGAAGCAAACTTTCTCTCTCAGGTTATCAAAAAAGCATTCTGCAGTGTAGAAAACAAAAACTAGAAAAAGCTCATGCTGGATGATCACCTTGGGTGTCAATGAGCAGGAATGCCACTCCTACATCTTGTGATGAAAAACCCTATCTCCTCCGTCAGAGACATGCTGGAGAAAAATGAGCCTCAGACAGAATATCACCAGGTCTACATAATTTTTGTGAGATCAAGACTTTAGGTGCTGCTGCTGATTGATCTTTCACGTAATTACATTTCCAAGGGAGAGATCCCTGGGATTGGCTGCCAGAGCTGTATAGAATAACCAGGAAGGGGGAAGCAGCAGCTCAAGTTTCCCCTATCTGCTTGTGTAACCAAACCCACCATTTGCAAGAGGGGCCTTTTAACTCACACACATGTATACAAAAGGAATTACATTGTCAGTGGCATCACCTTTGATTATAAAGGACAAGACAGTAATAATATGGTATTTTCTTGTGCAGATTGAAAGAAAAGGACACTCCCAAGTAAGTTTTTGTGGTTAATTTTTGTGATCATTTACTCTCCTTCCTATCATATTGCTCCAGCATTAACACAGGGATCAGAGAGAACCCACATGCCTTTTATTCTCTAGGAATGTTGCTCAGCTGTCACCATCTCACCTCCAAATTCATCAAGGAAAGGACCCAGCTGCTCTTCCTAGACTACTTTTGTGCTGAGCACAGAATCTACTTGCCCCTGGGGAAAACAGAAACTTCCCCATCTCGCCAGAATATCACCTCTCCCTATCCCTCCCTGTGCTAAACAAGGGGGAGTGCATCCAGTAACCCACCATAAAGATTTTCCTTCAGGAGGAACATTGGCTGAAAACAACTGCAGTTCCCCAGCAAAGACTGCAATCACTCAGCCTAACCTTAGGCAGCAGTGGCAGAGTAAGGGCAAGGGGAATAGTCCGATACGTGGCCTTTGTTTCACTGACCTACCATGGTCCTGGAAAAGATGTTTTTATCTGAAATATTGAGACCAGTTTTTCTGCTCAGTTTATGACAATGTCCTGGTACAGTCTCATGCTAAGAAAGTGCAAGCAAGGAAGTAGTAGATGGTACTTGAATAGATTTTGGGAGTGGGAAGAATATCAGGCATCCTGTTAGAAATTAATGTCTAGGGCTTTGGCAGCACACTGTGAGCATTACTTCAATGTTTTACAGATAGTTATCTGTCTCACAGGAACACCCCAGTTTTATATTTTTATTGAGCTAACAAAGATGAACTCGGATACAGGGAAAAAATATTTTTGAAAGTGCATCCTTCTCTAGCCAGATATTTGTCTTCCTTTGGTCAAATGTAGCCTTCTTTTCCTCTCTCTTGTATTTTTTTTCCTTATAGTTTCCACTCTTCTTTCTCAGAAAGGCATTAAAATTATTTCTTGAGAATTTTTATGTATTTAAGGTCTTATTTCAGTCAAAAGTTTAATGTCATGACAAATTAGCATACTTCAGGTCAACTCCTTGTGATTTGGGACTCTTAAAAGTGATTACATAGAACTTTATTGGCTGCTAAAAAATATAATGAAAAATTATGATAGCCTTCCTCCTTTTTTATTCACAGCATCACACTTAGTTACATCTCAGTTCTTCAGCTTCAGCTAAATATTGTTGTCTTCAATGAGATGTCCTTGTGGATTTAAATATTACTCTCATGTGTAAGGCTAGTAGACTGTATCTCATTCCAAAGGATAACAAATTTTCAGAGAGCTGCCAGTGTGCTGAAACTCTTGCCGAGTCCCCAAATTTTATTGTGTTTTCTTATAACGCTATTCTATTTAAAAAAAAAAAAAAGTCTATATATTTGCCATTAGTCACGGTACTTAAAGGATTTGGTCAACCGGTCACGGTTGCATATCCCATGACAGAGAGACCACATAGGTTGCAAATATTGATCGGTGCATGGCCTGCGTACCCTGCTTTTAAACAAGCCCAGAAGGATGCAAAATGATTGGGGAATGTTTGTAACTAGTCGGGAAGGATGGAATCAGGACTTTCTTGTGTTAAGAAAACAAGGTGAAAAGATCAAAACCCATTTGTGGATTCTGGAGGCATAGGATAGGCTGGGCTGTGGGCTCTGTTTATGTGAATTCCCACGAACTCACATGCACTAAACTCCAACAGAAATCTGATACTGCTGCATATAAGGTCAATTGTCCCATACTGGACAGCTGGGATGTCCAGCTACACCCGAGAAGAGAAACAGAGAATTTGGCTGGTGGGGTAATTCACCTCAGACCATGAAGGCTAAGGCTTCAGTTTCATTGTCCTTAAACTCAGAGAAAGACTGTAGATGGAGAAAGATGTTCTCTTTTAGGCCAAGTGCAGACAGCTAGTGGCTCTGGAACAGCATGCAGCTCACAAGTAGCTGAGATGTCCCCTCATGAAGGGCTATAGTACTTGATGGCAGCAATTTGTAGCTAGAGGAGAGAGGTATATAGGCTTCTGAGTAACCTAAACCTTCAACTGTGAAGGATGCAAGGGGACTGGGGCTACTGAGAAAAATATCCCTGGGCTAACTCTTTATCTCATCTAAGATGAGAATAATCACTCTGGATCAGATGTCCATTAGCTCAGATGAATCTCGTTTGCTGAAAGCATTCGTAGTTTTTGGGTCGATGTGTACACAGCACAGTGTGGAAATATATGAAAACATAGACAGTTGCTTGGGACCTGGAAACAGTATTCCTTTGGGAATATGGAACTTGACCCTACTGAGGAGGAAAGCAAGTACATGGAACTCCTTTGAATACCTAAGCTGGAGCTGTGCTCTGCAGACATACCTGGTATTTTTGTGAAAATCTGGATGTATATTATAATCTAGAAATACTAATTAGGATGGCAATTTCCATTCTTCACACCTTCGCGGCCCTCGGCAGCAAGTCAGATTTTGCCTTTTGCACTGGGCAGTTATTTTTATTCACGTTGCAAGAGATTTTCCAAACGCCACATATATTGTTATGTCTCTCAAATGCATTACATCACACGACTCTTCTGAAAGGTGTCCAAATCCTGCATTAAAACTCTTGTGGGAAAAGTTGAAAAAACCTAAATGGTTTATGTTAAATGGTATTTGGAAGAGGGGATGAAATGGATTGCACTGACACGGTGGAAAGGTAATGTACTAATGGATGCTTTGGTTTTGAATGAAGTGTTATGCTCTCCCTCGTTAAACTCCATTCTGAAGCTATGCAAACCTACGTAGACCTTGCACCTCTTTCCTTCTTTTCCACTGGATAGTGTGCAACAGAAGAGTGGTGAAGTATGAACTTCCAGGACATTATGCCATGAAAAATGTAACCAAGGCAGGTGGTTTTACCTTAAATTAGGAGAGAATCTGATCTGCTCATATTGACTTGGAGAACTCTGGAAAACAGCAGACCCAACTTGTGCCTCCTGGTTTGATGGGACCCACAGTGTGTGCCTCAGAAAGTCATTTCTGCTTCAGTTCAAGTTGAGGGGAAGAACAGTGTTTAACGTTTCCCACAGCACATTCTTCCTGAATGTGGTGGACTTTGGCCAATAAAGTTTGGGGACTATTGATATAAAAGACCTTTCTTAACGATACTTTTGTTCTAGTAAGGTTTATCCATATTGTGCTTTTACAGTGTTCCCATGAGCCCCACAAGGCCAAATATTCTGACTGCTGACATTGGTCTGGGCTTGGGATAACCTGGGGACACTGTTACATATAGTCTTGCTTGCATGCCATGGAGGGAAATTTAGGGTCTCTTGGCCTTCATAACATCCTCCAGGATCTCTTAATGTGCTTTTCTGGACAACTCCGAATCTAGAAAGTTACCTGTCTGGAGCATCCAGAGTCTTTAAACGCATATCCCACAAAACCATGTGTAGCTCCCTCAGCACTCCTCAGTGCCCCATATTTCAAAGATGTGGAGATGAACCTTGCACATATCCAGCTTTTACTCGTTATCAGTCAAATGCAGAAGAGCATGGGATGACTGTCTGACTGCACATCACATGCCAATCAAACACAGGACAGAAGTACTCTACTGGCCTTCCTTGGACCTTATCCAAAGCCAGACTCCCAGAGGTCTTGCTCTGGGATGGGCTAATAACATAAGCACCACAAACACCTGCTGAGCAGTGATGGTGGCTGAGGAGAAGCTTATGGGTCCCAAAGAGGATTTTCATTCACTCTGTATAGTTTAGAGTTCTCTTTAAGGGATGGATTGTGCTGACTTTGAGAGAGAAAGCAATGGCACTGCATTTTATGAGGGGTCCTGTACAGCTAACATGGTTCAGACATTTAGGGAATCAGCATCTTCAGGGGATTCTCTCTTTGATCTGTCCATTTTCAGGTTTTAACTCGTTTGAGGGAGAAATCAGGCACCTCCTTGCTCAGACTGGGCAATTCTGACAAAACTGGCTTGCTACTTGGTCTAGTGGGAAGTGTCCCTCCCTATGACAGGGGGATTGGAGCAAGATGATCTTTAAGGTCCCTTCCAACCCAAACCATTCTATGATTCTAAGAAAGTTGAGTTGTCCTCTGAAGGCCACCTGTCTCCCAGTTGATGGTTGGATGGTCGACACAGATGAGACGCATAACTCGGATCAAGATAAATGACAACCCACACTACTCTGCACTTAGGTGTTTGGGAATTCAAGGTATATAGGAATTAAAAAAGGAAGGTACCAGTACAAGCTTGTGCTATTGAAGGTTCATAAACATCTTCTATTAGCTGCTTTTACTTATTCCTTTACTTATTAATTGATAAACAATAGTAAAAAATTCAGAAGCTGCAAAACCACACTCACACAGTCCAAAACCACAGTAATACATTCAGAATACATCCTCTAACCTCTTCCAGAATAAACAGTGTGCTATAGAAGACAATGTTAATACTGCTTGTCTTCGGTGGTTAGAGACTTCAAACTGAGAGCTTCACCCTCTGTCCCTAGTGAGGATTATGGATCAAGGGGATGTGGAGAAAGGAATGTTGTAACTTTCAGAAATGAACGAGCTACAGAAAAATAATAACCAAAAGTCTTTTTGAACCTTGGATCAGAATTTATCATTGATGATTCAAGAATACAAGACACAATCAGAGTTGAAAATAAGAGATTAATTTTCCCCTATGTCATATTTCTAGCAAGTAGCCCAGTGTGCTCACTTTCCACTGGCTGTGCTGGGAAAACCCAATAATAACTTTTTACAGTTGGAGCTTTTTTTTACTTGTTCTAGGCTGGTATCTAACCCATATCAACAGATTTAATGAATTTATGCTTTGTTAATGAAAAAAGGAGAAGCGTTCCAGGTCATTTGCCTTGTGAAGAAAAAAGTTGCATGGATCTTAAGCGAAGTGACAGGTCTGCTGAACATCTTCCAGCTCCAAGAGAAAGCTGGGATTTTTTTTTTGCTATATTTTAGGGTTTAGACTTTTAAAAGACATATTTTAGCTGATAAATGCTGCTGATAGTAATAACAGACTATCATTATGCCAAAAAATCCCAAAGGGAACATCTTTTTTTTGTTAGTTTTTGGGTACTTCTTGAGAATGGCCAGATATGGAAAGCAGAGTCTACACACAGAAAATGAAAAAGTGTATATGAAAACTGGGAAGAAAAAAAAAAACACCTAATAAAAAAAAAAGAAATTTTATTTAGTATTTTTAACCATGATTCAGAAAGATTCTTCTTCATGACAGTATTCCCTTGTACCTATTGACATCACTCAGAAAGTTTTATTTCTGTTCTTGAAAATTACCATTTATTTTATACCCCAGTTATATTGGGATGTACAACAAAGCCTTCCCATTGCGTATCTCCAGATTCAGGCCATCTAAAAGTTAGGATATTGGTCCAGCATGAATATACTCAGTTTTGTGGAGTTAGAGTGATTTCAAAGGAATATTACTTTATCCTAAAATAATTGTCCCTCATTGACTTCTAGATGTCCCTGCCTCTTTGTTATGACAATAGAAGGAATATAAACAGTTATCTTAGGTTAGATGCCTAAAACATAAATAGTTGAAGATATACCTTTATTCTTAATTTTATGTACCCTAAGTTAGAGGAAGGAAATCTAAACTAGTGTAGCCACTGCTTGTTTAAAACCATCCCCCAGTTTGACTGCTGCGCAATTATCCTGTCTGATTTCTGTCACATCTCTGGATGATTTGATTCTCATCAAAACATCTATTAAAAAAGCATCTTCACTTGTTCCTCTGATCGTTACAAGCCCTTCCTTGGCTTATTCCTTCTTCTAGGGTAGTTTAAGCTTATTCACACTACTAAAGCTAATACTAAGATGTGTGTTCTCATTTTTGTTTCACCTTCCCTCTTGAAGCCTTAGCTTGGTGCTGCATCATGCTGCATGGACTGGATCCTCCTCAATACTGTTGGTGCTGCTTACATTGAGATCAGAGGCCAAGGCTGAGGGCACCTGCATTGCAGTCGCAGGAGCCTCCTCCTCTTCCTGGGCCATGACAACCTGACTATCTTCAGAAGAGTTATGAAGAGACTGAATTAAAAAAAATTAAAATAGCAGAATAATGCTGTGAAGGTCCAGATGAACAAATTCACACTGTGCGGTTGGGCTTGTCAGCAATGAGGGACCTTCTCTATGGTACACACCAAGCAGAATGTAGGTTACAAGAAGATGCCTTTTTATATACTAGTCCAGGCATTTGAAGGCAACTATCACATTAGTAAGGTGGTCATATTAGAGAAAATTGAGTACTGTTTGCAGAAACTGTGAAGATTCACTTGGATTTATTTCTATTTCTATATTTAAGTTCGTTTTCTGTTCCAGAGTCCTTTCCCAACATAGATAGCAGCAATTGCTATTGAGAGCCTATGAAGCACCTGGAAAGGTCAAAAAGATGGACATTTTAAAGAAAGCAGGCAACAGTTTCCTTTTATTTTATATTGTAAACACATTTGCAGCCTAGTTAAAACAACAAAGCAAGACATTTCATACATTCAGTGCCTTAATTGAATGATAGACCAGAGCCTCGTCTGGTGTGATTCTATATCCTTCCCTTGCAATCAATTTAGCACCATGGGAAATTCACTTCCAAACCCCATTTTTCATGGTGAACACAGAAATTTTTTTCATGTAGTTTCTATCAAGGCTTCTACCGTTGCTGCTAACGTCATCCCATCGCCTGCAGAATCTCTGGCTGCTGCAGATTTTTCTGCTGCTGCGCCTTCGAGCGCCGCGCTTGTGATTTCGCTATGACTGAGAACCACCTCAGCTAACTTCGTTAGCCACCTATCATGAAAAGCTTTCTGCCCAAGAAAGGCTCAGCCCAGTTTTAAGTTTGGCAGGCCACCTGACTGGCATGCAGGGGATGTTCATTTGGTAATTGTAACACTCTATTTTTTTTTTTGGTGACTTATAATGGCTTTATAACAACCCAGCTGAGTAAAATTTGTTTTTTTTTTTTTTTTTTTTTGGTGACTTATAATGGCTTTATAACAACCCAGCTGAGTAAAATTTGGTTTTTGTTTTTTTTTTTTTTGTCTTTTAAAGAGACTTAACTCACTTCTAAAGGAAGTTAACATGGTTACCAGGGGCAACATTTTGCAAATTTTTTAGTGATAGTCTTGTTCATGAATGTACACATTTCCTTTAACATGATATATGCCTAAACCACAGTGCATGGACATGAGTCAATAAAGGAAGCAATTCTTGTAAGCTTCTATGCATCTGCACAGTTTCTTAAAAACAGGCTCTGGCAGAAGAATTTTGTGACAAGATGCTGTCATCTGAAAACACAAACTGCTTTATAATTCTGCTACGTAATGTTGGATCAGTGAGGAAGGTGGTAAATTAAGTCTAAATGGAGTGTGTCAGTACTTGAACTTCAGAATGTTTAGTAAAATGTCACTGAGTTTTCAATTTTTGGTAAAAAATCAAAATAGACTCCTTCCCTCTTATTTTCATAACTTCACATTTTCAAACTGAAGTGGAAGGTTTGTTTCGATCTTTGCAATTTGAACACCTGTATAAAAATTAAAAAGGGAGGGAGAGGGTGAGAAAAGCCTCCAATTTTTTTTTTCTCCTGTTTTTTTAAAATTTTTTTGCGACTACCTGTATCCGTACCCAGGTCTTCAGGCAGCTTGATTATTATTTTTTATACAATTCAGTCTGGCAAATGACTTAAGGAAAATGCACCTTTTGGCAGAAAAATACCATTCCAGGGTGCCTTAAAAAGTTTTTTGATGGTTGATCTTTGCCCTGTGCCAGTACTATGTGATGCACTGGCTATATAAAAATGAAAAGGAGAAATTAAAAAAAAAAAAAAATAAAAAAGAAAGAAAAAAGGGGAAAAATAATTTCAAGTCTGAAATAATGCCAAGAAAGGCATGTTCTGCAGGCTAATGTAGGGCAGAGCAGTCAGAGCTATGCCTGGGTACGGCAAGCGGAAAGCAGAGCAGCTGCACTGTGTTTTACCTCTTTGAAACTTCTAACAGGAAACAGCCCTGACGTGGGGCAGGGAACCAGTCCTTCAAATGCTGGAAGGCTCTCAGTGTTTTCAGCACTCAGCACTTTGCAGGAGGCACCCACAACTTCTCTGGTGCCCAGCTTACAGGGGGTCCATTCAGCTGCAGCCTCTGCAGCTCCAGTTTCCTGTCTCAGCTTGCCCAGTGCTGGCCTAGAGGAGATGGTCACAGCTTCTGCTAAGCCTCCCTTTCTCCTTGGGTGGATTTCTAGCTCAGCCAGTAAAGCAGCTCAGCATGAGGCCGGTCTCGAATGGAACACACTTCGGGGGCTTGAAAAATTGTGCGACAGAAAGAACACGGGAACCGCTTTGCCGTGCAGAGCAGAGATATTAATAATGCTAAGTCACTGGCTAGTGACAGAAAAATGTCGCAGTGCACATCAGGTGAGATGAGAAATTCAGGGCAGCAAAGTGGTTTTATAAGCATCTCAACGGCCAAAGTACAAGGGCTGCTGAAGCTCTATTTACATGAGCACAAACCTTACTGCATGCAAGTGCACACATGCAGGCACCTCTATATGTACAGGCATATACATATACATACAAAGAGCCCTTTTCTTTTTCTTCTTGATAGGCATGTTGTGGAAAATGTGTGTCTCTGTGGGTCTGGTGACATGCAAATGTTTATGTGGGTGTTAAAAAAAAAAAAAAATAGAGAAGGTGTGAAGCATATATTCAGAGAGCCAGAAAGCCACACACAGGCTTCTATTTATAGCACCCTCGTGGTGAAATAGAGAAAACGAACTGCAGCTTCTATCTGCTGCTCCCAACTGAAGTTTGACAAGAGCGGATAAAACCTTTTAGGGTCTCTTTGTAGTTTTAACTGACAACAAAAAGTGATGAGTTAGCTGTTTCCTTAGCGACCCTCTTAAGCAGGTGAAGAAGTCAACCGCTGCGCGAGAGGAGCGGAACAAGCTGACGCTGCCTCGGTGCCTGGAGCTGCTCTCCCTCCCCTGCAGAGCCAGCATAGAAATAGAACTTGTTCTGAGCACAATGGCCAGACTCTCTCTCCCAAACTAAATTCTCAGCCCCAGGTGGAGAATTCATGATCCAGAAACCTCAGGGTGCAGAGACATTTCCATTTCTTTCGAGTTGCACCTGTTAGAATGAGAAAAGTAGAGATCTAGGGTCCTAGTATCAGAGCTGAGATCTGAGGTTATGGTTCAAATCCACTGATGATTTCTTATGCCAATAATAGAATGACTGCAGTTTTGCTCTGGCATTTTTCTTGGATGGATTCTTCTAAAATGGCATTGACACCCTTACTGATGTGATGCTGTTCCTGCATAGTATCTATTTTTTCAGCTTTCACTCATTTATTTTTTTCACTCATTTCTTTCTCTTCTTCTTCTTACACCCGCTTTCCTGAGGGCACTAATTCAAATACTTTCCTCCTTGAAGCTGAGATATTCTGTAAGTGAGTAAGCTTCTTACCACCCACCTCTTTCTTCCACAAAGTTTGGTCTTTGCAGTGCCCGGTGCTGGCCACTCTTCTGACTCTTACGCTGGTGTAGGACATGTTCTTTTCC
Organism: Baryphthengus martii; assembly: GCA_013396935.1. Lineage (NCBI taxonomy): Eukaryota > Metazoa > Chordata > Aves > Coraciiformes > Momotidae > Baryphthengus > Baryphthengus martii. The sequence goes on from VWZK01021398.1 coordinate 390,333, forward strand.
TCAGATCCTCACTTCATGACAGGTCCAGATGACACCACGTGTGTGGAAATTGGGGGTTGCTCCTTGAGGAGTTGGGAGCCATCAAGTTTCTTTTTGTTTGGCAGGCACAGGTGGGTACGGCACTTGGAAAATGACTGGTGGGAGCAGAAGATTGAGATCCTGCCTTAGGCCCAGACTTCGGCATAATAATGGTGGGAAAACTAGCTTAAAGCAAAGCTCTCTTTTTTTCCCCATTTTTAAAATTTATTTTATAAAACACAACATAAGTAGACAGAAGTATTTTGTGAGTTGGTGTTGGTTGCAGGACACAACTTTCTCAGAAGCAAAAATCTTGAATTAATAAATAGCCGCAGAACTCCATTTTCATGTTGCAAGATGAAGTATGGTGATATTTTTTCTTGAAAAGACAGGTTTGTTTTGTACTTTGTCTGTGTAGCTTTAAAAAGTAAAATCTAAAAGGCTGAAAAAAAAAATATACACCTGGATTCATTTTGAATGAAATCACTAGTTTTGGAATTAATCTTTGAACTCTGTTGACTCACCAAAAGTTCAGAATATTTTCATTCTGAGTTGATCTGAATGGAATTTCTATCACACCGCATTTTAGAAATTCAAGTGAACCAAAAAATGAGCTATTTACACAGTCCTTGAATAATATTAGACAGTGGGTTTTGCCTACTCCTATCTCATTTGGAATTGCTGACAAAGCAATTCATTTTAACTTCTGTTTCATTCTAACATTTCTTTGTTTCATTCATTCAATATTAAAACTGTTTTAACTGAACAAACTGGTCATGTGGTGCATCGCCTGTTCCTTGGCTGGAAGAGTACATCTCTTGAGGATGATCCATCTTGAAGGCTTTGGTATCAGTCTACTTCTTCTTATAGAAACATGTATGTTACATGAGTTTTCCAGTGTCTAACATTATTGCTGAGTTTAGACCTATGCCCTTCTCTTTGGGGTCATGTCTCTGTGAGAGCATTGATTTGGTAAACTCTTTTCTCAGATTTGGATCCGGCCTCCTGACGCAAGCATAATGACTACTAAAATATTCTCTACTAAGAAATCCTTGCATTCTCTTTGGCAAATATTCCTTAGCATTCACTTGAATCTGCATGTTTTCATAAAATCATAGAATTGTAGAATCATAGAATGGTTTGAGTTGGAAGGGACATTTAAGATCATCTATTTCAACTGCTCTGTCATGGGCAAGGATACTCCCCACTAGACCAGGTTGCTCAAAACCCCATGCAACCTGACCTTGAACACTTCCAGGGAGGGGACATCCACAACTTCTCTGGGCAACCTGTTCCTGGGTCTCACCACCCTGAAAGCAAGTCTGTCAATACACTGCTCTCACAATCATTGATGGTGAGAGATCACAGTGAGTGACAAATGCTGCTGAGATGTTTTCCTTCCAACCAATAACTGAAAAAGCACCATTTCTTTGCAAAATTTTTGTTTAATCTAGGCCACTTTTAATTGCATCCTTATTGAGTTACTTTCTGTGTGACAAAACTTGAGAAAATGTCCCTCTAGAGAAGAACACAACTAAACCAGTACTTACTTAAAAACACAGCTCCTACATAAAACCCGGCAGTCAAAACACCCTCTCTTATAGAGAAAACCAGCAAGACCTTTGCAAAGTAAAGAATGCGGAACATATTCCTCACTCCCACTTTGTTCACGTACCTAGACCAAAAGTCAATGTGAAAAGCTTGGCTTTGCACTTACCTACAGGTCAACAGGGGCAAACAGATTAAATCCCTAATGTATGTCAAATCACTGCTGTGAGTGTGGGTGTGGATGTGACACACAAGGACACTGATTTGTGCTGTAATTCAGTTACCCAACTGTCTTCGTGGGTAATTTACTCCACTGTCACGGCATGAGAAGTCTTGCTCAAGGTCCTACTCGTGATGAGACATTGTCCTTGCCCCAGAGAGCTTTCAGCTCTAGGGACAAAGACAGTACAGGGGGGAAATAATGAGAAAATCATTGCCCAGTGTCATAAAACAGGACAGTGCTGGAAAAAAAAAATGCTTTTCTATCTCCTTTTATTGTGCCCATGCTGTCACTGAAGGAGACATGGTGAAAACATGGCTAGTCCTGGGTTTTTTTTGGCATGTTTCTGTATTTGTTATTTTAGCATGGCTATGGAGTTTTAGATCAGGCACTACATAACTGTTTGTTCTCAGTCTAAGGTAAAGCACTTGGTGTTCTCAGGATTTTAAACATGTGTTGGGCGAAACATGTTAAAGCACAACTAAGGTGCTTCGGCTTGCTAATCAGGGCAAAAATACAGGGAAGAGAAGTCCTTCATTTTTGCCCCAAGGCAAACTCACAGTAAGATGGGGCTCAGGGATGAGGGACTGACCTCAGCAAATTCACCTCAGTCAAAATAAAATGCTTTCTCTTTATTATAATTTTACCTCAGGGTAACTCAGGCAGCTCAGTCATTCTGAGGTTAAGGAAAAAAACCCCAAATCCAGCTTTTTCAGCAGGAAAGGCAAGCCCTAACTGTAGACCTAGCTCAAGGGCTCACCTTCACTTGGGATGCTTGGTAGATCACTACTGCCAATTAGTTAAATGCATTACAAAAATAATTGTGGCTATTCCTTCAGAGCCTACCCCTTTCTCTTTCTGAACTAAGTTCATCTTGTACGTGAATAAGCAGGGATTTAGCCCACTTATTGACAGAGAGGGAAAAGCAGCAGTTCCTGAATCAAACTGTCAGTAGTTAGGAGTGTATTTTTCTGGAGCTACATGTGCATGGAGGTCTGTGAACTGTCTCTAAAACAGGAGCAAGGAGGCTTCATCAGAAACAGTAGTTCTTCTATGATTTTCAGGTGCAACATTTGGACGATTTTTTTTTTTTTTTTTCCAATACAAAAAGCCACCCCCCTCCACCCGCCAGCCTGTACTAGATTGAACTAAGCCTGAGCAAAAGCTGGGGCTGGCAAAGCTCCAGCTGGGTGCAGAGGGTATGCTCAAAAGCAGGAAGCTGTGGCAAAGCTGAGTCGCTGAAAAGCTACTGGAGCTAATATATTGTGGTCAAGGGGATAGGTAGCAGCATCTGAGTAGTGATGGGAAGACTCAAAAGAACCTTCAAAACAGGCTTGAAATATACTGCTGATCTTTGCACTTTGACTGGGCTTTTGCGCTCACGGTTACGCTTCAAGCATTTAGCGTGACTTTTGCATTGATAATGTGGAGCGGCGCGCGTAGTTTATCCCTACGTGAGACGTGTGCCTTGCAGAAGCCTCGCTTGCTGCCCGTGCACTGAAATGCAGAGGTAGGCTTTGAAGGTGAAAGGGATGCGTAGGATTGGGTTCAACTGGCAGCACTTGCGACGGCATCTGGGGCAAAGCAGGTCATAAACATTCGCTGTCGAATAGCTGCCTTCCCCCACTTGCTTCCGTGGCAGCTTGAAAAGGCAGACGTACATTCATGGATTGACTAATTCTTTTGTGGGGCAGAAGAAAGATACTGGTTGCGAAGCTAATAAAAAACACCAGGCGGTCAAGATATCATGGAGGCCCATTGTTCTAGGAGATTGTTTCATTCATTAATACGAGCTGTGATGATGAGAACAGGATGCATAATATTGTCATGAGAGATAGGGAGTGAGGAGATGGAAGGCTTGAGGTAAGATGTCCCTTTCTTTGTCCAGCCACCTTTGGGACGGAGGTGAGAGTGGCTATGTTTCAGATCTGAAGAATCAGTGCAAGCTGAGATAAAGGGAGGATTCCCACCAGTTTCTCTGCTCTCTTAAAATGTCACAGCTCATTAGAGATCTGCAGCCGGCACACGTCAGGGGATGGGCAAGTTCCTGCCTCCATACTTGAGCTGTGCTCTCTACTCTTCCAGGTGCCTTTCAGTTGCCCGCCCTTGCAGCTGTCTTGTTTCTGAACATGGCCTGAGAGACTGTCCCATGTATTTCTTAGTGCCTGGAGTGGCCATAAGGAGCTGCCTGCACCTGATGGACACACAGATATAATTTCTGTGATCCTTACTCTACTGAGGGTCAGAAAATATCTGAACACCCAAGTCACCACTTGTCCCAGTTGTCCACTTTGTACTGACCTATGGACTCTGGACAGACCAACCAGGCATTGTTGATAACCTTCATGCTGATTTTATGTGTTTTGCAGCTATTCACAAGTGCCCTGCTCCTAGGTGGAGGACACACATTGTGAACATGTGCCAAGTGAGTTAGTGGAGTTGTGTCAAAACCCACTCTCAGATCATGCTCACTGCTTTTCCATCATCAGGTCTATATACCTAAGGTCTAACCTGTCTAGCCATAACTGCATAAAAGAAGGATCTGGTTGAAGGACAGGGGTAGATGCCCAGACACATGATGAATGTTGAGCAGGATGGGTCTTGACCTAATCGGCCACCTCAGAGCTCTGTGAAAGGTGGTGCTTTGAGTCTACTTTGTATCCTAATGTGGGCTCAAGGCAGTTGGGATGGAAGAGATGTAAGTAAACAAGGATGTCACCATCAGTTTCGAACTGGGGCCTTTCTGGGTAGCGAGGTCCTTTGGGGCCAAATTTGCAGCCGGTGAGGTGACTAAGGAGAGTGTATTGTTGGAGCTGGTATCATCATGCCTACTCTTACATACCAATGCATAAGTAGCTTTGCATCAGCTGCTCAAACTGCAAAACATACTGTCTGGCCCAAAATATCTTCCACGCTGTATCACTGCTGTGGGATCACATTCAGGGATCAGATACTCAGCACCATTCTCACATGGTGAGCGGAGGATACAAGGAAATGAAGGGCAAAAGTCTTTCTTTTTCCTAGAGAGTATGCTCTGTAACTTGCCCTAGAAGCAGAGCTCTTAAAAAAAAACAAATTATGTTGGCCTGAGCTGTGGTTTGGAAAGAGAAAAGGAGAAAAGAGGCAAAACAAAAACACTGGCCCACAAAGAAGAGAAAACAGGAAAGGAAAAGAACAAAACATCCTGCATACAGCAGCCAGTCAGGCGAGGAGGGAGGGTCCATGTCATCTGCATTCCTCTGCCAAAGTGGGCACTGGCAGCCTTCATCAAGTCTGTGTTGCTCAAACCTTTCCTTTCCTTTCTTCAGCCTTTCTGCTCACCCAGTTTCAGATCTTCCCTCCTCTCTGGATGCCGTTTTGTGAGGAACGAGAGCAGTGTGGTAGCTGCAGGCTGTACCATTGCTCATTCCTCTCCTGAGATGTGTATCAGGCAGCTCAGATCCCCACTGGACACTGACAGATGTAAGCTCACCTTGCCCTGCTGCAAAATGAGGGGCAAGCATGGAATGTGAGGCTGTGTCATGCAGTCAGCACAGTACTGTGGATGAGCTAACAAAATATATAGCTCTGAGCCTAGGCTGAGAAACTCAGGTCTCTCTGCACCTGCCTGTGTGAAAATGTCTCTTCTTCTACATGGCGACAGCTAACCTGAGAATGAAACCGGTGTGGAGACCTCGTTGTTGTCTCAGCTTAAGAAGGAGCCATTTTGCAGGGTGGGATGGCTGGGATGGGTCAGACAGGGAGGTTGAAACCTGTGCTGTTTGTGTTGTTTATTCTGAGGTGAGGAGGGAGGATGATGAATTGGGTCAGCTAATACAGCATCTTTTATGTGGCCTGAAAGATGGGTGTAAACAGTAGTTTTGATGAGGTAAATCCCTCCATTAAGCGATCCTTTACTAAGCCCAGTTAAACATTCATAAGGTGACCCTCTCTTGGTCATCATTTGTGTGGTCTTGCTGAAGTGGATGTGATTTCCTCCAAAACCCATAAATGTCACTTCTTAATCAGTTCCAGAGTTACTGCCTCCTTTTCCAAGCAGGCTGCATGTGTGCATCTATCACTGAGCTGCTGGAGCTAATCCTCCCCACTGCCTTTCCTTCCAGAGAGGATAAATTAGTTTTGAAATAGGAGCGGAACATTTCCAATGAGTGGTGGACATGGTCTCTTAGCTGGGAAGTCAGGCACACTACTTCTGCCCCATCAAAGGCAAAATGGGAGGAAGGACACTGTGTATCATCAAGAGGCAAAGCCTGAACGTATTCCCCAGAGGGTGATACTCATAGCACGGTCCTTGTGGTTAGTTAAACTGGCACGGAAGTGTGCGCAGCTTCTCCTTAGGTGACTTCACTAAATGCTGAAGGCAACCTCTAAGATGTGATAGCGTATCCAGCTTCTCCTATGAATTTTGCCTTGGTTCTCCCTCTAAAATTATTCCAGGAGAATTTTGTTTCCTCTGCTTTTAACTGTTGAAGTTCTCTCCACTGAAAGCTTAGAAGAAACATGTTCATTTAATAACAATTGTAGAAGATGCAATTTGAACTGGCTTCCCCAAAATCCATTAAACTTGGGGAAAAAAAAATTATAATAATAATGTATTAGTTATTTAGGTGTTTTAAGAGTTGATGACTTCATGCAATATCTTTTACTATATTTCCCTAATATCCCTTGTCCTCTTGTTTCCACCCCTTTCCATCCCATACCTTCACTTTTCCAGCGTGTTTATTTTAGAGTGCAAAGCTACTTACAATTATTTATTTTTGGATCAGCTACTGATTCACTTAGTGACTAAGTCATTTCATCACTCAGTGCCTTGCTTTACCTATACATTAAGAAGGATTAATAGTACCTGCTTTTCAGGACTGTTAGCAGTCTAAATTAATTATTGCTTATAAAGAGATTTGAGATCCTTGGTTACTGGAGGCTAGTGAGCTGCAAAGTGTCTTATTTTTACTTAACAGTGGTTTTTGTTGGGTTTTTTTTGTGTTTTTTTTTTTTTGTTGTTTTTTCTTCTTTTGTAACTTTGCATTATAAAAGTACAAGAAACCTTGCAATTAGTTGAAGAGTCTATTCTTCACAGGGCTTAGTTTATATTGCAGTTCAGATTTTGTCAGCATTTTTTTTTGCCCCTCATGTTTCAATCAGAGTTAATGTCCTGATCTCCTTTACTGAGAAACGTCAGATGATGGGAAAGCAGGAATGAGTATTACAGGGTGGATAACAGAGCCATGCAGTGCTCTCTGGTGCTCTTAAAAAAGCTGACGTGTTCTTCTTCAGAGGTGATTCATTTTTGTTGTTACTACTGCAAAATACTTAGCCAGAAAGCCAAAAAGTTAGACTTAACATTAGAATTTGCAACAGGGTCTTACGTTCATTGGAAGCAATTTCTCAGCATTGTGGGAGATTGCCGTGAGTCTCTCAGGAAGAATGAAAGGATAGCACACCAGGAGAAGGCACAAGGGGAGCATCTCTAAATGAACACTGAAATCGGTGCGCAATGATTTTGCGTTTACTGAGTAATCTACCAAATAATAGTGCTGGTGACCACATCTGCTACGGAAACCACATTGCTGTGCAAATATTACTTACAGAAAGGGTGCAGTTAGACTTGAATATCAGTACATGGACAGATCATCAGTTTGGATATGCTAAAAATAGCTCCACTGAAATGATTAGTGGCTTTTTAGTCTGTTGCTGTGTTTCTTATGAATGGGCTTGACTGGTTTGTGTAATGCAGAAGATGCAGTTTTGGGGAAAGTAAGTAGGTGGGATAAATCTCCCAGTGCAGTTAAGGGAAGTTTTCCCTTTGATGCTAATGGACACAGGCATCCACCTTTCCTCTTGTTGCCATTGGACTGACGGTCATATTTTAAAATCCAACATCATGGATTCCTGTATTTGGAAATCTCTCAGTCGAGGAGCCAAGGAAGGTGACAGAACAGTTGGAATATCAGCAAGAAGGAGCAGAGAGAGAAGTGGATTTTGTGCTGCCTGATCCAGGGGCAGTTACACGCACCCATCTTTGAACATCACGTGGAAGATCTGCACAGTGTGAAATGAAGCAGCTGCTGAGAGCAGCTGAGGACCACAGGCCTTGCCCTCAGCCCTGTCTGTGTGAATGGTGGGAATTGCTTCCACAGTGGCTACAGCCACCCAAAGGTCTCTCCTGATGCGAGAACTGGTGATCTTTCTGATTGTCTGCATCCAGCATCACTAACCACAGTAGCCAGAATACGGCCCAAAACAAGGCCTCTGACAAGAACTTTATTTTCTGGACTTAGTCTCTTAGTTGCTACCGCCTTTCTTTTTATCTTGGCAGACTGCAATAATTGTCCAGATAACATATATAGGGAGGCCACAAACTATTAACAATTAATCCAGCTCTGCAGTCATGGCCAAATATTTGTTGGTTCGTAGAGGAAGTCTAAGTGAGTAAACCGTTTTGAGTGACAATAGCTCTGCTTCCCAGCCAGACTGAATAGCTCGCAATGTAACTCAAACGTTTCCTCTTTCCAAACTTGCTTATGAAAGAGCAGACAAGGAAAAGGCAAAAAGGGCATTTAGAGGAACACAAGACTGGAAAAACAACCACTGATGTAATACACTTTCTAAACTAAACATAAGACATGCACCATTTCAGCCATTTACATAACAATTAAAAAGAAAACCAAACCAAACAGACACATAACTTTGTCTACTTAGTCATGAATCATAGAATTGTAGAATCATTGAACAGTTTGAGTTGGAAGGGGCCATCTAGTTCCGATCCCCCTGCCATGGGCAGGGCCACCTCCCACTAGACCAGGTTGCTCAAAGCTCCATCCAATCTGACCTTGAACGCTACCAGGGATGAGACATCCACAATTTCTCTGAGCGACGTATTTCACCCTCACAGTGAGAACTTCTTCCTAATTTCTAATCTATAACTACCCCCGTTCAGCTTAAAACTGTTACCCCTTGTCCTGTCTCTACTCTTCCTGATAAAAAGTCCCTCCCCATCTTTCCTGTAGGCCACATTAAAATACTGGAAGGCCACTAGAAAGTCTCCCAGGAGCCTTCTCTTCTCTAGAATGAACAACCTCAATTCTTTCGGCTTGTCCTCACAGGCTGTGTGCTCTAGCCCCGTGGTGATCATTGTGGGCATCCTCTGGATTCACTCAAGCAGGTCCATGTCTTTGTTTTACCAGGGGCCCCAGAGCCAAACACAGTACTGAAGGAAAAAGTGCAAGCAATTCCCATGTCTAGTAAATACTTATCTTCCACTACATGTTCTGAGTCATCTCTGCTCCTGGTAGAGAGAAATGACGAAAAGTAGAAAACCTGGATGAGATAGACAGCATACAGCTACGCATGGGTATCAGAGCACATGAGGCAGAGGAGCAATAGGGTATCACAGACCTCTGGTGACCATCATATGTGGTCCTACAAGGCCCGACTGAGACGATGCCTTCATTGTACAAATGCCCAGTAAAGGGGCTGGGCTTTGGAAAGAGCTTAGAAGTTGAATCCATAGGATAGAGAGAGGGAGATTAATTTACAACCACATTTCATAGAAGGATAAATAAAGTATGGAAAGATCAAAGCTTCTTTGCTGCCTACGCTTTTCCACATGTCTAATCTGGCCTGTTCACTGACACCACTCATTACAGTGGAGTTAAGCAGATGTACTGGTGTTTTCAGGATCGGGACCTATGTGATCTGCCCAAAATCACAGACGAAGTGTGTAGGAATAATACCCTCACCTCTCGAGACCCGCATCACTCTCTCAACCACAAACCCATCCTTCCTGTCTCTGCATAAAGACAGAACTGAGAGAAGTGATTTTATGTGCACATGCATATATGCAGAGTGCCTTATAAGGAGTATAAGTGCACTAAGGTGAAAGTTTCGTTAGAAATCACATAAATTCAGTAAGTTTCAGGGTGGTTTTTTTTTAATCTATTTATATAAAGTAATCTTGTTTCTCTAGTTTCTCCTTCCATTTCAGGCATCATAACAGCACTTGCTTATATGAGGTTTCTGACTGCATTTTACAGAATGAAAGAAAAATCACATGAATCTGAGCTGGAGCAAAGCCATAGAACTTGATTTCATAATGCAAATCGTTACAACTTTGGTGCGTCTGGTATGAGTCACTGGTATATTTAATCGAATGTCTTTGTATGTGAAGTGGATTTTTTTCTCAGGGAGGGTCCAAAGTAGAAACAATGAGAAATTGGTCCTCCCCCAGCCCTGAATGCTCAGGGCCAATATGAAAAATGACAACTTTATCAAAATTGCCCAGCAGACTTAGCTAAAGTTAATAGAGCAATTCTGTACTAAACTAGCACACAACTGGACTGTGTTTTCAAATGGTATTTAATAGAGATCCTTATGAAACCAGTAGATGAAAAGTTCAAAGTGTAGAAAAGGAAAACGTTCCGTTTTTCACTGTGTCACTGAGAAGTGGAATATCTTGCTGCTGTGAATTGTCTGGTTACTAAGAAGTTTACGGATTATATAAACAATCACACATATCTGTGAAAGAAAAGATCATCTGGGGCTGTGGATTACAAAGACGCCTTTCTAGCTCAAGAAGTCCCTTTAATCACAAGTTGCTTGAATCAGGGAAAGAAGACTATATTAGTGAACAACCAAATATTAGAGGTGGACTTCCCAGAAATGGTCAGACTTGGGCTGCCTTTCACTAAGTTAGTGAAAGCTGATACCAGTGAAAATAAAGAGAAGCCAGAGGACAGGGTGAGCTGTTCAGTGATCTAAGAGACAGGCAGTACATTTAATCTCTTTGAGTAGGATTATTGTTTGTTCAATGGACAGATATAGGCACCTCTAGAGACTGATTCATCCCCTCCTAAGGCAGGAGTCCAAGATAAGTGGGGTCAATCACCCACTGTCTCCCTTCAAGACTTTAATAGAAGCCAGAGTAAATAATTTATTTGGGATGTCTAGGGTAGGATACAGTTAGAGGCTGAAATTTTGGAAGTCCATATGTGAGGTGGGTGCTTTATCTCTCTTAAGAGGGAACGGAGATGTAGTAGAGACAGTCTGTGGAGCCTGTTTTATTTTACTCTGCAGTAGACAAATTTAGTGGGTTGCCTATCTCTAGGATTGCAGATCAGTTGGTGTTTATTGCTGTCTGAGCTATCCTACTGGATCTGGCCTCACCTCCAGCAGATACCCTGGCTGCAGGTATCATGTCAGAGATAACATATGGAAATCTTGGCTGTATTAGATCATCTCAGATGACCCTAGATGTCTATATTTAGGCAACTGAATCATATCCCTGCTCTCCACTTACTATAGTGAACTTGCATGTGCTTCAATGCTGTTGCCCCCAAATGGTGCCTAGTACTCTTTGAAGTGCCCTATGGTATTTATTTATTTATTTATCTATTTATTTATTTATGTATTTATTTATTTTTTCATTTTTGAACACTTGTCCAGAAGGCTATGGGCTTTCCATAGGTTATGTCATCACTACCAGATGTATGAATGACTTGAGTAGCCTACAACTTCAAAAACTATAGGGGGCATCTGTATGTGAGCAACTGAATTAAATCCATAATTCACAGAATCACAGAATTGCCTAAATTGAAAAAGATCTTTAAGATCATTGAGTCCAATTATTAACCTAATACTGACAAGTCCTCGACTAAACCATATCCCTAAGCACTATGTCTACATGACTCTTAAATACCTCTAGGTACGGGTATTCCACCACTGCCTGGGCATATGAACATCTCTGCACAGACATGTAAATTTGGTTGTCTGAATCTGGAACTGAATCATGTTTCTGTCTTATGGATGACCAAACCAAGGTAAGATGAGTTCTACGAAAAATAATTTTGAAAAATTCCACCTTAAGAAGAGGAAGAGCACAGCAGTTTCTAGGAGCACTTAGCACTTTCTGTAGGGAGCTCTTCCTTTTATCTCTTCTCCTTAGCATTTCTTTCTCCAAAAGTCTTGTTTGACTGCAGGTGTAGAGCTCCAGCTCCTGAATGAGAGGCACTTATCTACAAAGGGCCCTTCCAGAATTAGTAATAAATGTTTTGTGCCTACAAGTGATAGTTTTTACTTTTAGAAATATATAGACCATAGAGGTCTTTTTTTTTTCTTTTCTTTCTTCCCCCCCCCCCACCTCAGAATTAAGTATTTCATAATAATTGAAAAAAAGTTTCTTAAATTTGTAACACAATAAAAGAAGCCAGCTGCTACTTTACACCAGCTCTCGGTACAGTAAGCAGAAAGCGGCTTTTAATCATTGGTTAGCCATTAGTTTGACAGAGCCTCTTCATCACAGACCGCAAGTCACTCTTACACATGGAAGCAATTTTGATTTTTCTCAGAGAGCAAAAAATCCCTGCATTTTCCAAAGATCTTTGACAGCTAGGATGGCTTAACTCAAAGCTTCTCGGTTAGGGCACATTGACATAGATGGCACAAATGGATGAACGTTATTTTGCCTACACTCCAAGCTGGCTGGATGTACGCCAGCTCTGAACTAGAAGCCAGAAATCATGTTAGGATGGAGCTTTGCCCAAGCTAATAAGATCTGTTGAAGGCATATGCTGAGAAGCAAGACATACTAGTTTGGGCAATGCATCATTTTCGTGTAGCTACAAAACTTCCACACAGAGATTCCTGATCCTGCATACGCATGTCCAGATGCCTTCAGCTCCACTAATGGGGACCTCCAAGGAGAGAGAAATGTATTAAAATTAGCCCAAAGTACACCAAGAACTTCTGCTGACATATTAAATGTTGAATCAAGCCCACAGTCAAAAGGGCTTAGGCTATTCCCTCCTTAAAAAAATACACAGCTAAAACTTAGAGGGACATATCATTTAGAGATCCCTTTCCAGAGAATTTTGTTTTGCAGCTATTGACTATTCAATTAGTCTCCAACTGGCTGGTAGCACCAGGCTCTAGGAGACTAGCTGGTTGTCCTGTGCTCTTCATCGGATATGCAGAGATAATGATGTCAATTGTGTGATGTAACATTCAACAACTCAAGGCTTATTTGCTTATCTCCACTAAGTGACAGCTCAATACAGAGCCCCTGCAGATTTTAACGAGCCTCACACTCTTGAAGCATAGATCTGAGAATGGTTGTGTGGTCTTCCATATGAAACATGTTCACCTATATGCTCACCTACATGTTCACCTACATGTTCATCAATGTCCACGCTTTGCAAGGTAGGGTGTGGAACAATCTGTTATACATCCTTGAGCATGTTTGAAGGCTTCGGTACTGTAGAAATCAAAGCCCAGCCACATGAGCAACCTCTGAGCTTATCAAATACTCTTACTTGTCTTGATGTCTAACCATTTGGTCTTTGCAGGTCCTCAGAGTACTCATGAAAATATTTTAAACTGTGTGTCACTTTTGAATAACGAAAATAATTCAAGGACTGGAGGACAGCATGAAAGATTACACACACAGGGGCTTTTTTTCTCTCAAAATATTGATTTAATTAAAACAAAGGCTTGAAATGAAAATACCCATTTCATGGTAATTATGGTCCTGAGGTCACAGTTAAGTAGCAGGACATCAACAGTTAACAGTGCAGAACCTGGTTCTTCCTAAACTGGTGTGAATTAATAGTAAAACTAGGGATGTCAAATGCATGACACCGATGTGAAGTCAACATGAGTGAGAGTAGAATCAAACCTCTTGTGAATTTACTATTACTCTGAATTTCTCTGATTTCTGGCAGGTTTATGGCAAGGTCTTTACAATATTTTAACTTTACGTTTTTGCATGTGTGTGTTTAACGTCCTGCCTGTTCGAATGCTGCATAACCACAGTGTGTTCCCCAGGGGCATCACTCCTACATATACACAAAGTTCTGCTTAATGTTTCACTTGGATTTATTTGGATCTTTTATTATTACATTTCTGAATGAATACTTGCATTAAAAACACTTGTTCCAGTAATTTCACCAAAATTCTTTTTTTTTTTTTTTTTTTTTAATTACTTCATCACATGGGGGCATTGACACTGTAGAAACAATTAATTACTGCAAAGGTTCTGAAAGACTAAAGTTTTGTCTACCCACAAGACTTTTAATAGCTTAATGCAACATGTACAAACCTAATTGTTGCCAGGTCCTACATGAACACTTAAAACTTTAGATGAAGCTTGTATTGATTAAATTTGTTTGAGAGAAAAAAGTCTTCTGGAGTATCTTTTTTGATAGATCAATTTTCTGAACAGAAATTGCGAGTGTTTCTGAAAAACCTGAGAAGTCCAGAAGATTTAAAGCGCTTCACAAACAGTGCTCGGCTCCTCACAAACCAGAAGATTTTATAACTATACTAACTCTCAGGTCGATTTAGGTTACTATGTGACTGCTCTGAAGTCCACATATTTTAATTTATCATATTTAACTAATTTCAACTATTCTGTGTAGATAAGACCTATGTATGGATGAGCTATTGAGGTCTTCTGCCAGATCTCTGAATGTCCTGGGACGTCCTATGATACTTATTGGCAGTTCCCATCAGTATTGACAAAAATGTTGGCTTCTGCAAACAAGAGTCATTGCTTTGGCTCGTTGTTCCTGCCATTGGACATCTCTCCTTACTACAGACAGCACAAGGCTGTGTTTTCTGCACCACCACGAGACGTAAGTAGTATGCATGTAGTTGGCCAACTACATCTGGGGTTCTGGGTCCTGGGAAGGGAAGGAGAGATGACGGAGTATTGAAAAACAGCCCAGGAGTTTGTAAGTCAAGTTGCCATGTCTGAAGCATTTCACTTAGACAACTGTGTTTCTCTCATATGTTATTTTCTCCCTGTTATTGGTGGGTTTTAACGTTAAAAAAAAAGTCTAGTTCTATAATAAAACACAAATATTTCTATTTCACTGTCAATAATCTAACCATTTATTAAGCTGTTAATTTAAATGAAACTGAGGGAAAGGAGGAGGGAAGAGGAACAGTAGCTCAACAATATTACATTACTACAAAATCTGACAAGAGTTTGCCAAATCAGTGCTCTCGTTGAGACATTATCCAAAAGAGAAAGGCATTGGTGTAAACACAGTAGCTATACTAGACACTGGAGAACTCACATAAGTAGTGGGAAACCAGGCTAACATGTTTGGGTTTTTTTTAAGTTTTCATTGGTCTAAGAAGTGAAATATTCTTAGCCCAGAGTACATGAAGAACAGTGCTTTTTGCACCATTTTTAAGAATCTATTTTTGTTCCCTACTGCAGAGCAAAATGATAGTTTCACCACGACCACTTGACACAATCACAAGGACACCAAGTCATGCTTCACAGTGATCCCTTTTGCCCAGGTAGAAGTTTAGGTCACGCTAGACATCCAGAGCCTCTCTATAAATGATGAGGAGTAATGGGTACTTCCCCAGGATGACTATCTCATCCTAAACGATGTGACTGAGAGGTAGGCTTACTAACCTTTCAGGGGTGCCATGTTCTCCACTGAGTGTAGAAGGATCCTGTGTTGCTAGCTTATCCTAGAAAGCATCAAGTGAGAACCACACAGTGGCTAATTCAAGACCAATGGCTAGTTCTCTCCACGACACCGCAAAAAATCCTGGCAGGAGGTGACCTGCACTGTCCACAACCCCCTTCACCTGCGTCACCATGGTAGGTGTGACAGCTAAATTAACCGCTGATGTTAACTGGGCTTTTTTTGTTTAGAACTGGACAGAGTCCCAGAATCCTGGGAAGAGAAGGGCTGTTCTTGTCCAGCTTGGTCAAGATAAGGTCCCAGGGAGAGGTTTCATTAGTAGGCACAGGGAACCTCAAGTGCGTTTTGCAAAAGTGGTTTTCCTCTGCAAACTCCAGGTCTCCACTCAGCCAGTCATTGGATTTCCCAGCTGCTCTACTAAAAATAAATTGATGAAAATGAAAACTTTCTCTTGGCAGTGATTTTGACAAGTGTCTAATGTAGGCCTGCCCTGATGCAGTCAATGAGTAATAATAACAGCACAGCCAGCTATGGGAGAGGTTTCTATTTTTCCTTTTTCTTTTTCCTTAGGAAGGGGGAGGGCTACGCTGTAGCACATTATTTACAGTACAACATGATTCAATTGCCAGAGGGGGGAAAAAAGTCAACCCATTGTTCAAGGACTATACACGGATTGAACATTAAGAAGTAAATTTCCCTGCCTAAAAAACGTAACCCCTCCTCTTTCCCTTTGGCACGGCTTCATCTGGAAGCTTTACGTCTGAATCTTGGTTTCCGAAGGCAGATCAAAATCCCTACTCAGGTCAGAAACAAATGAAGGCTATCTTTGTTGCATCCTAAAGAAGGAATTTTTCTGCCTTCTGGAGTAGGATTTTCTATTATTTTTTTTAAAGAGTAGATTTGTTACAGTTGTAAAGAAAGCTGCAAGAGTAATTGAAGCACTACTGGGTTACACCAGCTCAAGATCTTGCATATTTTTCTTTAAAGTCTCTTTGACTGATTTTCAAAAGCAACTGATGTAAACCTAAAGAAGAAGACCAGATGCAGCTGCAGTGGGGATGGGACATGCTCGGCCTCATGACTGCCGTCATGTCCTGTGCCAAGACCTCTAGGAGCTGCAAGAACGTGCACTCTCTACTAACTTTTGAAACAATCAGTTCAACAGGCTGGAATGGTCATCTGTAAAACTGTAAAAAGTAGCAAATGTAAAATAATAAGCACAAAAAATAACCTTGAAACCCTGGTAAACATTTAACAAGCCTCTCAGTTCTCATCTTGTGAAAACGTGCATCAGAATGCACTGAGGACGGACAAAATGACCTCTTCTGTAATTCTGAAACTCTTTTGGAGGATGAGGAAAAGTGTTAGAAAACTTTTTCTTGCTAGAAAAGTTTTTGCTAGAACTTTTTCTTGATAGAAAACTTTTTCTTGCTTTCAAAACCAGATGTTGACTTACCTGTGGCATACTTCGCTACGTTAAGCAGTATAGCAGTGGAGTAATTAGTTTTAAGAAAATACTTCTTTTCCTCATCAGTTAATAGAGAATGCTGAGTCTGCCAAACTGAATGAAGCATCATATGCAAATGTTGATGTATTGTTGAAGTATAGTTTGCTGAGTCTGGTTGCAGATTCCCAGAGAACACTGAAATAATATCCATCCAGAAATATCCAGTAATATAATATAATCTAGTAATAGCTCACTGGGTATTGCATGTCATACTCACAGAATATTTGCAAAGGAGACATGCAAATGGCTGCATGAAACAAGCATTTGTTGTTTGCACAGCCATTAATGAACATTTCCAGATTTATTTTTCTTGGTGTTGTTCTCTCTAACCAAATTACAAGTGCAAAAACAAGATTGTGGTCATATCATGTTTAAACAGGCAAAGTTTCAAACATGAAGCCACATCTATTATTCAGCACCATCTTCTAAAAACATTAAAAGATACCCTTTTGAACTCTGTGGTTATTTTTGTCAAAAGACAAAGCTTCTTCTGGTTGAATTTTACTCTGAAACCAGGGTATGAGTAACAATTACATTGCTTTTTGTGCGGTGTAGTGTTGCTGCTTGCAAATCTAACTGCTCAGTGCCAGTGGAAGCAGTAATTGCATTCCCTCTTTCCTTTTCTCCCTTTGCTTCTTTTCTCCCATCCCTGGGCAACATCAAATAATCCAGCCACTTTCTGAAACATACTGGACTCTTTTGGAGCTACTGCGGCTCTGGAACCTGACAGAAATCATCTTAGTCTTATTGATGTGTTAGTTTTCTACCAGTTGAGAGCTGATCTGGCTCAAAAAGGGACCTGAGGTGCCATGGGAGTTGATAGCAGTGGTGAAGGTGTAGGTAGAAGTGAAGGAGGAGGAAAGAAGGGAGGAAAGAGACCACCCTGGCTACGGAACTGAAAGGAATTCAGCTGTGTTACCTACCTACGTGTACTAGTGCAGTTCAGCAGGGATTTGACTGAGTCAGTCTTCTCTACACTCCTGGTAAAAATTAATGAAAGAAACGATGCACTTAAAATAGAGGTTGAGAGGTTACACTGTTTGCATCTTTAGGCATTTAAAAACTTTTGTAAATCTGTCTGGATTCAATTAGCTTTAATTTTAGACTCATGTTCAACCTTAAGTAGAAGTGTACTCTCTCAGAGTCCAGTGAAACTGCTAATCTGCTTCCATTTTGATACGTACTTATGTCCTTTGCTCAGAATGAGTAGACAAAAGGAGCTGATAAAATATTAATAAACACAGATTAGCTGTACGCACCAGTTCTTTTCTGTGCTGTATCAGCAACCTTGTCTCACCATCTTCCTATCCATCATCAAACAAGGTTTTCTCTAAACTATGAGATACACGTGAATTCAGAGATGGAACTTGAAGGTTGGTAAAAACCCTGAAAGTAGCTTTAGGGGTTAAAAGTATTCTGCATAATTATTTTTTTCTAGAACTAGCCCAAATAGATGTAAAGTTGGGAAAGTCACTCACCTGTAAGGACAAGAATTCAGCCGTTGGAAATCAGAACTGAAAATTGTGCAGGAGTAGAGCAATTGGAATAGGAAGTCAGGATTATTGTACCATGGGGGATACCAGATTATGATTTTTTTTTTTCTTCTGTCTCCTGTTGGTAAGAAAATGAAAAAAACACCCGCATAGCCCAAATTCTGAAACTATGTGTGAGATGAGTGGAATTGACAATTTCATTTTGGCTTCATTGATTTGACTTGTCTGTTTCGATTTATAATCTAATCCTGGACTAATGCAGAAATTTTTAAATATGGCAACAATACCTGACACAATATATTTTCAGCATAACAATATATTTAGATTTTATTGCAATTATTAGGGTTTTTTTCTAAATATTGATGTGATGAAATCACTATTTTGTGAAAGAATACAGTTTATAATCCCGACTGAAACATTTGGCTTGAATTATCTCTGATTTGCATTTATCTAATTTTGGAATGGTGTCATGGGATAAAATCTTGAAACTGGGAGAGGAGTATGAATATTGAAGGAACCTTTTAACTGTACCTGTTGGTATTATTGGCTTTTAATCTTCCAAGAGTGGCTGTATAAATCTTGATCCAGATATAGTTGTTTCTTGCCTTAATTTCTATTCTGATATCTTTTTCATCATCCTGTATCTTTTGAAAGTCTTTCTACTTGCTTAAATAGATCTTAGTGCTCCTCCACCCAGCGCTGTGAATGACAGAAAGAAGAAATAGCTGCAATTTCTACGAAAGGGATTACCTGGTTTTAAATTGCTGAATGTCTCATGTGCTCTGTGATAGGCACTTTAGGAGGAATACTGAGAAGGTATATTGGTTTTGAGGAGAGGTACCAGACAGAGGTCTTCAATGTTGGAGTTCAATTCTTGATACCTGGACTGGTTTCTGGAGCCATGTAGTGATACCTACAAAACTAAAAGAGCAACTGGAGGCTTTGATAATTTTGTAAATCTGGGCTTTTGTGTTGCCTTCCCCAGCTCTACCACATGCAACAAATCCTTCTTTTTCCTCTCTTTTGTTTGCTTTACTTTTAAAATATTTTTATTTTTCTTTTCAGGGCTTTCTCTGCTCTTGCATGTGGCTAGTACAGAATATCTTAAGGTAACTAGTTTTTGATCCATACAAATACTGAAAGTAAGAAAACATCAGAACTTGGTTTCTTTGATCAACTCTGTGGAATGACCAGTTGCCAAGATTCCAGTGTTATCCTTCACCAACTAAGCCCAGAAAGGAAGAGGTTATTGATTTTTGCTAGCAGAAGCATCTGAGGCATTCCAGCTTTAAGAATTTGAATCACCTGAATATAAAGAAAATTCAAATTCCATCCCCTATGAGGCAGGTGACCTGAGTACCTCATATTTGAGACTCTCTGGGATTGCAAATATCCATCCAGAAATGGAGGTAAAGAATGAACTAGAGGCATACAAAAGGAGTAAGTCAAGTTCTGTCTCTGTGACTCTTTGATACATAAACAGCATTTAGCAAGCACTGAGATTAGCACCTCACTGCGGCCACTGTTGGGGTACAGATATTATGCTTTTGCTGTTGCCTGCTCAGAGGGAGGTGGAACGAGCAGCACCTTTCTGGTAAACTCATTTTAGCACATCTAATACATCTTCCACAGTAGGTCTACTTTTTAAAGGGTAGTTTTCCCCACATGTCTTCGAATGCAATGAAAAAAAAAAATACTTGATTGAAGACCTGCGACTTGTAGATGTTCCCAGATTTCCTCAGAATCTTTTAATTCTTTGCTACCATTTTTTTTTTCTTGCAAAAAGAAAGTTTAACACATTCACTTTTCCCTTGTGTCCACCTGTACACTTTTTCTACTCTTTCCTCAGCACCAGCTTTTTTTTAACCAAGTTTATCCCAGTGTCTCAGAACTAGCACAGCTCTGCCAGCTACATGAAGATAAACAACCTGGTAGGGAAGAAAGATCCCACAAAACTGTCTCCATAGGCGTGAGCTCAACAATATAAGACACCAGAGAATTCACATATTATGAGAGATGTTTAGTTGGCATCCAAACCATGCCAAAGGCCTTGATCAGAGCCTGTAACTCTGGAGATGTTAATCAGCCAGTAAGCCACAGTTTTCATCTTCCTGCCTCTGTTCAGTGGTGCAAGTAAAGCTGACTGGCATTTCATAAAGCAGTAGAATCATAGAATCCTTTAGGTTAGAAAAGACGTTTAAGATCATTGAGTCCAACTGTAGACCTTGTCTGCACTGGTGCCTGGACATAAGTCTTCGAAAGAGATGACTTAATCTAGTTAGGATCATTAGTCTTCTCAATTTGACAGGGACAAATCTAAGATACCAACACTAGACTTATGATCTGACAAAAGCACTTGGGATATTTTTCCCCAGACTCAAGCAAAAATCCATTGCTTGACTCACAAAATAAAAGGACTAAATATTTGGATATTCACTTAGTTTTGCAAAAAAACCAGTGATACTTGTAATGCCTTGTTCAGTGCTGGATTTCCATACTCAGTATGAGACAGTAGGTTAGTGAAGTCTTACTGGATGAGATTTGTGAGCTAAAAAGTGTCTTATGGAAGAATATGCTGTTGATATCTATCTTGTCATCTCCATGGGCTTCAAGTGGCTGCCTATGTGCTCACACAAAGCTCTTACTTTGTGTGCGGGTTCACAAAGCTATATGCCACATGAAGAGTGTGGGGCGGTTCTCTCTCCCTCAAATAGCTCAGTTTCCACTTCCTCCGGATACCTAAGAAGACCCACGACCCTGTTCCTCGTGAATGAGATCTGAAGGAGCAGTGCTGTGGAGTGTCCAGGTGTACCAGCAATGCATATTCTTGTTGGCGTCAGGTTGACACAGAATTGTGATTTTGGATTAAAAGCTGCATCTGTCTAAGGAGGACTCAGAGAGTTGTTAACAGTAGAGTACCTGGGAGACTTTTGGAAATTACATTTGCAGATAGCTAAAGGTCACGTTGTTTAGCTAAGTTGTAATCCATCACTATGAACAAGGTGTTGAGTACTGTCCTGGACTACATTCATTTTTTATTCCATTAGTGGTTTAAACGAATTTTGGTATTTGCCTCTTCTCTTGATATATGGAAATGAGAATGGCAAATTGCCTCCAAACTCAAAGTAACTAAAGAGATAAGCTTCTTTCCATGCTTTCTGGCAAAAAATTCCCTTCCTAGCCTTAACTGTCCAGTAAACATCCTGGCAGTCTCCTGAAATAACATGTTAATGGACCAGAACAGGGCTATGATTATCTGATTATCTGAGGAATGTTTACTGAGGTGTAAGTGTAACTGTACAAGCCTAATTACAGTTTCCCCATCAGTCCTTCTGTGTCTTGATTTAGAGGAAAAAGAGTGAACTGCTGAGTTATGTTTTCTCTGTTTTGTTTCTAGGGATAGAAGTTCTCCTTACAATCCTGAAAGACAGGCATCTAGTCTAAGCTCCTTGACTGTAGCCATGAGAAGCTTGCAAAGAGAAATGGCCACTTCAAAACCAGCCTCTCCTAACTCCGTTCCAGCCTTATGCTTGCCCTTCAACAGCTCAGCAGAGCTAATGCTGATGCATGGGAGAGCCTGAGATCGTGCAGGCTTGAGGACCGCAGCACAATTTGTTTGCTTTTTAAATCACATTCACTGTTTCTTAGAAGAATACTCCTGGTTCTCCTCCCCAGCCCCTGGGTGAATTGAACAGTTCGGACAAAAGCAGGAATGAGTCACTTGTGAAAGAACTCATTAATTTGACTTTAAACCCTGACGTAGGAGCAGCAGTTTTAGCTGCCTAAGTAACATGAAATTAATTCCAGGCTAAGTGATGAAGAGCTAATGGTACAGGGATTGACAGCAAAGAGCTTGGCAACTACTCTGTGAAAGGACGATATTTTGTAATGACCAAAGCCGGCTTATTCATCCTGCGAGCTTCCCCATTTAGTTCCTGTCCTGTATTCAGGTTACAAGCTCCTTGGGCTTTAGGGCAGCACGAGGCATATTGCTACCTTCGGCTGGATGCTGCAGTAGTGTGAGGGAAATGAATCAGCTGGTGTTTGGATGGTAGCTGCCTAGCAGGATCTGTATGAGGGTTCAAGTGCTCTCTCAACTCTCGGTGGCAGCTAAACGCCCAAAGGACCTTTTGAAAATCCATTAGTGCCTAGTGGCACATTTAGTTGCCTGAACACCTCAGTAAATCTCTTTGTAAATTAGAACATGGTAGTAAAATATATGAACATTTGCAAAACACTTTATGTCCAATAGGTGTATCAACTATTATTAGGTCAAAGACACAGCTACTCTTATCGCTGCCATCAATATCAGAGCTGGTTTTACTTGGCAGACCTTAAACCTAACGGTTCTTATCATAAAAAGAGAAAGTGTCATCAGAACTGCTTGAACTATACATTGGCTACGTTATGTTGTAATGGCTGTCAAAGATAAACGCAGGGGTGGCTTATCTTGCTTCCTAATCGTCTTCAGGTGTAATGTTGTCATTCATTTTGTTAACTCTCTCTTTGTATTTAAACCCAGGGGAGACCACAAACTGAAAACTACGCATTCACTCTATTTCTGCTTTCTATTGGTCTGTTTGTGGGAATAATCGTTTCAAACTCAGTGACCACAAATGAGCTTATGTTTATACAAAACTTCCTGAGAGGGGACCTGCCACCCTTCGCTGATGGGTTAACAACGTCTGCTGCTGCACGCCCTACGATGGGTCTAGTCTTGTGTAAACCTGAGCTGCCCTTGCTTCTCCCAGATCTCCACAAGTTCATAGAAGCTTGTCCTCTAGATTTGCTTCATCTTAATTTCCCTGAGGATTGAGATAAGGTCCTCCCTGGATCTTCCCTGTGTAGATAAGGAGAGACTCTTCTGGTTGTGACAGAAGCAAGTAATGTCCTCTAATCCATCAGTGGGAAGGGAGGAAGAAGAGACTATTCCAACTCCGAGACTATTCCAGCTCTGCTGCATCTGTGGTCATTGGCTCTGAGGAACAAGTTGGGCCTGAAGACCAGACAGCAAAATCAGAGGGTTAAACACAAAATGAAGAACAGAGGCTTAAATACAAAACAAAGAAGGATGAGGCTTGGAACTAGATGATCTTTAAGATTCCTTCCAACCTAAACCATTCTATGAATCTGTGAATCCCTCTTTTTTTCTTCTCCTGGAGCAAAGGAATTGATTTTGTAAAAAATTATTTTCTTCCTCAGAGCAGTGGTACTTCTAGTACTTTGTAACCTCATCCTAAGAGTATGAAAGAAACTCTCAGTTTGGTTTATCCTAATAATAACCCCATGACGGAAGGAAGTAATCTTAGTATTTTATTTTATAAATAGGGAACTGAGACTCGAGAAGGGGGGGAGTATCTTATCTATTTATATGCATTTGGGCATTTGGTCTAAGTCAGTTGCTTGGGCTCTCTCTGTGGTTGATGGAGGAAGGTAGGCAATTCCAGATAGGAAATATCCCATTTCTTCTTAGCCACTTAGTTTAGCAGTGGGAGAGTTGGCCTTTGCTTAATCCCCATTGGGATCCTGGACTAGGTGGAGAAGGTTTTGTGATTGTGTGGATGTTCTCTGGGTTTGCCTATAATATTCTAATAGGACCAGGGTCCTCACGAAATGCTGTTTTAGCTGCTTTGCTTTGAAAACCCAGTTGTGTATTACCTCCCTTGCTTAATAGCCCACTGGTTGGAATAGTCATTCAGGAAATGAAAGCTCACAGTTCAGCCCTGAGAGAGCCTGGTTTTATCCCTCCTAGAAATGTGACCTAGATACCTTGCAGCTCTTCTGGGTAGAGATGTGCTACCAAACTAGCAGAGACCCTGGGGGATAAGGACCAAGCAGAGGTGTTCTTGAATTAGTGTAGACAGAAGAAAAGAAGCTGCATCTCTCCAAAGTCATTATGACTCCTCTCAGGGAAAAGAGGCAGGAGAGGAGAGGGAGAGAGGAGAGGGAGAGAAGAGGGAGAGGAGAGGGAGA
>VWZK01021398.1:414901-482527 GCA_013396935.1 Baryphthengus martii
AAAGAAAAGAAAAGAAAAGAAAAGAAAAGAAAAGAAAAGAAAGAGAGGTTCGGAGAGGAGAGGTTCGGAGAGGAGAGGAGAGGAGAGGAGGGGAGAGGAGAGGAGAGAAAAAAGAAAAGAAAAGAAAAGAAAAGAAAAGAAAAGAAAAGAAAAGAAAAGAAAAGAAAAGAAAAGAAAAGAAAAGAAAAGAAAAGAAAAAGAAAAGAAATCTTTAGCTATTAAATGGAAGGTCACATAAAGAAAAGAATTGTAACTGGACTGATAACCGTGTCCCTTAAATTAATACTGAATAATTGGAAATGATAATTTGCAAGTGACATTTCCTGCATGGTTAACCATGGTATAGACTTTATTGTTATATTGTTAAAAATGAATAAGTTGCTGCACAACTGCTAATAGCATTTGTAGCTATTGAAGATAAGGCAACAGTAAGGGGTAATCAAACCACATTCTACCAAGTATAAAATGACTATGTAAAATGACATCTGTAAATCAAAGCTTAATTATCCCGACGTAATTTGCAGTAACTGGCCAGTCAAGTTTTCCTCAGGCAAGCGGTCCTTGATGGCATGGTCAGATGGGATATTCTGGCTGTAGCTGAGGTGCAAGGCTGCTGCTGCCTCCCTGCAAATGCTTGTTGCACCTTTACATCTGCTGACATTACTGCTCACGTCACAGTTCCCTTACCCTGGTGTCTGTCCATACTACCCAGGTGTAAAGAGCTTACCTGGGAAAAAACAACATAAAATTAGGCTGAACTAGAAACTTTTAGAAGAGTCCCTTACTGCAGATCAGGAGGGATGATCTCGCCCAGATCAGGAGGTCTGTGCATGCGGTGTGTGACTCCCATTTTCTGTTGGGTGCTACAGACAGTGGAGGGGACACAGAAGACACGCACTGAAAGGATTAGAAGCTTGGGGAAAATGCCTGATGGTATAAGAAATGAAGAACTCGATTTATTTAGCCTGTTTGAAAGAAGACTGAGAAATGCTTTGATTACGCTGCATAATAGAGAAAAAGCAAGTTTAATCTGTCAGAAAGCAGATAACAAGAATCATGGATATGAAAGCTGGACCTGTTCATCTTAGAAGTAAGGCACATATCTTTTTTAACAATGAGGCTGATTAAGAAACTACAGAAAGGAATAATGGAGTTTCCATTTCCTGATACATGCTACTTAATTTAAATTGAGTCACCTTCTAGGGAGAAATGTGTTAGTCCAACACAAGTTACTGGATAGATGCAGACCTAATTGGATGAGATGGAACAGGAAATCAAATCGGATGGTGTAATTTTTAATAATAGTTTTAAAATACAGAAATTAGAAAACAGTCCTGTAGTTACTGCTGAAAACTTAGTCCTGAAGAAGTTGGTATTAATCTATTTCACCTCATCTCATCTCATCTTTCATTGCACTCTAATTTAGGATAAAAATATATGATTCCAGTCTGTAATCCCTTTTTTTTTTTCCTCCCCTGTTTTATAGCTATACAATTGGAAGCGTTGTCATTATTATCATCACCATTAAGGCTTAAGCATACATTTAATGTGCACTTAAACACTTTTTTTAAACTTGCAGCCTTAATCATTGCAGTGTAATAGGAACTGACTCATTACAGTGCAGCAGATTATTTCTCAGAGCTTCTGCACCTTAGGCAGTGGTGCCATTAACTCCTACAAAGCAAGGAACACTGGGCCTGGCAGGTATTTGGAAGGGAGACCTCCAATGCAAATGTGTGCTGTATAAATTAACTTCTGTTGAGGCTACTCCTGTACCTACTGAATGTGTGCATTGCATTTATAAATAGAAGTAGAGAATAAGGTAGCAAGAAGGCAGGAGGACAGCAATGTCATAGGCACAGTTGGAACCCACGCAGGAAGCATGGGTGAAATGAACGGAGGCATGCAAGAAAACATGAAAAGTACGAATCCGATTTCAACGTAAGTGCATCTTTCCCTAAATTCTTCAATCCCTCTTATTTCTTCCATCTTGAAATACTGCAGAAATGATTTTCTGTCTGTATATATCAAATTCATTCTGTGAAAACGACATCTGCTGAACCATATGTGGTTCAACAAAATCGGAACTATCTAGAAAAGTCTCCATCCTTCACCATCAGCCACATGTTATCTAACTGGGCTGGGTACATCTGAAATGTCTGTATGATCACGCTTGTACTATCAACATGCAGCTACTCTGGGGAACAACTTGCTACCAAAAATCACTAAATGTAGGGTTTAACAAGATTATAAAGCAAATAGCTTGGCGTGAACAAAGTGAAAAAAAGGCTCTGTGGATTTAGTTTCCCAGGCATATTCTCTAACATACTATGAAGTGCAAATGTTGGTCAAATATTTGTCATATTTGGACCTCTATGAAGTTTTCTGTCTCTGCAGCTTTCTTGACATCATTCATTCATTTGGTGGTGACTCTGTTCCACTTTCAGGCTACTCCTGCAATTAAACTTTTCAGTTTAAATTAAACTTGGTATCTCTGCTTCTCTGTCAAATATGGTTGAAATTGGCTTAGACTCAGAAGTTCCCACTGTGGAACAGGTAGAGAGATCCAAAGGCACAGACAGTGTCGCCTCACGGACTTTATCCCTTAAGGAAACCATATTAAAAAAGGGATTGGCTATTTATAAGGTACCAAGGATAACAATACAAACCATAATTAAAGACAATAAAATTATTGGAAGGCATATTAAACCTTGTACATCAGTGCTTAAGCTATATTCTATCTGTTAGAGAGGATTATAGCTCTACATTAGAGCAAATAATTGATTTTCTGGGTCGCTTCACATTCACTGACAAAAAAAAAAAAGTTATAAAAAAAGTATCAATTTATTTGTCTTCTTCTAGTTCTTGATTTTTTTCCTGAGTAGACTGATGTGACAGTAATCAGAGTTTCCCCAAAATCATCTAGGGATTTTTGTGTATGAAAAAGATTTAATACAGAATAATTTCTTCCATCTTTCATTAAGAAGGGAAGCAAGGTGAGAGTCACAGACTATTTAACTGATAGCTGGTGTGAAGCTTCCTCATGGTGTCCTCATCTTCTGGTTTGGGATTTGGCTAGAGAGGGACACTGAGCTGGGTGGATTGGGGTTTTGTTTAGGCAGGTCACCCATGGGCCACATGTGGGACACTGTAACCTGGAGGCCTTCCTTACCTATAATAGCTGATAATCTGTTTGATCGAGATGTGACTGTTTTTCTCACTGACTGTAAAGGGAATGAGGGTCTAACAGCTCCGGTGGTAGGTGAAGGTCTGAATTGCTCATCAGCCTCTTAGCCTTATGTTGTCTAAGAGGTGAGATATTTAAATAAGGCCCTCGTGATGGGCAATGTGAACATGACTTTAAGTGTCTACAAACCGAAGTGCAATTCTCCGGGGTTATGCTTGCTGGAGGGAAAATTCCTGCTGCTGAGGCAACATCTCTTTGGCAGTCTTCCAACATCTCCTTCTCCTGAGATTAAGGGTCCTGTGACAATTATTTACCTACATGCAATTGCGTTTGATTTAATGATCTTAGTTGGAAATGGCTGCGAGTTCCGCTAGGAAAATATTATGGGAGATTGACGTGGCATTTGCTTTGATATGTTTCTTTAGCAGGAAATTTTCTCTAGCCAAGGCAGAGGCATTCAGGCTTCCTCAGGTGGATGTCAAACTGTGCCATTGGCTATGGAATGCCATGCAGCACTGGTAGGATCTTGCTCCAGCCAGAGAAATCCTCCTGCTTCTCAGAGGGTCTCCCTCACCTGCCTTGAGCATTGCCTCGATGCAGTTGTGCTCCTCCTGCTGCATCAGGTAACATGGGACCACACCATCATCTTCCATCTCATGTATCTGTATCTCATATCTCTGTATCTCATCTCTGTAGCTGAGAAATGGGGCTAAAACTTCCTAATGTTCAAGTGACTGTGAGGTGTTTGGGATTGGATCTGTAAAAATACCAGTTTATATTGAACTTCATGTACGAGTGATGCAATGTCAGCAGTTGCTCCACCTTAGTGTGCAAAATTTGTTGGAATGAGTTTGGATGCCGGTGCGTCAGTGGCTCATTAGTACAGTGGTGGCAATATCTCCTCCTAGCTGCCCTGTTCTCCTGTGCTGTTACAAACATGCATGACTATGAAGGCCAACTTTCAAGAAAATCCATAAACCATTTTCTTTTTCTGCAGAAAAATGGATTTGTAAGAACACGTATAGCTCGTTTCATCTGATGCAATTCTGAAATTCAGAATTAACTGCACTAAAATAAGTTACGCTCAAACGGGGAGGAAATAGGAAGCAGTTTCTTTAGCGGAAGAAGTTTCCTTAAATAGAAGAGAGTAGACAACTAATAATCCCAGTAAATTACTTCCTTGTCATCAGTGATGCTGTATTGACTGATCCCAGCAGAAAATTTGGCCAACAGTATGATCAGATTATATTACAGCAAACATTTCTCAGAGCATCTTCAGGTAAAACTGGAGCAAATTCAGGCAATACCTAACCAAGAGGAACTGCTTGAAGCAGGTTATAATTTTGCTTAATGATAACCAAATGGTTCATAAAAGAGGAGTTCAGACTGTAGTACTACAGAACTGCCACTGGTACGAAACCAAAGCCCTAATTTGAGGGCCACTAGGGGCTTCTCATCATACTTTCTGCTCTGCTTTGTCCTCTTGCTGTTTCCAAAGAACACGGACAATGTGGAGACATTTTGTTTTTTCATATTCCATGGATGTAGAAGCTCTTAATCTTCACTATTAACATGGAATAAAAACCAAACTGAACCCCAAAATTTTTGTTTTCTTTTGAGGATGAGAGACAGCAGGAAGATTGGGTTTGCTACAGTTCTCAGTATTTGAAATCCAATGGGACCTTTCAGTACAAGAGCTTAATTTGGACTTGATGGGAACGCAGTTAACTAGTTTAAGTCACCATTGGCTAATGCAGCTTGAAGCTGTTCCACAATAAAGCACTACATTCAGCCATGAGCCTTATCGCTGGAACTCATCTGACCTTTTCCAGGTAAGCTGGAATTGCTTAACACCGTGGCTACCCCAAAACTAATAGAACCTTTCAGCATGGCTTAGGCTATCACTTCACTTCCCTGACATCAATTTCTAAAATAAAATAGAAGGCTAATTGGTAAATCAGGTGAGATTTCCCCCCCCCCCCCGCCCCGAGATATAATGGTCAAATACATTTTCAAATCTAAACTACCAACAATACAAAGATATGACTTAAACACATACATAAAAGGGGAAGCTCAGCAGAAGGATGAAAGTTCAACTAGAATTTACCAGGCCAAATTTATCAGCATCAATGGGGATGGGTCTGAATCACTGTCACCAAGTTTAAGGTGGTGTGGTCAATTTAAATCAGCATGGTTGAAAATTTCAGGGGAGAAACGGATATGCAGGAAACAGATCAGAACTCCCAAGGTTCTGGCACCCCATGATCATTTTTGTCTCATCATATTTTACTATCGTACTGAAATACTTTTAGAAAAATGTAAGGCCACATAGTTTAACTAAGATAGGAATTCTTCAAAAACTACCTGTCATGTGGTTCTGAAACTGAGGACAGACACCAATAGGATGCTTTGCATAATTTATGTTGGATTTTGAGATGTGTAGTAAAGCAAAGCCAGAAGGAACAACAGGAGCTGAACAGCTGAGCCGAGCGAGTCAAGGCCTGAACTGTACCCATTGCTCCTTAGCAAGAGGATTTTTGATAAGGACCAGCAGGTAATGTGAATGATGAGTGTGAAAAAAGGCTCTTCAAGCTGTCAGAGGAAGTTAAGATTAAAAGGAAAGTGAAGGAGTGAGGAAAGTAGTCAGACTAACAGGTTCAAATCTCTGCTGAATGTCTCAAAGACATGAACTCAACCCAAACTACAGGGGATGCATCAGAGCTCAGACTGCAACATATTTCAACAGCCAGTCTGAATACGTAGAGACTATCAATAAGAGTAAAGAAAGGAGGGAAGCGTTAATGCATGAAGGGCTTTCGTACTTACTTAATGATTTGGCAGCAGTTGGGACTGTGAGCACCAGCCTTGAGGAACAGTCCCATACTGCTGCGTTCTGCACTAAACTTAGATGAAAACAAAAAGAACAGTTCCTGCCACAAACCACTTCTAATCTCAGTATAAGGCACAAATATCCTCTAATCACCTCCCACGGTGTATGAGGTGGGGAACCTTCCGTCTACGTTCGAAAAGTGCACCCCTTAGCAGCACCAGCATCACTCACCCACTCAACGGGCCCAGGGACAACTGGCAGGGACATTCCTTTTTCAGGTCCCCTTCAAAGCCATCCTATTATATGAAATAGGAGGAAGCTGGAGGCACTCGCCAGCTGAGGACAGGGCAGCTCCGTTGGAGCAGCTCTCGGGCGCGATCCCCAGAAACACTGCACGTGGAGCTTCCTCCAGAGCTTGGCCAGAGCACAGGAATCTGATGTTTAGAAAGCCATTTTCCTGTCCGTATAAACAATTCGACCACAATAGTCCAATTCCTGGCTCTGAGGCCTCATTTAAATGTTGGTCAGTCGAGGCCCACAATTAACATTTAATTAGTAAACTCATTACAAAGGCAGGAAGTCTCAGACTTTCCCTTCATTCTCTCTCAGGCCTCCGAAGGGAAGGACTAGGCCTGTCTTTGGCTTTCGATTCAGCAGACGGGTGTTTGTTTTTTTTTTTGTTTTGGTTTTTTTTTTTTTTTGTTCCCTCTCTTTATTTCCCTCTGTTTGCAGAACAGTTGCTTTCCCTGGAGCAGACAGGCATGACCTGAATATGGTGAATGTTTGGCTGGAAATAACCTACTTAACATAAATATTTTCGTCTAAATTTCACCCTGAATGGCTTCCTCAGTGTCCCTGGGGGGCTGAAGGAGCAGTGGTTTTCAGGGACAGGGTGGTGAGTAGTATAGTCAACTGCACTCACAAGCCTTTTTGGTAGAGCAACAGCCAAAAAAATCTGATTATGTGTGAGGTGTTGGAAAGTTATATCTATGGTCTGTGACAGGCAGGAGAAAAGCTGCTTCTTGACAATAAGAAAGGAAAATGCTGAGGGTTTAAATCAAGAGAAAGGACTAACACAGTGGCTGAGAGCAGACTATGCCTATGGTGAGGTACCTTGCTGGAAATGTGTGATGGAACTGGTATAGTGGCCTTTTTCCCAGTATGGAAGAGGGACTACGAGTTCGTACTGTAGATTATCTGATAGGGTGTTGTTCATCCATCCATAGGACACAGGATCCCACCTTCGGCCACCTAGTTGCTTTTCATGTGGTTATTCATGGAATATAAATTAGAAGTAGAGCTTGTTTTTAGTCAATGCTTAAAAAGTCTGAACTCCTTCATTTGGAGTATGTTAAGACAGACCACAGCACAAATGCTTTGCTAACACTTATACTACTCTATGAAAATTTATTCACCTGATCATGCCATGGAATCATGAGAAAAGTAAAGAAGTAAACGCAAAAAAATAATTGCAAACAAGTTTTTTAAAAAATAATTTCTTTCTTCTTTCTTGATATCAATTTTCTATTGCAATACAAAGTAAAGTTTAAAATATCTGCTGCCTGGCATGGTATATTTTGCATTTTGTAATTTTGAGGAGATATTCTCAATGTAATCTTTGTATTTCTCTCAAAATGGAGAGCTGTAGTGCTAGATGTACTACTAGTCATACAAAGGTTGTATCCTTTTACGAAGAGGGACTGTGGGGAGTGGAAGACACTCAAGTTCTGAGGCTTGTAGAATTGTCTGTCTTACCTATCATGTCTATCCTTTGTCAGAGACAAGGAGATTGCAAGAATTTATTATTTCATAATATTAGTGTCTGAAATCGTAATCAACACTGTCCATCTAAACAGCAAATAGGCTTTGGATTCCTTGTTTTATTCCATATTATTTTATTCCATATTATGTCTCTAATTCGTTGTTTTGTCACCATTGCATCTTGAACATTTTTTTCCCTTTGTGTTCACAGAATTGGAAGGAGATGGGTGACTAGTAATGATTTGTGGGAGTGCTTAGTCCTGGTTTATTTTGATTCTGCACGAGTGTTAAAAAGCATTTATTATCAGGCAAAGAACTTCTATGTGCTAGGACAAGGGCTTGAAAAAGTCTTTTCCGTAAGGGCCTTTCACAGGTCTCTGAGTATAGACAAGTTATTGAGGACACAGGGTTTTTTTATTAGGTATCTAGGTCAATATTTAGCAGAATTTTGTTGGAACATCCTGTTTCCTCTACATTTCTCCTGCAGAGAGAGATAAGCTACTGCACTCCTTTATCCGAGGCATTTACCCCTGTCATCATCCGCACCAATTTCACTCACTTGGTCAGATCATGGGGTGAGCAGAGCCACAATTTTAACTCCTTTTTCCATACCTCCCACTGGTGCTTTGAAATTTACTCTGAGCAGTAGTTCTGGAAGTTAACAACATGATGTGAAGACAGGAGTGGGTGGACCTTACAGTCCCTTGCCACCCTGTGTGACTGAATGTGGGAGCTATCTGACCAAAAGAGCTCTTCTGTAAAGTAGACATCCACACTTGAGTGAATCCCCCTGGATCCCTTGCTAGTAAAAGGAGAAAAATCAAACAGGGTCGATAGAGTAGGGTGTGATTTACCTTCTTCAAAATGGGAGAAGTCAGATATTTTCTTCCCGTGACTATGATGAATAGATCTTCTCAGACCATAATGTTACTCTACACCTGGAAGTAGGCACCTTACATTGTTGTTACCTCAAGTTAGATGAGATACATTCACCCAACATGTAACATATCTGAATGTATGTAATTCTGTTATTACTGTGTTGCATGACATTGCTGTGCTTGTGGTCATCAGGGTTCAGGAGTCACCACCGAAAAGAGTAATTAAATAGACAGTACCTGATCAGGAGATTTTAGAGCTGGAAGGACCAATGCAAAACAGGGGAACTCCCAGTCACCTTTCTGCTAAGTATCAGTAGAACTAAATGGCATCTGACATTTACCAGTACAAAATATAAATATGCTTTTAAAAATTATTATTATTATATTTAATTATTTTCCTTCATTGGCTACATTTTGGACTGAAGATTTTGTTTCAGAACTTCACTGTAATAAGCAGCCTATATGAACGTTCTCAGTAAGAACTGGAGGATCCTCTTGCAATATGGTATGAAATAAAGACTTGTCTCAATCACTACCATATGCTCAGCTCTCCAGACCCATGCTTCATTCACGGGTCAGACAGCATCAAACCCCAGAGAACTGGCTCAAGACAGGTCAGCTTATTTTCCCATCTTGAGTCTTCTTTTCTCTCTGCTGCCTCTAAAGGTCCTTGTATAGCTCGCTCAGATGTAGATACATGCACAGAACAAAAGTAGACATATCCCACCTCTCACTTAGGTGCCTGGAAAGTCCAAAGCTTCATACAGGTGTCAAGCAGCAGCTGGAGATCCATCCACATGCTATGAGACAGCATTTCCCCAGAGCTGTCCACATGTCCACTCTACAATATAGCAGTTATAAGAAAAAGGTATAAAAGAACTGTGGCTTGTGGATGGTATCCCTGAGAGATTTTGTCACTGTGTATTAAGGGTTAAAACTGCTCCGAAAGCAGTATTCTTTTTAATTTTTTTAATTTTTGTTTTTAACCTGGTGCCAGAAATAAAGGAATCCTGGCACAGGATGATGACCTAATAGGCTGAGCCAGTTGGTTTATAAAACACATGATTCCCTCAAACAGTAAATGACTGGCCTTATAGCATGCACTGCAAGTAAAAGCATAGCCCTGGTTGCATCAGTTCCCTTTTTTTTTTCCTTTTTTTTTTTTTTTTTAAAATAAAATGAAAATCAGGAATAGAAATAAAACAGACCAGAGTTCATGACCTGTTCAGGAATGCAATTAGCCCATAAAAATCATGACTGGGATTTGTTGCAAGGTAGAAACATGATCCCTTAAAAAAAAGTTGCCCCTTTGCAAAGTACCAAACGATGGGGAAGAACAAAATAAGGGAGAGATGAGCGGTTTTTATTTTAACCCCACTTCACTCCCTCCTGAACCAGAAAGAGCTGTAAAAGAAAAGACCCATCACCTCCTGTAGTCAAGTTTCACAGCAAACAAGAAGTCCTGAGCAACTCTGTGATTACTTTTATCTCTGTAAGACTAATCCCATGATAAACCTCTTGTTTCCTATACTTGATGTACCACTATTTTACTAGTCCTGAATGTATCAGCCACATTGTGGATGGCTCACTACGAACAAACAGAACCTGACAGTTTCCTTCCTTAAAATAAACAAAAGTGGTACTTAGACACAGTTCAAAGAGTTTAGCACTCCCAGAATGGCTATTATTACTCTTTAGGTGGGCAAGTAGACCCAGTTTTTCATTCTAGTGAAGGCACATTTTTTTTTCATTTTTTTCTCCCTTCCCACTTTTTTACTGGCAGTAAAATAACTATATAATTAACCAAGCCTGCTTTTTTACAGTCCTCTGCTTCCACTTTCCATGCAAAGTCATCTGTTTATGCTGCTGCTTGTTTACTTTCGCCTCCTTTCCTGAAAAAGAGTCATGTCATTCAGACAACCCAGAAAGCATTTTAAGAATCATAGAATCATAGAATTGTTTCAATTGGAAAAGACCTTTCAGATCATCAAGTCCAACAAGTAACCCAGCACTGCCAGGTCACCACTAAACCGTGTCCCTCAGCACCACATCTCCATGGCTTTTAAATCCCCCCAGGAGTGGTGACTCCACCACTTCCCTGGGCAGCCTATCCTTTTGGTGAAGATATTTTTCCTAACATCCAATTTAAACCTCCCCTGGTGCAACCTGGGGCAATTCAACAGTGCTTCTGTCTATCCTCAAAGCTGCACAGTACTAGACTGTTAACCAACAACAGGAGAATTTTAAGAATAATATTACAGTGACTTCTATGAGGCTTTTGATCCAAAGATTTCTGAGGTTTAACAGTTATCAGTGATCTGGAGCAAACCTACCTACATATTCCCACAGAGGCTTTCACTCATGAATGTCCACAAATCCTACGGTACCTCCAGTGGAAATAAGCTTCTTAAGAGACTTTCAGTGCCCTTGTCTACATGGAGTTCATAAAAGTAGTGCTCTGGAGTGTAAATTAAAGTGCACCTGCTACTCTGAATGAAACTCTTACTGAAACTCATTCATCATTAGGGTCTGTGTTCATCCTATGTGAGTATAAGGAACTGCCCAGAGTGTCTAGGACTTCTAGGTTATACACCGAGAGGATGAGTAGAAGGGAATTTATATCTTTTAACATTAACTATCAAATATTTGATTGACATACAAAAACAAGCCCGGTGGAGGGTCACCAAGATGGCTGGGGACAGGAGCACATGGCATAACAGGAGAAGCTAAGGGTCTTGGGTTGCCTCAGTTTCAAGAAGCCAAGATTCAAGATCACTTGTCTTAATACATTAGGTATCACAGCTGCCTTATGGAGCTGTGTAGATAAGGCCAAACCAGACCCTTCTCAGAGGTGCACAGCAAGAGGACTGAGGCAACAGACAGGAGAAGTCTAATAAGACATTATAGATATTTTTTTTCTTCACCTTGAGGGTGGTCAAACAGTGGACGGGAGGCCCTTAGGGGTTGTTTCATCTCCATCCTTGGAAATATCCAAAAATCAACCAGATGAGACCCTAAACCATTTCATCTAACTTCAAGGAGGGCTCTGCTTTCAATACTGGGCTGGTTTAAGTGATGTCCACACTTTTTCTTAAACCCAAATAATGATTCCGTGGTTTATCACAACTGTCTTGGCACTCTCCATAAGTGCATCCCACCATCCTAATAACAGTATCCAAGGTATTTGTGTTTAATGGTCCTGATGTGTCTTGTCTCTCCAGCGGCTGTAGGGAGACTATAGGCAAGTAGCCTAGGTTATTAGATATGTAAAGTTAACCGAGATGAAATACATTCCACATCACCCAAGATTCACTCTGTAACGGATAGAATGTTTCTCTGTTACCTACAGCATGAGCTGAAGACATGCACACTCCTAACACCTTGAGTAAACCCAGAGCTTACTCTGTTGCCCTCGCACAGGGACGTGCTTCGTCAGTCACCTTGGGTATCTGAGGCATCTCCAGAGACTGGTGAACATGACACAGGACATCTCAAGTGACACCTCACACCCAGCTGTGGGCAATGAAGTCAAGCCCATGCTGTTAGACGGGATAAATCCAGATCCAAGTGTCTTCCCAGTAAGCACGTAAAGATGAAATAGCTTTTTCCAGTGGCTGCTTGGATCTTTGCCTCAGGCAGTCAACATCCTAACCTCCGAATAAAGACAAACATTAATATACTATTCTGTACTTTATATATTATTAGAGACCTACATCTCCCATTGTAATATATGTGAGAGAATTTTTTCCAGGAAATTTGCTGGTTTTTATTGCCATGTCTTCTATGGAAAATGTATTTCTGCTGTTGGAACAGGGGAGATAAGGCTGAAAGTTTTCATTTTCAGATAGAATACTTTCAGTTTGTGGGGAAAACTTGAGCATTTTCAGGCTCTTTACAAAAATCTCTTTTTTTTTTTTTTCCCCCACAGAAAGTGCATTCGAGTTGTGATAAAATTTATGCAAGCCCACAATTGTCAGTTTAGAATCATGGAATTATTTAGATAGGAAAAGACTCTTAAGATCATCAAGTCCTACTGTAAACCCGACATTACCAAGTCCAGCACTAAACCACGTCCCTAAGCACCACATCTACACATCTTCGAAACACCTCCAGGGATGGTGACTCTACCACTTCCCTGGGCAGCCTCTACTGATGGTCAAGAGATAAATATTTTGGTCAGACCTTAAGAAAACACCAAAGAATAGACCTCTGTAAAGAAGCTTATTTCATTTTGAGTTTATAAATCCCAAATGAATCCCTTAGATCCCTTAATGATATGCTCCAGAAGGGCTAAAGGTCCGGAGAGGTGTAAATAGGTATGGTTTAGGTCTATAATTCATGAAATGCTGAAGAAGAAATTGAATGTTTGCTGGTGCTTCTGGGTTTGTCACAGATAGGGATAGGGTGATGTGTGACTGTTGTAGCCCTGTTGACTAACTTGTGCAGACGCTGTACTTGGTTTAGATTTTCAACAAATTTTACTGGTTTAGCTGTCTTGGTTAGAAAGTGTGAGAAAAAAACAACACAAACTAAAGCCTGAGTCTAATCAGAGATGGTCACTCCTCTTCTGCCATATCAAGGATGTCTTCAGCTGTGCACATTGCTGATATCTTCAGTGTGTGACGTGGCATCACATCAGGTTTAGTGACACAGGGGATGATGACAGGGAAGAGTCATACTGGGAAGCTGCAACTGTGAATACTCCTCCCAGACAACCTCCTCTGCACTGGGGTCCCACTGACAGCAGACCATGAGAAGCTCTGCTGTGGCCTTTCTCTGGGGCTGAAACTCCCTGGTTTTATTCATTTCGTTTGCTGACTTATAGACCAGGGGAATATCAGCATGGGCAGCACATACCTCCCATTGCATGGGAAAAAAAAAATATTACAGGAATGAATGGTATAAACCTTCTGTTCAAAATATGATACTTGACAGGACTGTCTCTACCAGTTTGCCAGTGCCAGCAAAAATACGACTGTATAAATCAGCTTTGATTTTTCCCAGGTTGCCAAGGCTGGAATAACCTGTAACACTGATTAGGCCGTGGGTGCTTTGGAATATACAGGGAAGGGTAATCAACCCCTTTTCATAGCTGGGTAAACTGAGGCACGGGGAGGAGATGGGAACCAACGAGAGTTATAGTGTCATAGCCTGCAAGAGAAGCCAGCTTTCCTGGCTCCCCAACGTTTGCCTTTTAACTACTAGACCATGAATCCTGTTTGCTTTGTTTTCTTGGTTTTTTTCGCATGTTTGTTTTCTCCTTTCATGTACCTAATGATGCTGGTCCATAGCAGGCAGCGGACAGCTGACAGATTACAGGGAATGCCTGGCTGAAATGGGAGGCAGGACGCTTCACCAGCTCCAGGGCTATTTAACTTTTCTTCTACGGTGTGGGTCTAGGTCCCTCCCACTCGTGCTCATATAACATCCCTGGGGCAAGGACAACAACTGCCTAAATGGAAAAAGGAAACATTTCCTGTGCCTTTAACTACTTTTAGTGCAGTTTGGCACCTTCAAAGAAAGCAGTGTGCTTAGCTAACAGTCAGCCAGCACTCAGCAGGTCTTCAGAAACCTGTGATTTTGGTGAACAAATCCATCAGAAACTGCACTTTGGGAGCATAACTCAGCACTCCCGGGGAGCTAGGAAATACATGTTGACCTCTCTAGTACCCATGAGCCTGAACTGCGAAGCAAAGTGGTTTTAAACAGACCATCCCACTCTGATTGGTTTTCACCCTCACTTCATGTAACTTTATTTTAGACTCCCTCCACGTCCTTTGTTACAATCTAGGTGCACAGGGCCGGATGAATCATCATTGCTTCCGTGCTTCTCCGTCCTTCCACTGAAGGCTCCAGCTAACACATCAGAGAAAAAGAGAGACAGAGAGAGACGGGGCCACTGGCACAAAAGCCTGAGGAGCCTCTTGCTCTTTCTCTTTACCTCACAGCATCTGCAGAACAGTTAAACCACAGTCCTGCCTAGTTTACTGGCAGGGAGGATTGGCCTAAGTCAGTGAAGCAAAGTTTTTTTGCAACTGCTTAAAGCACAAATATAGGCATTGGGTTTTGGCCTTCTTTTCCTTTCCTTTTTTATTTTTTCCCCCCTCTTTTTTTTCTGTCTGGATACTCAGAACTTATTTCCAATGTTATCATGTCAGAAAACAAAATTGTAATAATTTTGTGTGCATAGGAAAATGTCTCTGATGACATTGACAGATGCATTAAATCCTTACAGGAATTCTTTCCTGCTTTGATGTCTCATGCAGTTGCATAACCATCACCGGCCTTAGCGCAGATTTGATTTCCACTAATAGCGTACTCCACTGAAAGTTAGAAATGCCTTTGGGTTCAAAAGGCTGAAATGCCTTAAAAGTAGCACTTGGATACATCAGCCCCAAGAAGAAACCTCAACATATTTTAAATATCTCAGCAGTGCTTTCCAGGCAGCAGAGGATGACTACTGGGGATTTTAGGGTAATTCAAATTAGTGGCCAAAACTCCACTGTGCTCATTGTTGTCCAAAACCAGCTCAAAGTTATGTCCTTCTTAAAAAAAAAAAAATAGAAAAAAAAATGGAGAGAGAAGAGACGAATTTATGTGTCCAGGTTGCAGAAGTGTTGAACAGAGTGATCTTTCTGTGCAGAATAGGACCCCTCTGCCAAGCAGCTTTGATCCCAGTGGCAGGGGCCTGGGCTCCCTGTAAAGTTTGCAGAGAGGAAAGCTCCTTCAGAGCATCCTTTGTTGACTCATCCCCTGCCCATTAGCTTCCTTAAATGTAGGCAGTGAGATACATACCCATGACCATACACTCTTCAGGGGAATGAACTTTGCTGATTGTGCTTATTTATGAGGATATTGTCTATCAGGTTTAAGAACCTATAGTTGATGCTGCAGGAAAGAAAATAATAATAAATGGATACAGACTCGGGAACACCTGAAATGTCAGTATTATCTCCGTATGCCAGAGGCAAAGCACTTTACTGGGATTATTCTCATATTATTTTGCCATTAGAGATTCTAATTAAAATGCAAGCCCTGACTGAGCTGGGCACTGCTAACATACAGTCTCCAACCAAGAAAAGCTATCATTTTAGGTCCTGCTGCATTAAGGAGGGTTGTGCTGCATTTGGGTAGATCTTACTAAAGTCAGAAAGACAAAAAAAAAAGAGAAAAACTGGTTGTGAGTGCAGGAGAGCCTCGTTCTTCTGCTCCACCTCCCCTAAATGAAACGAGATGCTGTATGAAACATTTTCTCTCCTTTTCTTTTTATTGAGGAAGGGGGAGAGTCAAGCAGTTTCTGGTGGCAATCCCACAAAAGCAGGGATCTTTTACCCGCCCTGGCAACGATGTGGTATCCCCGACATGAAGTGTGTGAATGAGGCCACATGGTAAATGTCACGGGAGCTGCTGCTCTGCTCAGCAGTGGGTGCAAAAGAACAAGGGCGAGGACAGTCCTGCTGAAAGGAGATCCTGTGAATGAGGTGTGACTGAAGCTCTCGGGTGGCCCCGTGGCAGCCTCCTGCTATTTAACGGGCAACTGGGGAGATGCACTTGGCTTTTAGCAGCATCAGTGGCTTTCTAATTCTTTCACGAGCTCAAGTGGGAATGAGAAAGTTCGGCTTTATTTTACTCGCTGAAGTTTGGTTGCAGGCCCTATAGTCAGGCTTTTGGTCTGAAAGCTGGTTTTACTGATCTATTTTGGCCCAGCTGGCCAATTTCTTGATGCAAATAAAGAGCTGGCATGTCCATCAACCTACTGGGCTTGTTTGAAGCTGCTCTTGGTGCAAATCCCAGCAAATTCTGAATCTTCTTGATTTCTTCGTTGTTATCAGTGGAAGATATGTTTTTGAAAGAATCACAGCTTTTGCTTAAATACTGTACTCTTGTGGAATCATGGGAAGTCTTCAGTCACTAAATAAAATTTTCTTCAGACATGACCTGCCCTGTCTCTTCTCAGGACTTTCTGATGTCAAAGGTGCCAGAGTCAGCATCCTCGTTGATTCAGTCTACCTATTATTTTTTGTGCCAGGGAGAATTTTATACAATCTTGTAACAGTTTCAACTCTGACTTTGCATAACAGCCATCAAGAAATTTCTGATGTGAAGTTTCTTTGGAAAACATTTGTTCATTCAAACAAAGATGTTTTGGGAAAAAAGCCAAACACAACTAAACAAAACAAATAAAACATGAAAACTCCCCCCCTCCAAAGACAAATAAGTTGGTATTTCAGGAGACACAATTTTGATTCTTTTTTTTTCAAAAGACACATTAAAATGAAAGAACTTTTCATTTGAACTGCTAAACCCCAGTGGTTCCTAAGTAGCTAAACCGTTTCTGAAAATGAATCCAGCTCTGAGAAAGGACCCTATTATTTTTCTGCCTTTTAGGAGACAGATACAGCAGGCTTTTGCCTAGCAGGGTTTCAGGGATGTCTGCCTATGGCAGGAGCACATATAGCTCATCCACTGAACATGAGTTTGATCCCAGGTTTCTCATACCCTAGACTAATGCCTGGGTAAGAACACCCAAAAGTTGATAGAAAACAGCTCAGTATTTTCCGGAGCCAGGAATCTCATCCTTGTTTTCAGTGAGGAACCCTTGGTTGAGCAGCAAACTAGTCTTCCTCAGCTCTTCTATGACATGGGGATATTCCTGATCTAGGAATAAATAAGTCAGCTCTACAGATGTGACTGAGCAAGGTTCCAGCTGCAGTCAGCTACAGAAAGCACTGGTGGAGAGAGAGTCTGACAAGGTGGAGCCTAGCAGTGGAAGCTGTGGTAGAAGAGAAGGTCATTTTGTCAAGGCAGAGGAACTATGACTATTTTACACCAGCTGAGGATCTGACTGTCTACAAACAGACATAATGGCCATACTAAAGGTCACAGAGGACACTCATCGGGTCTGCTGGATGGAAATGCTTTTCTTTCCACTAATAAACAAATCAGAAAGTGAAAAAGAGAAACCAAACCTGTTTTTTTTTCTTGATTCAGTAAGTCTGCTGCACACTCCCTCTTCCTCGAGCCCTGTGTTCTGACAATCCCCTTGTGAGCTGTGTTCTCTCATTTTGCTCCTGTTAAACGTATGAAGAGCACGGCATGAGGAGCAGTTTGAGATGGATGCTGAAAAGCACTTAACATGGCAGTTTACCTCTCAGGTGGAGGACGCAGCCCTTGGGAAATGAAGGTTTAGCAGGAGCTTGGAGCACTGTGCCCTCTCCTTTGCAGCTCTGAGCTGGTGCTGAGTGATGATGAGGAAATATCTTAGCTGTGAGGATTGGCAGGGTTTATTAGCTTGCGTTCAGATGCACTAACTAACGCCAGACGGACTTTCCCCTGCAAGAGGCTGATTTCATCTGTGC
This sequence comes from Baryphthengus martii, assembly GCA_013396935.1. Classification (NCBI taxonomy): domain Eukaryota; kingdom Metazoa; phylum Chordata; class Aves; order Coraciiformes; family Momotidae; genus Baryphthengus; species Baryphthengus martii. The sequence continues at coordinate 432,917 of VWZK01021398.1, forward strand.
ATTCCCAAATATGTCAACCAGGAGAGCTTTTTCACTCATGTAAGAGAAAGGTCCCAGTCAAAACCCTGACTGTGAGCACAGCCAGGATGCACAGGTGTGGGTTTACAAGGAGCAGGAAAAGAAGGGGGCTTTAGGTCCTCATTAGCAACACCACCTTCTTTCCTTTATGGCCACAGCTCTTGTGCCCCCAGCATAGCTGTGTGGCTTTTCTCCTCAGCAGTACTGTGGGGAGAAAGAGATGGTGAGAAGAGCAAGCATGGGGACAAGTCCAGTGATAAAGCTAGGAAGAGAGAGGTTCAGCCCTCTCCACTGACACCGGGGCTTCTTTTTTCCCTGTGTATCCAAAACACCAAGGCATGATATTCTCCATCCTGCCACCCATGAAAACAACTCTTTCATTGGCTCCTGGATACAATATTGGCTTGTTTTTTCTGTAGCCTCCCGAGCACCTGGACTCCCCATCTCCTGGAGGTGCTGCTACTGTCACGTCCCTTCCTCAACATTTCAACTTCTCCCTTGGCTCTGTTGCTAGAAGCAACAAATATTTTACCACCAATACACGGGATCCAACATTTAAAGAGAAAATTCTGGCAAACCTATTTTTCTTTTCCCTTTCTCACTTGCCCTGGGTGACATCTCCCCTTCTCTTGTCACCCGCCAACATGTACAGCACCTTCTTCAAGTTAATAAAGTGCTTTGCATTGCAGCTCTGCTGCACTGCACCTCATTATGTCTGAGAATTTGGACTTCTTTTATTGTCCTTCTTTAGAATAATGCCCTTTTGAATCTGAACTTAATAATGTGGGGGACAGGATGAAGATCAGACCTCTTCCTCCACTGAAGAAGACAGGCTGTGGGCAATGCCTGCTCACCAAACCAGGGGTTAGCTCTTTTCTGCCCAGCCTCTTGCACAGCTATTCCCATTGAAGGAGTGTTTTATGTAGATGTCTTGCTGGCTTGGGAGAAAGGTACCAGGACCATAGGAGCTGCAGCCCAAATCCTTGTCACTCTTCAGTCCTGAGAGCTTTCGGTCCTGACCTCAATGTACTTGACTACCACAGGTGGCTCAAAGCACGCAGAAGGGTGACGGGGCTTGTGCCTGGCTTTCCTCCTTACTTCCTTGCATGAGCAACACTCCAAGACTGCTTGATAGCCTAATCTGGGCACTGCTCATCTCTGTGCTTTACCAGAGCATCAACAAAAGGGAATTTCCTCTATTCTTTAGTTTAGCTGCATCCTCGTATGTTTAAATTCACACCAAAAAATGCCCATGCCTTGTCTCCTGTGTGCACAAGAAATTTTGGCCTGCTACCTACAAGTGTGGGGGAAAAAAGAAAAAAAGGAAAATAGAGGAGAAAAAAATATAAAGCTATAAAATGCACTTAGTTTCTTTGGCTGGCACTGTCACTGAAAAATGTGCTGCTTTTTTTTTTTTTTTTTTTTCCCAGGTTACAGAGCGATTTCTGTGTTACGATGCAGTCAATTCACAGCACTAAGCTCCAGAGGTGTGGTTAATTAGTAGCCAGTTTAGGAAATTATGTTATCATTACCTCATTCTTTCTTAGCTTAGCAGCTTTCCTCTTCCACCTACCCCCCTTCCCCATCCCCTACAGCCTTCCCTGCTCAGGGATATTATTTTTCTTAGTGACATCTGTGTCGCACATACCAACCCAAATCTCCTAAACACACCTCAGCATCTTGGGTCTCCAGTAGTTTGAAAACCCACACGAATTTTTTTGGCATGGAGACTGACCAAAGAAAACCAAACCCAAACAAAAATGTGTTGTTCTCCGCTTTCCCCTCACCACGCTGGTTTTCTGTTGGCTCCTGCCCATATAGCTCCATACCAGGTACCCAGTCTGACACTGGGCTGACCTCCACCTGCCCTGTGTTTGTTGATAATAAGCACACTTGCTTCCACCTTCTGCCATCCTCCCCCATGCGGAAAGCAAAGGAGAAAACAAACAGCAGAAAGGAGCAAACAGCCAGGTCCCCTCAACAAGAGGTGGCAATGTGTAGAACCAAAAAGAAAAACCATGGAGGAGGAGATAAAAACCACAACTTGAAAGGGGATTTTCGAGTGGCATATTTTGAAACCAGATGCTTGCTATTAATGCCAGAGGAAGAAGGGGAGTGGGAGTTCAGAGATGGTGACCTTGTGTTTACGGGTCTGTTCAACTCTGCTTTTAGCCAGGCCTTGTCTGGATCTACACAGTGTCTCAGTGTGAAAACCTGGGATAGATACATGGGAGAAGCACTCATCTAACAAGGCCTGGATCAGAATAATTTTTAATTGGTCTTTTACTACTTTCCTTCCATTTATCTATCAGTGATAGGGTCATTTTAGTTATTTGTCCTCTTTAATGTGTTGGAGATCTGTGTTGTCATGTGTGCCAAGACTCAGCCAACTTGAGGAAGGGCGATTGTTGTTGAAACCTCTGGAGTACAAAGCTCTGAGCTGCCAAAGCTTGAGATGAAGCTCTGAATCACCTTGTCGATGTGGCCACATGCACATCCTCTGTAATTGAGCAAGAAGAAATATTTGCTCACCCACCTGCCACTTGATTGCTCTTGCTGTGCAAAATGTAAGCGTCTCAACAAAAGTTTTCATTCTCCTGTTCTATCTTGATTGATTTTTTTTTTCTGCTCCCTCTATCTCGATCTCTCACACCACACAACGAGCATGCTTGGGTAGATTATCTCCACTGACTCCTCTAAGAGGGTCTAGATCTGGATTGTGTCATTCAAGATAGCACCTCACACGTTGTCTCTACCGATTTCTTCCCCTACCCTACACCAATTCCCCCTTCTCTGCAGTTCACACCTCTCAGACTGGGTGGGGCAGGCTCACAAGTTAGTCATTTTTTCACCAAACCGCTCATGGTTTTTGTGGCTTCTGTCAGTCCTAAAAACTCATGCTGCTTTTCTCTGCACCCCTCCTACTCAACGTGGATGTCAGGGATCTGGAAAGGAATGTGATAATCCCCACAGACTGTCCCTGCAGCTTGCGGGAGAAGGACTTTTACTTCACAACGGTGATCACAATATTGAGACAGGCCAGAATCACCCAGGCTTTTGCCATATCACATTTCAAGGCAGAACTATCTGTTGCCTCTCAGGCAGTCTTTAGGCTAGGGAAATAGGTTGTGTTTAAAAATAAATAAATGCATTACTGAATTTTAAACAGGACTTTGCACTGAGGATAAATCAAGCTTCAAATCATATGAGCTGGCTGTAGCCAGGACCAGCAGTGGGATGTGTGGGGAAGGCTAATACGTGAATTTCTTCCGTATACTCAGCACTAATTCCCATGGAAAATTACATGAGTTGAAACACATTAAATTATTTCTAGAAGTGTTGTGTGTCTCATCGAACACGTTCTCTACCCAGGTTTGTCCTCACTGAACAGCATATTTCAAAGGCTTTTATCAGTCACTGTGTTTGTTTCTGTTTTCCCAGGAGGAGTCTCCTTTCCATCTCTGCTGCCCAGGTAAAGTGTCTCCCAGGACAGCTTTCTGCTGTATCTCTGTTCCCACTCATGGGTCAGGTTTATGGTAGTCCCAGAAAGAGGACCTGTGGGACTCCATGGAGGGGAGTGGGAAGGACAATACTTTCAGGAGACTTACACAGCTCTGCTTGTCCAGAACAAGACAATGGAATCATCCATCCAGGTCATACACCCATCCATCTCTTTATTTTATGTGAATGTCAGCTTTCTGGGGCTACTTGCTGGCTGAAGGGCCCAGGGCTTCATCTTGGTGGTTCTTATGGTGGTTTTCAGCATTTCTCAACAATCATGTAGTCACCGTCAGGGTGGGATGGTGAAAGTCAAAGGCAGCATCTAAGCTTTGCAGAGTAAGTGACCTTAACCAAGAGGATCTATTCCTTTCCCTGTTTGCTGAGAGGCAGCAAACTAGGGGAGCCTTAACCAGGCCAGAGGCACAGCAAAGTGCTTGCTGGGACCTGGGCTGACAGCCAGCTCTGAAGTGTGACTGGAGCTGGAGGCAATGTCCAGACATGTGGGCATCTCTTCTGCTAACACACCCAGCTCTGCTGCCTCCAACATGCCCCAGGGACACAGCTGAAAGCTACTGCAAATCCCTGGTATAGACACTCTGCAACTAGTCTAAGATTCATTTTAAAAACCATAATTTGCAGGGGTAGGCTCAGCTTTTCCACTGCAGGCAAACCTTCATGCTTCCCTGTCCTCCTGTCTGTCTGCATGTTCTTTCCTACCTTTTGCAGGGACATCGAAAGCTTCAAACATTCCAAACTCTGGCACCTTGATGCAAAGCAGAGCTATTTATTTTTTCACTGTTCAACACAGGAATCTCTTCTAGGGGAGGATATCTTTTAAGACTTGGATTTAAGGGATGCTGCACTGTGGTCTCAGTTTATTTTTCCCACAGCTGGATGCATTTCAGGGGTGGTGTGCATCAGTGCTTTGAGCAACACTTGGCTCCTCAGATAGCCACACTGAAGTCAAAGGGCATCTTTGCTGAGTGAGGTGTTATTTCCAGGGGGAGAGACACATCTACACCTTGGCTCAGCCTATTTTGTTTTGAATCCCTTATAATACTCAGCTGCTGGAGTGAGTTTATCATCTAAGAATCTCCTTTTTTTTTTTTTTTTCCTCTTGGGTGTAAGTTGTTTTTAATCTTTGTGGCTAAAAACTAACCCTAGCCACAGAAAGCAAATTAAAAGATCTTTGAATTTTATATTTTGCCTTAGGAGTTCTAGGTAGTCTTGCAATTTTTAACACCTGAGAGCTACACCTTGCAGACAAACAGCTTAAAACACCAAAACCCTGTCGCCTGAGTGAGTCTGAGGCCTGGGGTTTGCTCTTTTCTACTCCTGCTGTGAGGACTGATTTTTAAATGAGTTTAGATAAAATGGAGAAAAGTCTATCCTTCTGGAGACATACATAATCTGAAGTAAATGTCTGGACTGGCTCTATCTCATCCACTTAATTGAACCTTTTGGTAAAATGCAGGTTAGGTTGACATAGTGCAAGCACCATCCCTTAGGTTGCTTCTCACTGTTTTCCTGATGTCACCATTGGTCAAATATAAATGTGACATAGCTTGCTTTTCTCCATCAGCTGATATTACTGCAAGTGTTGGGGAAAAAAAAAAAGAAGAAAGAAAAAGAAAGAAGGTGACATTAAACCAGCTAAAAAAATCTCAAGAGACCTGTCAATCAAGAAAGATATTTACTGGAGCTTCTATTGACCCATATATGCTCTTATCTAGAAACCTTTATCTTCTAAGACAATGTTGACTAACAGCTTTTCCTTTACTCTTGTTTCTATCTTAAAAGAATAACAAATAAGCTTAATTCTTCACAAAATCTTTAGCAAATGCCTTTTAAGCCTCACACAATGGTAGTTATTTTAAGAAGGACGGCTAAGCACTGCAACACTTTTCTACTTCTCTGTCTTCGTTTTTCATATTGGAGCATTTAATCACAGTTAATCTTTGTGCACAAGGAAGACACATTAACTTTGTTTGCACAGGACTGATATAAAAGCTTTCAACTCCTCTGTTCCTGTATTCATCTCCTTGGTAATCCTTACCATTTTAAAAAACAGATAAAGGAAATGCTGAAGATTCAATGATACAGTCTCTCCTTGCTCAAGTAACTGCAGGGACTAGACTCTGTAAGCAAACTTGCAGCCTAACAGATGAGGCAGCTGAAGCTGAGCATCTGCAAATCCCACTGGAAGGTTTGAGCCAAGCAGGGCATCATTTATAAAGTTGTATCAAAACCAGCAAGGGGAGGAGATGCCAATGCTTAGGCCAGGTGAAAGAAGACAACCTCCCCGTAAAGCCGCGAATGTTCAGATGTCTCCGTTCTCTGCAGACAAAAGCAAGCTTCGTTGCAGCCACCTCCTGACATTTGTCTGAGTGCCCCCTCTCTGTGTTTTGCATCAAAGGCTACACTAATGGCTTGCTAAAGAGTCTTGCTTTCATAGGGTTATATTCTCTGAGGCTGTGAAATTGAGGGCTAAATCTCAGCTCTACTGAAGTCAGTGAGCCTGAAATGAATAGAATTTCTTTTGGACTGACTCCGAATTTCACTGCTGAGGGGAATGGTAATTTAAATGCCTTTTATGGCTTCTATACTCTGACAGAGCAATAGAAAGGGGGCTTAGTCCTTGGTTACACCCAAAAGTTGCCCTGCTTTATTATCTTGGAATAGTTAAAGTAATAAAACCCTTTGCCTGCTCCCTACCTCCCTCACCCTTAGCAGAGCAGATCTGCTGGTATAAATGTACCAATGTGGGACATGAAGGGAATTAGACTGCAGTGGTTTGGGGGTGTTGGCTGAAGAGACATGGCTGTATGTTAATTAATTAAGTGAGACCTTGTTCCTGGGAATTTTTTTTCTGTCTGATTATATAGGTATGAACTTAAACTACTGAACTCAGGAGAAATACTGGGCTCTTGGAGCTGGATGCATGCCATGGCCACAACATGATCCCAGATCAGAGGGAGACTCAGATGTGCATGGAAACCTGCCTGTGCTGACTTGCACAGGGAAGAAGCCTGGACATGGGGGCAAGAGGGAGCAATAGTCCTTATTGTTGACATCTGGGTATCAGGGCTCTGGAGCATAGCATGGTGCACCTTCTCGGCTTTCTCTAGAAAAATCAGCAGGTAAAAAAAAAATGGGGTGTAGAGAAGAGATTCCATGGCAACTTCCATAGATGTTAATACACAGCTAGAGATCCTCCTTTGATGACTCTTGCCAATTCTGCATCCTGTTTTGTGTTTGCTAGGATTCAGCAAAACACAAGCAGTAGGTGTTGCTCCAGACTTTCTCTGTCCAGACATTTCTGGAAGCTATTCACAGAGACCAAACTGAAAAACACTGTACATACTCTAGCCAGGAACCATTTTAGTTCACTATGAAGTGCTGTAAATAAATATATATGTGCAAACAAAAGCATAAAGAACATTTGTTTAGCGGTCAGAAGAAGTAAAGCTGTCCTTGCCCTTTCATCCCAAGATGAGAGGACATTAGATCAGACTGATAAGCATGTAGAATGTTGGTTGTTTTTTTTCTTCTTTACTTTCTGTTGTGTTTCTTTTGTACTATTTCATCCTGACAGTAGTTACAAGAGGGCTGTGTGACCACTATACTCTGCAGCCATCCATTAGACTCAGAGGCCTGAAAGTCAAAAAGTTGCACTCAAAGGACATGTCTGTGACGATAAATAGACCATGGACCTGAGGGAAAATGGCACAAAAAGACTCAACCATAGAGACTCTTTCTGCCCCTTGCTGCCAGACATTTTCTCCTCGTCTGCGCTGTTTGCTTTCCACACATATGTACTGAGTGTCCTTCAAAGAGCTCTAGGACATGTTGTCTCACCTCTTGCTGCTGCTCAGAGGACCATAAATCTTCCACCAATCCCACATCATATCTGACAATCTAGTGCAAATGTTATGGATCTGAGTTTCACTCCAGGTACAAGGTGTTGGTATGTGGCCAACCGGATGAAGCTCCTAGAAAGTGCAGTCACTACTATCAAGAAAACAGATTGGTGGGCCAAGTAAGGTGTCTGCTTTAAGATAAGCTGAGTACATTTTTAGAAGCCACGGACAACATCGCTAGCTCCCCATCAACCACAGTGGGATTTCACAGGTCAACATGTAAACACCTGAATTTGGATACCTTAATCTGTGAAGTAAATCTCATTCCAAATTGCTACTTGAATATCTAATACCACTTGAAATGCATGAGCTCATTTGTGGATCTGACCCTGGATATCTCAGGCTCTGTATCTGCTTTGTAACAGTGAAAGAATAAATATTTTAAAATAAAATAATAAAATGCTTAGAAATAGGTTTCTGAAAAAACTACAGATAAGGCAGAGGAACCTCTTTCTGTGATACTCCTCTTTACAGAGTGTCCTGTTCTGCTCCTCTGGGATAGGCACCTTTATCTCCTGGGGAAGTAGGTAGGTGTGAAGAGATTTTTATTGCAGATATGCTCATTCTAGCTCTCTGTCGTAATGATTTCAGTGTGTGTGTCAATTGGTTCTCATCGGCATTGTTAAAAAAACAAACAGGCTCTCTTGGGTTTCTTCAGATTCCCAAAGGAAGTTTTAGTTCATTGGCTCTGGGTATCATCCTGCAGTGTCTGAATACTGGTGCTACTGGTTGAGTCTTGGAAGGGATTCAAAGGCAACAATGTACAAGAAAACTTCACAGGTCTTGGCATGTTAGATAGTGGTGGGTAGTAGGGTTGCTTAATAAAGCAGTTCAGTTCAAAGTGAAGGTAGAGGGAGTGTAGGCTCATAGATCATAGCACGCATGCTAGCCCAGAAATGCCAGGGTATTTCAGTTGTCATTAAAACATGCAGGTACATGAATTATTGGTAGATCTAACCATCCTGTGATGCCTGAGCATGGAGCCAATAGAGGCAAAACACTTAGCAAGTGTTCTTAGCAAGTTTGAATACTTTGGCAAATTGTTTAACTTGGAAGTTACTAAAAGTCATATTCATTTAATTAGCCTTCCAGTGTACTGGCAACAGGTCTAGGAGTTTATCTGTGCTCAGACCCCCTCCACGATAGGCGTTTTTCAGGTCCCACACATTGAATTTGGAAGCAACTTTGGGAATGTTAAACGTGAGGGGTGGATGGTGCTTGCCTATGTCAGGCAAGATGTGGGTGGGCTCTTTCTCAGCTTTCACAGCCAATTCTTGCCAATATCCCTCACATCCCACCTGTCAGCCCAGGGCTGGGTTTTCAATAGGGCGTGATAAGATTTTTGACGTAAAGTCTGGATGCCTCAGCTTCAGAATATCATTAAAGGAGTCTCAGTTCTTCAAGGATAAGACGTTCAGCAGAGGACAGACAGAGGCTCTGGGTGCTGTATTCAGACCACCTTCTGTATGTGCCTATATACACCTCAGGACAAAAAGCCAATGAGTAATTTGCATTGCCCTGATCTCCACACCCTGAAACATCAGTACTGTAAAATGCTGGTATTATCTAAATCAGGCATCCCAGTAGAATATTGGGAGATTAATAGAACTATATTCAAGTTCTGTGGCACTTGAAAATGGGGACCATGATTAAGAAAACAGATTTGTTTTTCAGAAGGAAGCAGGGAGGACTTGACACTTCCCCTGATGTTACAGTCTCTCTACTTTGGGATGTTTGTGAGATAGGAAACCTTTCTAATTTTTTTGTACATGGTAAGAAACTCCCTCCAATGAAAAATAATTAATCTTTCATCATAGCTCATTTACATCTATTTCACTACCAGCCCAGGAATGCTGGTCTAAACAGAGACAATCTCAAAAAACAGACAGGTAGACAGGGGGAGTAGCAATGTGGACTTCATTGTAGACATCAAAGCGGTTGTTAACTGAGCAGTTCTATTTATAATGTTGGTAGATTTTCAATGCACTTTCACAGAATGAGATAGACAATTAAAGAGCGGAGGTTTTATGTCGAAGAGTAAGTAAACGTTTCATTTCTAGAACGATTTGTCTTAAATGAATTGCTTAAGGTTCTGTTTATAGTCTTTGAGTGCTGGAGTATTGTGATACCTCAGCTGGTAACATCTACCCCCAGGGGCTTGAGGGAATAGGATCTGGCCATGTGTTGTTTTTTTTCCAATAACATGCTAGCACCCTTTGCTTCCCAAAGAAGTGCAGTGTTTTTTCTGAGGCACCTGTTATGAAGAGCAACTTTAAGTCCCACATTTTTAGGCCCTCTTGGCCACAGCACAAAATCCTGAAGGACAAGAATAAAACATTTAGATTTTTATTTGATATTTACAAGATTTTTTCTTCACTGAACATCAGGGCTTGGGTTTGTGGGCTGGGCAAATAAGAAGACTGGGCTTTCATGGTCCAGGTAATGCCAAAGTAGGAAGGTGAAGCAGGTAGGACATGATGGGGAGAGAGAGGAGCTGCTTTATAGTAAGGCAGCTGAGTGCAGTTCTGGAGAACAGGGTTTTGACACAAGGTTTCCTATGTGGTACCTTTCCCATCTCTGGAAATGTAACTACTCCTGTCTGGGACTAATTAGTCACCTGCTAAAGGAAAACAGGAACTATAAACTGATTTAACAGTTCTACCCTCTCTCGCTGTAATGTTCATTCAGAAATGACTTCAGACTCACTTCGGGGAAAGGGGAGAAGTGTTTGCAAGAAACAGTTTTGCCTTTGTTTATCCTTGGCAGCCTCAAAGAATGGACCATATCAGCCTGAGGCACCATCTAGGCTGCCCTTTTCTTCCCTGATGCTCATTTCTGCCAATACAAGTACCCAGCACCTCTCATGTCCCTGGATGTCATAGGAGATATTTCCAGAGCACCAACCTTCATGATTCCTGAAGAAAAGATTTTTTTTTAAAGAGTCCATGTCCATTTCTCAGAGTGGTGAAGATGAGTTTAATGATGTGTTTCCCTAAGTGCTCTGGATAAAAAAAACACATAAAAGAGAATACAGAATTGCTCCTTGGTAACATTTTATGCTGTCCTTAGGTAATCTCGGAGGCTGCAGAGTTGGCTGCCCTCTTTGTGAGTATTTGATATCACCACCATCATCTTAAAGTCTTTCTGTTTGGAAGTGTAACTCAGCGTTGAGATGCAATTTGGCTATTTTAAGGATAGAAAGGAACTCAGGTCAGATGTATTGAGCCTTCTATGTTGAACACAGGACTCACAATATAGCTGGGAATAATGGGCACTGAGGGGAAGAGCGTTGTGTTATCACTAACGGCGACAAACAATAGATACTTTGGAAAAAGGCCGAGAACAATCATTGATCATCCCCCTGTACTCGGCATTGGTGAGACTCCACCTCGAGCGCCGTGTTCAGTTTTGGGCACCTCAATACAAGAAAGACATTGAGGTGCTGGAGTGGGTGCAGAGGAGGGCAACTAGGCTGGTGAAAGGCCTATGAAGAGTGGCTGAGGGAACTGGGGCTGCTTAGTCTAAAGAAGAGGAGGCTGAGGGGAGACCTTATTGCTCTCTGCAACTATCTGAAAGGACATTGTAGAGTGGTAGGTGCTGGTCTCTTCTTACAAGTAAGTAATAATAGGACAAGAGGGAATGAGCTAAAGCTGCACCAAGGGAGGTTTAGGCTGGACATTGGGAAATTTTTTTTCTCTGAAAGGGTTGTCAAGCATTGGAACAGGCTTCCCAGGGAGGTGGTTGAGTCACCATCCCTGGATGTGTTTAAAAGTAGTATAGAGGAGGTGCTTAGGGATTTATTTTAGGGGTGATAAGAATAGGGTTAAAGCTCGGACCTGATGACCTTATAGGTCTTTTCCAACCTAGATGATTCTATGATTCTATGATTCTATGTAGTGATACTTCCTCAAACATCTTTCCAGGTGTCATAATTTGCCTCTGAACCAGAGGGGCTGCCTTTGTATTCGTTTGATCTTGGGTTTTTTTCTTTTGTGAATTTCTCTAGGTGCTCATTGGACCTGGGTAAGCTATTGGAAAAGGTCTGTTACTCTCACCTCTGGAGACTAGCGCTGCACTGTAGCTTCTGTTCTGCTGTATATTTTCACCTACCAGGTGCTTCTGGTAGGGCTGGTCTGGTATGCATGAAGCAATAGCCTTGGCTGTGAGGAATCACAGCAGTGGGAGATACTTTACTTCAGGGCTTAACTGCAGCTGGGGTGTATCACCTGACATTGCCTTATACTCAGAGGAGGGTTGCTTAAAGGTATTTTCCCAATGACACCTTGGATATGGGAGATCTAGCCCATGGGATGTATCTCTGGAGACCAACAACACAGCATCAGTTATGGAGTTACACGTGGAGTTTATTCACCGCTGCTGTTTAGGTAGACAATATGAAGCTTGATAGAGGCATGATTCTTGGGTGAGTGGTCTGCAGTAGGCGACCATTACACTCTTGTTCTTCTTGATCTCCTCCTGCTGCTAACTCCAGCTGTGCCCGTACAGCTTCTAGGGCTGGTGTAATGTGAACCAGACAGCAATCTGAACTCTGCTTGAAAAAACCAGTTTGTCCCACACCTCTTCTTCTTCTAAAAGCAGCACCAAAGCAGGAATGATGGACTTGGATGAGGATAAGGATGCACATTTGGAAGAAAACGTGGAATCATGAAGTTGTTCACTTAATTTCTTTATAAATTTGGAAGACACTCCCAAGACACTTCCTCCACCCAATCCTTCACTTCCTTCACCTCCTTATCTTCCAGAAGTTGACATTGACCCCAGTGATGCACAGACCTAAGTAGGATGGTAATACCAAAGACATATTTTCACTCCTCTGAGGCCTTCCTTATATATACACCTTCACACATTGCAGCCAAGGCAACTGAGAAACTCTGCCCAGATCTGGAGGCATTCCCACCTCCTCTCCCATTGACCCGCTGCCCCGTGCACTCCTCATGCCCTGACAGGCCAAGTGTCTTCCTGAGAAAGGCAGAGGAGCAAGCCAAGGTGCTGCTGGGAAGGCTCTGCACAAATCCTCCCTCTTGCAAACCCAAATGAAAGGCGAGGATGCTTTCTAAAACAGCCTGTGAGAAGAAGGGGTTAACCCAGGAGGTAGTGAAAGCCACATGAGAACTACACAGGTGCAGCAACAGTTTGTGTTTGGTAAATATCACCTCCAGAGCCCAAGAGGAGTCTCATGAAAGAAGATGTTTCTTCTGCAACTAGGAAGAGTGTGGTTAGGAGCACTTGCCGAGCTAATAAAGGCTGTTGAAGCTTCAGCTTCCGTTGGTGGTTAACCCTGTGACATTGCTCCACTCCTCTGAAAACAGCACCTGACTGATACACGGCTTAATTGTGTGTGATATCAACACGTTTTTATCACATTAGCCTGCCACCAAGGCATTGCTTCATCAAGCAGGGAGTAATTTGTACATAACAAGATGGGGTTGTGCACCGCTGCATCGTACAGTGCTTGGCTTGGCATGGGCAATAAGGGCTGCCCCTGCCCGGTGAGCAGCTGCTGGAGTGGGTGCAGGGCAGAGAGCTGTGACGTGATAAGAAAATGATCACCCTTGTGGTTGAAAACCCAAGCTTGCCGACCTATTTCCTAGCAAAAGTGTTCATGTTTTGCTTTGGTGCTTCTCTCCGTCTCTCAAAGAGGGGTGCTTGGATCTAATGGCTGAGATAGGCAGCTGTTGGTCCACCTGAGATGAAGGCTGGACCCTCACTCTGTGACAGAGCCACTTCAGCCTGCAACACCCATTTTTGCTCCAGGCCAAGGCTCCACAAGGAAATACAAGTTGCAGAACTGGACAGAGTCCTGAGCACTGAGCTGATTTCTGCTCTAGGAGCCTTTTTGCATCACCAACCCAGAGCCCTTTTACATGCACAGGTCTGATTTTTGAGCAGCCAGAAATATGCTAGCAAAAAGCTTCCCAAACCTTGTGTCCCTGCTCTAAAGCTGCTTCACAAGCCCAAGGGCTAATTTTTTTCTGCTTTCATCCAGGAGTAAATAATGTCAAAATTGAAGGAGGATGTTACATGAACCTGGGCTACCTTACCCTATAGTGACTTCCAAAAGCACCATCATATCCTCTCCTGAGCTGGGAATGGCTGTTTTCCCTCATCCACTGTGTAACCCGAAGTAGCTATGTGAGGGGTTTGCCAGGTATACTGTCCATAAATATATCTCTATTTTCTCCATCCTTAAGCACTATTAAACTGTATTTCAGATAGTAAGCACTATTAAACTGTATTTCAGATAGTGAGGCAGATGAGGGAAAGGTGTCAGCAGTGGCAGTCAGGTACACACACAGAATCTGTATTCGAGGAGCTTCTCCCTCTGCAAACACAGGCCTCTGTAAAGGTATTTTATTTTTTTTTAGGGTAAAATATGTATATTTTTTTCCTTCAGAATTTTATTTGTCTGCAAAGTATCACACACACACCCACGGCACTATAGGCACAGTACAATTTTAATATTGCTTTGGTTCATGTTTCACTCACTCCACATCAGCAAAGCAGCGCGTACAGAGTTGCAGCCTACTTCCAGGCGCGTAAACAGCTCCCTGGAGGTCCTCCTTCATCTGGATCAGCTCTGCTCTGTAGAGGTCCAACATAAAACTGATGGGATTTAAGACATCCCTCTATGGCAATCCAACAGAAATTTTCTCCTTACTTCACTAAGGCAGGATTGGGGCAAGGCTGTCTTATGCTACATCAGATCAAGGCTGATCCTGCTTGACTTTCATTCCTCACACCTTCACCACAGTGTCTCCATCCATCGGCTATGACAAACATCCTTTCCCCACCCCTTCCTCTCTCTCCTCTTCTCCTTTCCCAGCCGACCTCCTTTGCACAGCTGGGCTCCTCACAACACTGGTTTCTTCAGGCATTAATTTATGAATGGTACAGGCAGCACTTTGGAAATTTACCCCTTCATGCCAGCTTCCTGCTATATGGAACACCTGCATTTAACAGCAGAGAAAGAAAACAACCACCACAGGAAACCTTGGGTAAAACTGGTTTCAATTAGGAGCCTTAATTGCAATGAAACTCAAAGGAAACAAAATGGGATCTTTGCTTACATGGGCTCTCCTCCTTCTTTCCCCTCACCACTCTTTTCATTCCATTTAGCCTGGGTGAAGCATCACATCAATTCCTACCCAGGCACTCAATATCCTCACATATGGGCCTAGTACCCAAATCTGTGCCTTCTTTCTCATTTGCTTCTCTTACAGGATGAGACAAAATCTCAGCCCCAGACTCTCAGGGGTGCAGTGGACTTTCAGACACTTTGCGACAACTTCTATACTTCAGGCTGGTGCTTATTAATCAGTTACCTTCACGCTGAACCCAGTAACTTGGTTTCAACTACATGAAAGACACAGAGACCTCAACTTTTCTCCTTTCTTCCCCTCACCTGTATTCCCCTGTGTTTGGGGTGTCAGCCATCACACAGCCAAAGAAACTGGCTTTACTTTGAGTTCACAAGAGGCTGTGAACTTCCACACGTGTTCTTCCCTCCCCCTGTTGCAAACATTCTCCATGCAAGAAGACCAAAAGGTGCAATTTCCCCATTTTAACCCAGATCCACTCAAGGTGCAGTTACTTTCATATTTCAATCAACACAGTTTCGTGTCTCTTGGCAGAGGGAGCGCGTTGCCCTATGTGGTATTGCGTCCACAGGTGTTGCGGCCGCTGCCACACTAAGGAGGTGAGAGGAGAAGGTTCGGACCTGTCACACTTACATTTCATCATAAAAATGTTAATGGATCATTCCAGAAAGTCTCTGCAATCTTTTCAATTGCTTTTACTAGATGTCATTTTGGACATTCTTGGCACCGGCACGGTCCATTTGTGCCTTGTTTCTACCTCCGGAGAACTGGAGGTGGGTTATGTATGGTGGTTACTCTCAGCTGCAAGGGTGTGCAGACTCTAATTTCTCCTATCATTAAACTCGGGACTCAAAAGCACAGTGTTGCTGCCCTGAGCTGGCAGCACAAGACATTGAACTTCCTATTCCACCTGCAGGAGATCTTGGTGATGGTGGCCTTGGTGGCAGGGAAGTCTACAGCTCTTCCTCCTCATTCTCCTCGCAAAATAGGTAAATCGCTACTAGACCCAAGTGGCAGTGGATCTCCTACACATAGAGATGGTTAAGGTTCAAATGTCAGTTGCGCCATCACTGTTGTGACCCCAGGGTGCCTGAGTTTGTCTTTTTTAGCATTGTTTGTGATGATGTTGCATCATATGTAAAGATATATATATATACTTACAGTAGCCTGATGTGAAAAAACCCTACATGACTGCACTTACAGGTGGTATTGTAGAGTATATATGGTTTGCTCAATCGTCATGTTGCCTGTGTTCTCCTTGTGGCAGAAACTGCTTCATGTGGTGCGTTGTCCTTAGCGGCCTGTCCACTGGTGATGTCCTGGTTACTGCTGTTTACTAGCACAACCTGGTGAAATCAAAAGTGAAGATGCATACTTACCCTGATGAATATTCCCATAGAAGAACCCAGGGCGTCATTGCTGGACTGAAACTGTGCTTTTCCTTAGTTGATGTCGCTGCAAGGCCTTCAAAACGGGTAGAAGAGCTCAAGTCCCACTCAGTAGAGAAGAGTTCCAGCAAAATTTGGGCATGTAAGGAAGGATTGTCAGCTACCAGCAGGGTTGAAGAGAGACCAAGTAGCATCTTGGGATTCACACAGACATTGAGGGAACTGAAGGAGTCCCCCATCTCTATCAACTGGATGGCCCTTTGGTAATTGCAGTGCTGCAGGTGGGCACTTAGGGCTAAGGAATGAAGCAACCACAGAAGTCATTGGGTGGATTGCAATTCCAGCTGTGTTTCTTCAGGCCAATGCCACCATCATCTAGAGAAAAGTGCTTTTTTCCCTCCAGTGCCACTGAACTTTGTTTTCGAGGAGGCAAAATGACACTCATGCAAAGTAACCAGGACGAGAGTGCCACCTTTCTTGCAGCAAAGCCACCTTTCAAAACTTTTTTGCTTGTGACACAGCCGCCAAGGCAACACAGATGGAGCTCTATGGAGCCCTCACAGGGGCAGGAAGGTTTATCTGCCATTCTCCTGCAGCGCTGGGCGCGTGTGGTAAAACCGAAATCTCTCAGCGCAGCCGAAGGATGTAGCTGTGGTTACCCTGCAGCGAAAGGAGGGATTGGCGCGTGTTTGATCTGGGGGAGGTCCTGGTTTGCCTTCCACCATAGCTGACAGGCGTGAGAGCTGTGGCTCCCATCCGTGCTGTGGCCGGGACGTGCTGAGTGCCGGCGCACAGCCAACGGCACCGAGAGGCACGTACCTTCCCGACTGCGACCAGCCCTGACGATGGGGAACTGCATCTCAGTTCCTGGTGTGGTTAAAGCCGTTACCCCCGTTTGCTGTGCCACGGTTCCCACTTCAGACCTGTCCTTCTCTTCTCACAGTTAATTTCCTTATTCGCTTTAACAAAGGTGGGACATGTCACACTGGGGTTTTTTGAGCAGAGATATGCTGGGGAACTGAAAGCCAGGCTGGTAAAAGACTTGTTTGTGTGATTTTTTTTTTTTACCATAGGGATGAGGCAGTTTGGCAGTGGACACGCAAAAGGAAACCAAGTAGGATTTCCTCCCATTCCTCTTGCAGATCTTTGCAGCAGCTTTGTCTTGCCCTTTTTCCTTGCTGTAAGCCTCAGTTTCTCCACCTGGGAAATGAGGAGAAGGGGTTGCATTTTGGAGCAAGCTACAGGTAGCCACTCACTGTTGTGGCTCAGATTAAGATTAGACTCTGCAAGCCACAGAAATGGAGGAGATATGCAGACTGTTCTTATTACTGACTGAGTGGGCCTTAGCACTCATGTTTTTCCTGTGTTGAAACCAACCACGCCCTTCCAGTGTACACAGCTTTCCTGCAATATTATATGGATGGAACTGAAAAGGAAATTTTAGGACATCAAAGTTTTTTGTTGTGTCTGCCAGTCATCTTCTCTGCTTCTCCTAACAATCTTCTCAGATTTTCATCAATAGGCACTGCTCTTACCCAAAACTATTCCAGACCCAGAGTGCATTAAAGATTAGTCACCTTTTTCCATGATTACTCAGGAATGGAATGAAAGAAAAGCAAAACACGAAAGACTGAAAGTCAAATATTCGTGGGTCTTCTTGAGAGTAAGATACTTTATGTCTGGACACAAGTGGCTGCAATATGAGAAACAGAAGAGTGCCACACTCAGAAAGCAGACCTAGAGCAGCCACATCAGCTTCACTGACGTGGAGTGAAGGAGTCACTTCAGATTATGCAAAAAGCCTGGCATGATTCATTACCTGAGCACGCATTTGGGTGTACGTTGCCACCGGGTCATATACAACCATCTGAGTAGAAACTCCTTCCTACAGCTGGGCTTGCAATGTGAAAAGGAAACCAGCTCCAGGGCCCAACCCTGATCTCTACACCAGTGGCAGTTTATCTTCTCCCTTGCTTGGCCCTTTGCAGCCAAATATTCTCAGGCCTTGCATTTGTAGGGGCCTTCAGGAAGGTGAAGGAGCAAAGGTGTGAAGTCCATGTGCACCAGAGAAAGACATTTAGCCCTTGTGGGGATGCTCTTATTCAGGAGAAAAATCACCTTATATTGCTGTAGCTTAATCCTCCTCTGAGAATTAAGGTCCAAAGGCATTTTTATCCTAAATGAGAACATGCACATGTGCTTTAATTTATAGGCACTGACTTCACACCTGTAGCAAGCTGACTTGCCTTCACTTCCCCACACGTCTTTGTGTAGGAAGGCGCTAATGAGATGCAACTGGAATTTGGGTGATGCTGTGGCTATTAGTCCTTTCTTTGAGGTTTCTGTGGTTTGGGTTTCAGTGCATTCCTTGTATTTTGGGTTATTTGTTTTCCCCCTTTTTGGCCTTTTCAGACACCCTTTCACTTTTTGGTTTATATGCATGTTTGATTAGAAGAGTCTCAGATAGAAGAATTTTACCCCCTACAGAAACACATTTTGGCCATTAGAAATGTTTTGAATCTTGTTGGGGTATGAGGCAGCCTTCATGTGTGAATTGGATTAATTTTTTGAATGAGAGGGGAATCTTTCTTTAAACACACACTTCTCCTTCATAGAAGCTTATAATTCTCAGTGCTCAGCTAAACTACTTCATTTACCTAGTTGGTCTCTTAATATTCTGTCTATAAATATGTCAAAAAGTAATTTTCCCTGGGGTGGTTTATTTTAGAAACTAATTTTGGAGAAGTCTCTCTGTTGGCTAGACACTGAGTGTAGAGACTAGGCAGGTCAGACAGTCATCTAAATTTTGGTAGTGCAACAGTTCCACTGTGCTGGGCTGCTTTTTCTGCTTCCAAAAAGGAACTCGACCATGGTATGTGTAAAGGGGAAAACAAGACCACAGACACAGAGGGTTTTTTCATCAGCTGTAGCTCTTTGAGCTGACTACACAGAATGAAATGCCATGAAGATGCTCAGGGGGCTGGAACACCTCTTCTACAAGGACAGGTGGAAAGAGTTGAGGTTGTTCAGCCTGGAGAATAGAAGGCTCCAGGGAGACCTAATTGTGGCCTTCCACTCTCTGAAGGGAGTCTACAAGAAAACAGGAGAGGGACTTTTTATGAGGGCTTGTAGTGATAGGATGAGGGGTAATAGTTTGAAGGTGGAAGAGGGTGATACAAAGGAAATTCTTCACTGTGAGGGTGGTGAAACACTGGAACAGGTTTTCCAGAGAAGTTGTGGTTGTCCACTCCCTGGAAATGTCCAAGGCCAGGTTAGATGGGCCTTGAGCAACCTGATCTAGCGGGAGGTGTCCCTGCTTGTGGCACGGGGGGTTGGAACTAGAAGATATTTAAGGTCCCTTCCAACCCAAACAGTTCTACGATTCTATTATTAGGTCATTCTAATGCACTGACAGCTCTCCTGGGTAGGAAGTTCTGTGTTAGCCTTTTAGGAATATCCAAGAACTCCCCTTACTCTGACAGCTAATGTCTGTGGGGAGAGGGACTTGAACACATTGCTGCCAACCTGATGAATTTATCTTAAGAAGACATCTGCACCTTCAGATCAGATGCAGTGGTACCTGACAGGACAAGGAATAAAGACACGTCCCCTCATCTTGCAGTGCTTTGTTTTTTTGTTTGTTTTGGGTTTTTTTTGTGTGGTTTTTTTTTAACACTGTTGACACTTCAAGAATTTAATGTCCTTCAGCAGTGATGATTTGAAGCAGGCAGTAACTTCAACTCCTAGATAAACCTTTCTTGCTCTGTTGGTGATATGGGGAGCCAAAAGAGACTAACTTTTCTATTTAAGCATGAGATTTGCTTAGTACTAGGCCCCTTATTGGGGTTCTGGGTAAAAAAGTGGATGTTATTGTAATAGCAATGAGATTATTATAATAATATGCTGAACATGATACTTCATTCTCCATGCAAGGTAAGTGCATACCCCTTCCCACTTGTTGTTATCATTATTTACTAATTATTCCTGTAGCCAAAGGTGTTTATTGCTTGATGGAACTAAAAAAGGAAAAGGGGCTTAGGTTGAAACTGCTTCTCACTCACAATCACTTTCATCCACTAAGAAGGAGGGGAAAATAGCCAAGATGCTTTGCTCAAAGGATTGCATGGTTTTGATTTTGCTGTTGTTGGTGTTGATTACTCCTTAAAGTCTTTATGGTAAATATAAAATACCCTCACCTACACCCCGATACCTGGAAATCACTACAATCTGTTCAACTACTTTGAGCTTTTTCAGTAGCTGACCCACTTCTTTGCAGTGTATGAGCTGGTGCCAGATTTTAAGCACATGAGTGGTAATGCCAGAAACAGTGGGCCTCATCTGGGCTCAGAATGAGGTGCACCCTTTCAAGGATTTTTTTTTTTTCTAGTTTGCTATTTTTTTTCTAAATAATTAGAAAATTTGAATCATATTGTTAATCTGCAATTCTCAAATAGCTTTCTAAAAGCAGCAGAAAGGCTTAATTTCCACTTGAAAACATGTTCAATTATACACCAGAGAAGCAAGTGATCTTTAAGCCACTGTGAGATGCAAAAACACACACTTCTTTAAGAGGTGCCAAAGTGCCTTTCAAGTGACCCTCAGCCTTTAGGGCTGAAAGCTTCCTAGGCCTCGAGGCATTTATAACAGACTTCCCATGTATTGAAATGTCCATCACTTTCATTTTAAAGTAATAATTAAAGTAATATTTAAAATAAATTTTGAAGTGACACGTTGTTATATTGCAGGACAAACTTCAGTATCGCAGGTGAATGAGAGCTTGCTGTTGTATTGTTTTTCTATTCTTCCTTGTGCCTAACTTCATTCATTCATTTAAATCATAGGGATCAACAGATCTCAAAACAATTTACAAAGGAATTACTTTAAATTAGACTTATGTCCTTTTCACAGAGGAGGAAACTGAGGCAAAGAGAAGTGAAGGTACTTGGCAAGTTTATGCAGCAGGCCTATTGCAGAAGCAGGCAGGATTTAGCTCTTTGGGCTAGTTGTGGGTGTTGCAGCATATTGTGCAATGCTACGTGCAAAATGCATATTCTTTCATTGTTGTAAACTAAATCCTCAGAAAATCATTAAATACATTAAGCCATGCTAATTATTCACCTTACCTTATTAAGCCATATGGGATCTACTTTGAGACTTTCTCTTCAGACCGTAATGAGAAAGATGTTGCAAAGCCGTTACAAAATAAAATTGTGGATTTTTAAAATATTTTCTAGATCTTTTGGCAGTGTGACTTTAAAGTATTTCTCCACAAGCATGGAGCTGGATGTGTGCTGTCTTTTGTATTGTCTGAGGCCAAGGTTTCATATGACCCTAGGACTTCCACTCCGTGAGAGATATCATGAGATTCATGCTACCATCAGGCTGTAGGACACAGAATGTAGTTGCTTTCAGCAGTGCTAGTGATAAAACTTCTGATTTGCAAAACAAACCAAATTATTTCATCCCTGGACCAAATAAATCTATTGATAGTGATAGAAAGAACCACACAACCCTCATTTCCACGCTCTGTCTTTATGCCACCTCTGCCCTTCAAGGGGATGAATTTTGCTATAGCTTGCACAGATGAGTTTCACAAGGTAAAGTTGTGTTTAAAAGGAGGTGCATTTTTTCATGCCCTGGTGAATTTGGCCTCTAGGTAGTGAATTCTTCCCTCTGTTATTCCACTACAAGCTCATGCGCTTTTTCTGGGGCAGGGAACGTCTTTTTGTTCAGTGCATGTAAAGGGCTGGGCGCTCTGTGGTTATGGGCCATGGTTTGGGGCTCCTAGGCACTACTACATGCTGTATAATTAATATTAGTAATGAATAATAATATTAATAATAATAACAACACGAATAATAATGGCTGAATATGAGTGAACCCCATAACCTTGCCCTTGGGTGCCTTGAGTAGTAAACACGAGCCAAGGCAATTCAAGAGAGACACCAACAACAGAGTTACTTACAGCAGTCCCAGCAGCTGGCTTTCCTAATAAGCATTGTAAATGTGGCTGGGAGGGGGAGGCAGTGCACAGCAATTTCACATTGCTAGGCTCCACGTACAGGGCAGTGTACCATCACCGATGGAGTCATTTCAGTTTTGACTGGAAAAACCAAGTGGGAATTACTGCTCTGGATCATTTTTCATTGAAGGGAGAGCAGTCCCAGAAGCAACCTCTGAGAGTGGCACTGGGGTGTAAAATGAATTGCAAACAACTATTGCTTTTATGTCTTCTATACAAATGCTTGAGTGATGAGACTCAAGCTATTATGGAAGGTTGCTTCATGGTGCCAGCCAGTTGGCTATCACTGGGATGATTAGAAGCTCTACCTGTCACCTCTTTATTCAAAAGAAAGGGATCCACTTCAATTCTGGCAGGTTCCTACTGGCCCTTAATTTGTTGAGGGATACATCCTGAGGGGGTGCTGAGCCTCTCCACCTTCCAGTGATGACTGCACTTCTCTGAAATGAGCATTCCCTTGAGAAAACATAACAAATTTACAATTGGTGTTTGTGTTTCTTGCTCCACGGTTGCTATTGTTAGTCTGCCTTTATGTCTAGGCCCCTTCTTGTGGTTTCAGAAGGCTATTTGATACCTGGAGAGGAGGAACCTGATCTTTACATCACTCCTTCAGCGTGGTGTTTCCAGTGCAGAAAATCCTTTTGATATCACAACCTGTTCTTCCACAGCAAATCCCAGGACAGAACACTGGGCAGCTTAGAACACATTTAAGTCCTCTGTTAAATAAGAACAGACTGAAGCTTTGCACTTGGAAAGAAAAAAAGGGTTTGGTCTCATTTCCCAATGACAGTATTTTTCATGGCTTCCATTTAGCCTGGTGTTTATTGCCTCTCCCAGGAAGACCCTTGAACAGTGACAGCAAAACAATTGTCCAAATAAACAAGTATTATATGGATAAAGGGCTTCAGCATGCCAAGCCAAATCCTGCCCATTTCCAGCCTACTGAAGACTCAAAGAAACTCTCTTGACTTTGGTGCCGTTGTGGTGAATGCAAAGCCCAGCTCAGCAGGGCCCTTCCCAGTCATTCCTGGAAGGGTCAGCCTCTGCTCTGAAATCTACCACACTCTTGCTCTTGCCAGCAACCAACTCTTAGGTCACAGCCATTAACCTACTACCAGTGCCTTTCAGTTAGTATTTTTGCCCCAGCTCCTCTCCCATGGAAGGCTTTTCCTGAACTGCACTCCTCTGATGTTTAGAGATCTTCAAGTTTCCAGCCTTATGGCCAGTTTGTTCTCGTGCCAACATTGTCCTTTTGCTTAAATAGCTCATTTCCCTCTGTGGCGCTTGCCCACCTTCCCCTCCCTGCGATGTATTTATAGAGAGCAATCATATCCCCTGCTAGCCAGTGAATGCTCAGCACCTTCCAGTATAGGTCCCTGGCATCTGTCTTATAGACATGGCTTAAAGTGCTTCCTCTGTGTCTGAAAACAAATAGAGTTCCCACCCTGTTCCAAACATGGTGCCTGCACACGCTGGATCTGCTCCAAACGGCCTCAGGATTGCCTATATACTTAATTTAAATGGCAACAAAAATAAATCTCAATCCAAGCAGCCCCATGGGACAGGCTCTTTGTAAAAAACGGAGATCCGTGCCCTTCTCCCAGTTCCCTCTGCCTGAGAAGAAAAAAAAAAAAAGGGACAACTCTAAGTTGCTGAGACAGAATTCCCTCCTCGCCTTGCTGCTGCTCTCCCCCTGCCCTGCTCCTGGGGTCTCGCTGGGGAGGGGAGCCCCTGCAGTGGTGCTGATAGGACTGGAGTTGTCTGGCTGCCAGGGTGAATCAGAACAGCTCCGGCTCTAACATCCCGCCGCCTGTTAATTAATGCATTAATGAATTGCCTTCTAATTCCTATAATCATCCTTATTTTGGGGGGGTGAATAGGCTTTCAAGGTTGCATAGCTTGCCCAAGGCCACGCAAGAAGTTAGTGGCAGAGCCAAGAAAGAAACCTGGGTGCCCTGACTCCTGGGCTGGGCTGTGCTCACCAGGCAATAACTCTCCCTTCATGGCTGAGCCAAATTGCTCTCCTTTTGGTAAAACATCCTACGTGCCATTTCCTTCGCTCCAGCGATCACGCTCAGCGCAACCAAGCACCTTTTTTTTTTCCCCCTTTTTTTTTTTTTTTTTTTTCTGCCTTACAGCAAGAAAAGCGTGTAACAAACTGAGATTTGAAGCTGCCTTCAGCTGCTTCTAATCTCTGCAAACGTTATACTCTTTGTGGTAAGGAGCTTGGGAAGCTCTCCCTGCCTCCTTTGTGAAGGCAGATACGTGGAACTGGCAGGGTATTGTTTTCACTTCTGAGTGGAGCTCGCCTTCTGTACGTAGATAAAACTTCCTTCAAAGTCAGTAAGAGTTTTGCTGAAGTGCATAAGCCCGATTTGTTTTTAACTTATATGTTACTCCACTGACATAAACAAGTTCAAACTAGTGCTAATGCTATAGGCAGCCAGCACCACTGCTGTAGAGGGGACTGGGTTGCGATCCGGTTAGTGCATTACTGCGAAAACTGTTCAGTTCTCATGACCAAATATGTATTTTTCTGTAATTAATTAAAAAACAGATTTTTTTTTTCCCACTTCTTCACACCAATACATTCTTATCTGCACATCTAAGTTAAAAATAGCCTCCCAGAACCACGTGTGTTGACGTGAGTGGGATTCTCTACAGTATGTTTGATATTATCGTCATTATTTATTATTATTTTACTATCACTATTATTCAGAGTTCATCACAGAGGTAATATTTGAAGACAAATTAGGCAGAATTTATACTAACCAAATTCATCCTAGAGCTATTCCAGCACCTTTGAATTGACTCGTCTTGAGATGGTTTCACAGACTTTGTATATAAAGTGACAATTACTTTCTTTTCAACTTCCTGTGTAGTTGTTATTCACTAGTGCAGCCTTTCTACTCCCCAAACAAGAATCTAACTAACAAAAATATTCATATCATTTATTACATGGATTCATTCTTCCAACACCTTAATGTTTCCTGTGAGAGGTGGAGGCCTCTCAATTTACGCTGATGGTTATGACTTTTGGGGTGGGAAATTTTCACCAGAAAAAGAACTCTTTTGGAAAGAACTTGTACATTTTGACACTTTTTTTTTTCCTTTGAAAACCTGAAAAAATCTGGAGTGTAACCAGCATTGCTGAGGGGCTTGCCTGTTTCTCTACTGATGACTAAAATTGAAAGTGATCTCAATTTTATAAGGTTAGAAGTGAAGGTTATAAAATGCACCGAACGTTGACCAGGTTCTGCTCTGTATTGCAGAAGTGGGACTTTTAATGTCTATATTCAAGGGAGAAAAACAGAACTGTAAAGTCCCACCTCCAAGATGAAGAGCTTTTAACTGCTCCAAGATCTGCTCAGGAAAAGTACCGGTCTGGACTGATGGGCCAAAAAATCTTATTCTCACTGCTTGCACCGCTTATGTTAAGAGAAGGCATAAGGAAGACTGTTGAGGATTTATGGAGAAGAGGCCGTGGCAGTCCAAAAGGAGATCACAAGAGGAGGGAGAAGGGAGGCTCCTGCCTGGTGGTATGAAGACTGCTGATTCAGGGCTGCAGCCCTTGCAGGAGTTAGTGTGCTCTGCGGTGCGAAGGGAGCCAAGCCACTTATGCAATATTAATATTAATAACTGCTTTGCACTTCTATAGTGCCTTTCATCCGAAGATTTCAAAGCGCTTTACAAACATTAATTAATTAAGGCCCATAACACCCTGTGAGGTAATGCAAGTAGATATTACAGCTCATGCAGAGGCCAGAATTGCCAGCATTACAGGTATAATCCTCTAGCAAGAGTTAACTTATTCTTGAGCAAGCTTTCCTACTTATAGGCATAAACAGTCTTCCCTTTAACACCAAGCATGTCTTTTTTTTTTTTTTTCCTTCTTCCCCTTGATCCGTCAGTCTTCACACAAGCAAAACTCCCACTACGAGGCAGCCAAACGGGTTGAATGAGCAGTACTTCCATCTCTCTGCTCGCTGCTTCCTCTTTGATTGCCTGATAAAATTGTAGGATATCGAGAGGCTGCAGAGTTGTGTCACATATTAGTGTCCTGCTTCTCTGGGGTTTCCCTGTTCTAAATATACTTTGCACCAGGGAGATTAAAAAAGGAAGGGAACTAGAATATGTTTTATGGCACCTACTTATCAGATGACCTCCAAACAACCTGCAGACATTAGCTAACGTAGCTCTCGTCGCATCTGGTCATAAATGTCATTAGTGTCATTTTAGCCAGAGTTCTTTTAACCATTCCTAGCTCCTTCATTTCAAGACCAAGGTGGGAGCTGGTGGGGAAAAAATAGCTGTGTTAAGTCTGTCTCCCTGCTGATTGTAGCCACTCAATGAATTCCAGTCTTGCAGTTTTTCAGGTCAGCATTTACGCTCATCCCGTTTTCATCGTGCCTTTCCTGCCATGGGAAGCTGCAAGTCATGGAGTTGTGGGGTGCTTCACCATCCAGCCCTGTCCTCTTAGGGTGGGACCAGAGTCAGGGCCAAGCTGAGGTCCATGCTATGTAGCTCTGAGTGCATCTACAATAGGATCCTGTCCCAAAGATCAGAGTTGAGCACATGCTGAGACCTAGGTTGACACCACTGACCATTCTGAGTCATATCATGCAATTAAATATGCTGGCGTGTGTCCCTCAGTGCATCCTGGTGGGAGCAGACCTGGCCAAGGGGAAGCTGGGTGGTTGGAAAAGTCATGTTTGTGCTCTTCTGTTCCAGTGCTCTCATGTACACTGTGCTCTGCAACACACAGGAAATTGCTGTTCGTTTTACAGGCAAGAAACACCTATTTTTCTGCCATTAGCCCCTCTCTCACCCATCTCCTCTCTCCCTTATGGGACTGGATGCTGGGAGTAACCTGGAATGGAGCAGATCTCTACTACACCAGCCTCTGCAGGCAGAGGGAACGTTATGTCTATCCTGCGTGGCTGTTTTGGCAACCACTTGCTACAGCTGGAGAGGAGCAAAGGAACCTTAGGGGGAATTAGTGCAGAGAACAACTTCTTCTCCAGGATTTGCCCATTCAATTGCATTCTGAAACTGCACAGACATTAGCTAATTAATGTGGTGAGTTCATTAAACCAATTAATTGCATTTCTTTCTGTGAGTGGGCTGGGCCTATCAGTCATCTTCATAGAGTGCAGTTTAGGGCGTTAAAAATATTCTCTTCATCAAATTAAACTTTATTAAATAATAACTCCTTCCAAATTCTAGGCTAGGAATGAACAACGTCACTCTAACCACAAAAGCTGTTTATTGCACATAAACTTCTTTTACTGTCCTGCCAGCTGTGATAAAACCAATTCAGATGCATATTCTCAGTACAGTAAGCACTTTCTCCCCTTTCATAGTCTTGCATTAACCCAAAGACTTCATCCTTTTGTGCAGAACTCCCAGTGAAATCAATGGGAATTTTGTCTGTGGAAAGAATGCAAGGTTGGGAAGTTAGACGTCCGCATGTTGGCCAGCAAAGGCATTGTGCTTGCCACAAGGGGCTTTTTGGCAGGCAACAGAATGTTTTGCATTTTTCAAAGACAAGCAGAACTGAAGAAACACTTAAAGGCAAAAAAAACCAAAAAAAAAGAAAAAAAAGATTTGTCTTTTGTCTAGTTTTGATTCTGCTTAATTCTTACGTGAGTCTGAAAACACCTCTTTTTATTTTAAAAGAACTTTAATATTTGTGTTTTCACCCCCCGCCTTTTTAAGGTTAAAAATTATCTTCCTTCATTGCAATGAACCTCTCAGAACAGTTAGAAGGTGATTTTAGCAAGATTTTTTTTACCTCTCAGTTTGTTAGATATAGGAGTTAAACGGTGCTGAAATAAAGAAAAGTGTATTTTTTTCAAATAATTCCACATTTTATTTTTTTTTTAATTTTAATATTTAAATTTCTTCTCTCTAGTTCTAATTTTAAAACAGATATATCTTTTTAGGAGTCATATTTTTAAATGGCTAAAGGCACACTGGAAATTTTCTATTTTAAGATATGTTGAGCATCATACAGTGAAAACCAGGTTTGTTTCTTGGCGTGGATGTTTAAAAATTAAATTACACAAAAATTATCGCATTTTATTAATTTCCCTTCTGTAATTTCATCCTTGATTTTTATTCCTGGCTGGTCCAGAAGCAAGTGAAAACAGCATTTCTAAAGCTTTAGTAAGCACAATGGACACAAAGTGCCACTGCAGGTGCTTACATCCAAAGTCTAGATCTTCAGTCCCCACTCAGCACCCACTCCTGCTGTGTTATCTCTGGTGCTCATTAAGTCCAAGAACAGGTGAATATGTCCCCCCAGTATCCCTTGCATGGTGTCCCCTCCTATGGGGCTAAGGAAGAAGGGTTGAGGAAGGAGAAAACCCTTCACCTACCTCATGGGCAGTTGCTCCATCTACTTGGCAGCTGTCTAACACCGTACTCAACTACATGTGCACCTACCTATTGAAAAAAAAAAATCCCAAATTTTGACTTCTTGCAGCCTTTTAAAGACCTTAGGGGAAGAAACGTGTTGGAAAACTGTGGCTTCCCTTGCTCCCGCCCCTTGCTTTCCACATCATGCTCCACATTTCTACAGGAAAGTTTAAAACTGCTCAGCAAGTCAGGATTTTTGGCTGATTTATTTTCAGATTTTCTCCACAATGAGAGCTGAGTAGCCAAACTCCAGGTTTTGGATTTCTTTCTCAGTCCCAAGCACCTAAAATAGAGTCATTACAGCACCTGACTTCTACATATGTAAGTCCTTTCATTACGTCTAGCTTAGCTTAGAGGTAGTTTCAGAAACATCAACCTTTGATGGAAAAGATCTGCCTTACTACACCTAGGATGTTTATGTCAAAACCTGATAACACAAAGCTCCTGCTTCTCAGCTTCTTCAAATCATCATTCATCTTATTAGTTAAATTAGGGCAATTTATATCGAACACGCTAAGAGTAAATTGGAGACTCCTGGAAGAACTCCAGCCAATTAGAATGATAGTTAAAAATAAATCCATATCTAAAAGAGAAAGGAACCCGAAAGACCACAGCAGGCCACAAAACACGGTAAGAACTTGAAAATAAAGCTGCAGGGAAAAAATCAATTGCATTGTGGCCAATATTAATCTCCCATCAATAAATACCATATCTTTCACTGCTTATGGTAATTGCCCCAGTGATTCTCCTTAAAGTGGTTCTCGAGTACTTAGAGGGCCCGTAGATAGCATCTTATCAGGTCTCAAAGCAATGGTGTGAAAGCACAAATGGGAACTGTGGCCTAGTCTGAGAAAAAAAATGCGGTCTTTAGAATGTGCTGATTTGACAAAAGGTTGTTGTTTGTCACAGACATTAGTTTTTATCTGCTTAGTGGATAATTCTTCCAGAGGGGACTCTTCAGCGTCTCTCTGACACTGCTGCTCAGCTCAACATGAGGCGGATTTTTTCAGTAAAATAAAAGCATTGACGTCAAACGGGTCCAGAGTCCAGTTGCTGCTTGAAATGGACTTTTTTGGAATCACGATCTGGATGGTTTGGGGTGGAGTGTGACTTTGCATGGGTTTCTGTCTGAGAGCTTGTGCTTTCTTCAGCCTAAAAAGTGACAGGAAGTAGTTTGTGCTACTGTGAAAGTGTTGTCATAAAAAGGAGTTGTCACACCAAAGGAAAGTGGACTTGATGTTTTCTTTTTCTTGGAAAGTTTTGAGTCAAAACTAGCATCCATGAAACCTTATGGACGATCTTAACTGACTTTTGGGAAGTATGCACAATGTCACAGTTGTTGTGTGCAAAATGGCATTCACAATCTCTAGTTGTTATCAAGGCCCATGATCTGTCCTGCACAGATTTGAAGAATTATCCAAGTGCATCTCTCCTCATGCTCCCTTTGCATCTAGGACCTCTATATTTCACAAGACGTATAGGCCAGATCCTGCAGAAAATGCCTAAGTGGCCATCAGTGTGGAGTGAGCTGCTTGAGTCTAGAAACTTGGATGCTTTTCACAACTGAGGAATGATTTTGCACGCACATTTTACCACTTGCTGGATAACCCTGTCTATTTTCTCGCTGTAGAACTCCAACGCTGCTTAAACCACCTGTATGACATGTGGCAGGAGGTATTGGCCAAATGCAAAAAGATTTCTGGGAGTCTGTTCCAGGAAAAACACAGAAAGTCAGGCAGCAGAAGAGATGCACATAGGGATTTTCAGGCAGCATCCTTTGGCTGTGTACATTGAGCATAATCTTGCGACTATTACTTATATGTATATGTGCTACTCGAAGACCACGCGTGGAGTCTGATATCCTTGTGTTCTCTCACCAGTGAGTGTTACATTTTGCTTATTATTTAGATTTCCTTAGGCTTAAGTGGCATTTTTTAGATTTTACAGAAATGTTCCAGAATTTATCCCTTCCAAGGTGGCATGTGCTATATGAAATTAAACTAAAAGACATCTCTTTGATGTTACTTTTCATTCTAAACTTAGCCATCGTATGCCAAAGCCCCAGTTTTGATTGAATACGGCTTTCTTCGTTTTTACAAGTATTTTTTTTTTTTAAAGATCTCATTAAAAATTAAATTTTCATTGCCCTGTAATGTATCAGCAAGATTACACAACTCTGATTTACTGTTAGGATCAGAAATTAACTTCAAAAGACAAGAAATGGAAAGTGGTGGCTTATTCTCCCATGGCACATTACAGCAATAAGACAGAGTGATATAGCGATATCAGAAATGTATTTTCCCCTCAAATGAAGAAAACTATATCAATTTGTTTCACACCTACGCATTTACTTCCTTTTCAGGACACTTTTCTATCCTAAGTAAGCGTCTGGGACAAGTTACAAGCTGGTATTGCTGTTGTGAAAAATGCTGGCAGATAAGAAGTTTCACTTTTCTGCTATCTCCAGTGCCAGTCATTATATATTTTTTAATCTACATTAGACAAATTATTGAATATTCTGGCTTGCATCCAGCTGTGCATTTAAACCCACTCTGGACTAAAAGCAGGAGTGGTGCCACTGAACCCAGTTATATGCCACAAAGAAAGCATGTGTTGAATTGGCCAGCTGGGTCTATGCCAGGGTGCAGAGCATTTTGAGAATCCAGGCCATCCCACAGACATCTCTATGGTTTCTGAGTATCTGCCTGAAGTCATTAAATTTTTTGAAATGGCATCTCTGTTGTGGTGTGTTATCCCTTCTTCCTTCATAAAAACCTTTATTGAAGTTTCAATCCTGTCCTTAAGGTCTGATCCAGACCAGGATAGGAAGCACTACATTCATAGCAGTTCTTGGAGCTGGCTGAAGTCATCCACGTGTGTTGAATTATCTTGCTGGAAGAGGCCTTACTCTTACTTTTCTTGGTATTAGCTCTGTGGAATTTTTTAAAGGAGTGACCTGGAGTAGACAGTAGACAGTCCTGAGTGATTCACCACCTGAGAAAGTTTTGTCACTTGCAGATGATCCTAACATAGGACCTTAAACAGCATTTAATTCCAGGTCTTATTCCAAACAGGAGAACTCATGGCAATGCCTAACTCTTGGGCATATGTGCCCAGAATGGATCCCAAACTCAGTGTTAGGACCTCAGATCGAGATGTGAAGAGCATTTAATGCCTTAGAAAGGCCACCTCAAAGCCCCACATGGAGCAGTAAGAGGTCAAGAAAGAAAACACAAAGTGGGAATGAAGCCCAAATACGTGCTGCAGGAAAGTATGGCTGGGCAATAGGCCCCAGGCTTCTCCTGAGCAGGTCTTCAAAGGACTGAGCAAAGCTAGCTTTGTTTTGTTCCCATCAAAAAATGCAATCACCAAAGGAAAAGGAGGATCCTGTCACCATTTATGTTGTAGTCTGGTGGTTAAAACCACTTGCCCAAGAAAAGCAAGACAAGTTTTCGGTTTGCCTTTGCCTGGGAGGTTCAAACCTAGGTTTCCCAATTGCCATGGGAGTACCCCAACCACAAAACTGTAGGTGACGCTGGGTGGAGAAAGCATTTCTGCATTCCTTGGTCAGGCTGTAGGACTGCGCAGGAAAGACAAAGAGCTTCCCATGACCCTTTGAGAGGAGAAAGGGATGCCAGCATTCTGGGACATTTCCCCTTTTCAGTCTGTTTATCTAGATGAAGTATGAGATTTGGATTTGGGAAGGGGGAGTGGTAATTTTGGGAGTGAGTCGGGCATTTAATGAATAAAGGGTCTTCTACAACCTTCAAATCTCAGTTCATAGCTTTGTAGTGCAAAATACTCATGCAGGGGAAAAAAAAAAAAAAAAAAAAAACTGAAACTTAAGACAATCCTCTTTTTAATCACTAGGACATGGACTCAAAGTCACCTTGGGGTACCACGGCTCTTTCATTTCTTTCTCTCTACTCATTGGCATAGCTTGAATGAGGAAATAAGTTCTTTCTCCTTCCCTCCTCCTCCTCATGCCCCACATCTCACCCTCACCTAAAACTCCAAGTTTCAGATGGTTTCATGGGAAATGGAAATTCCAAATCCCTGGGGCTGAGGAGGGTGTAGAGCCCACTGTCTCACTTCCTGGGTGAGCGCTTTAATCCTGAGGTTATTACAGGAGTGCAGGGCACTGGCATTGCTGTCTCCTCCTCTGCCAGCTGCAGTTAAAAGAAGAAAGCACTATGACTGCATTCTTCAAGGGTGTAATCCTGTGAGTGAGAGGTAGGTGTGTTCCCAGCGTACCTCCAGGATTGGGCCCTGCAGGGAACTCCGGTGCCACACTGCCTTGCCGTGCCGGATGGCAGTGGGGCTGCTCAAGCCAATCCAGGCTGCACCTCCGGGGTCAGATGGTGGAAGGAGCGGTTTGGGGCTTGTGACATTTTTAGATGTTGAAATTCTCCCAGGTCTTTTCTTTCAGAGATCATCACCAAGAATTGAGGCCCTGCAGGAAGGGCAGTATCTGTGAAGCCTTTTGATGGAGAGGTGGGCACCACCACCATCTAATATCAGGATCCCCCTTCAGGATATGCTCTTCTGTTCAGAAACCACAGAGAGAAGCTAAGGAGGTGCCTTTAGGCAGGTCTTGATCACATGGAACAAATACTGGCTCAAAGTTACGTTTATTCACTTAAAATGATAGGCAGGTTTCAGCATATATTTGGGCTTAAGTGATTTGAGACCTTAGACAAGACTTAGCTTTGAGACCAGCAGCAAGTAGCTCAAGTCTCATTGCCAGCTCATTCCCTTTAGGCTTGAATTACTGAGTGAGGTTCACCTAACGAAAGGGCTGCATCAGGCAGGCTAAAGGCAGTTTATTGGGAATTACCTCTCGGTGGACTGGTCAATACTTTTGTTCTTTCCCCCAGGTTCTCCCTGTGAAAATAAAAAATAAAAATTGTAAGAATAGTTCCCTGCAACATGGGACATTAATCAGGAAAATAGGGCTGTGTCTCCACTGAGATCATACAGGATCCTTCTTGTCTCACCTACTGCAATTTCCCAGTTTACAAGATGGAAATAGCTTTCCTGTGACTGAAGGCGTCTTTCACACACTGTTTCTTTAAATTATCATTTGCAATCCCTCAAAGAGAAAGAGGCAAAGGAAACTGGGTGGGAATTAGTTGCTCCTTCACTTACATTGCACTAGTTACTGTGTGGGAGGATCATTATTTCTAATGATGATGGATGGTTCCTATATGAAAGGGTTTTTTGCCTCTGTTGTTCCCCGAGTTGGAGCAAGAAAGGGTTACTATTTTAATGAGAGAAGTTGAAATACAATTTATTGAGAGGGATGAAAAAGAAGAACCATAAAAGCTGAATCAAAACAAATGGAATGCTTTACCTGATCACTTTTATGGCGTTGCTGCTTTCCTAACGCACACACACACGCACACACATGCACGTGCTGCCACCGAGCTTTGACTTCAACTATTTTGTGCAATCTCTTTTTTTCCCCTCCTATCTTTGGAAGACAGTTTTCTCCAAATAAATATTCCCAACCTGTATTTTTACTCAAAAACACAAAGAGGGGAAAATGTAACTACAAAAGCTTATATGCTGACAATTTATTCTTTCTTTTTTAATAGTCTGCTGAGAGAGACAGTCTCTATTGCATAATGACAGAAACGCAAAGCCTTATTGTACCTATACGCTACTATTCTTTGGAGTACTGAGGGTGCTATCATCGGAAACAATGGCAATAAATGGGCTGTACAGGGACCCTCACATACACCATAACTGCCAGAATCAAAGCATCAGTTTATTCCAATCCACGCTCAGCTGATTAAACTGAGGAGTTGTCGTGAAGATAGATAGATAAATAGATTGATCATACCATTTTTTTTTTTTTTAAATAATTGCAGCCTTCAAACTTAACATATTTTGACAGGAGAGTATATTAAAAGCCATTAAAACAGCTGTTTTGCTGTAGGGAATATTACTTGTGGGTTGAATGCAGAGATATGTGTAGGTATTTATTCAGTAATCAATCATAGAGAGAAAAGACCTCGAATTTCAGTTGGAAGTTTTTATTTTTATCCTTTTCCTTACTACTGGTCTTTAAACCTGCTCTGAGGAAAGCTATACATGCCCGGCTGGTGCTCATCAAAAGCAAGCAATCACAGCTAAATCAGCATGCAAAATGCCACTCAACCTTGGGCCTTTATTAAAATTTGCTGGGACTCAATTTGAGATAGCGATCGTTCTTATTAAAAAGCAAAATGTAAGATAGTTTTTTTATATAAATCTCTGGATGGAATGGAATTGTTAATCAGCATAGGCTGATGTGATTTCTCTGTTGCAAATCCTGCCGAGGGCTCAGAAGTGGCACATTACCATAATTCCTAGGCTAGAGCTGGCAGCTTGAAAAAGACCTGCAAGAATCTTTAAAATGCTTAAGCAAAGCTGTAAGTCACAGCAAACAACACACACTGGGGATGGTTACCACAGGTTCTTCGTGTTATATAACAAAGTTTCTTCCTTCGTTCTCTTTGCTCTTACCACAGTTTGCTCTTTTGTTAGGTAATTGTTTATGTCTTCTTGAGAACAGGGGGAACAACAACAAAAGCCGAAATCTAACCGAAGCTCTGTTATTTCCCCTAAAAACACAGCCTATTTTAATACAAACCCCTTGGCTGTACTGTGAATTTCATGTATGGAATCACATGACTATATAAGTATATACATATATGTTTTCAACTTAGAATTATCACCAATTATTTCAGGATCAGTTTAGCACCTTTCCTTTTCCCTGTCCTATACAGTTCTTATACTGGTGCATTTTGACCCAGAAGCATCTGCAGGTCAGCGGTAAACACGTCCCCATGAATAGTTTGTATATTAATTTTGAAAGATTGCCGGCATCTTTGTTATCCCAGGCAGTATTAAAATTAAGCTATTATTATTGCCAATAATGAACACGAAGTAATGGAAATTACAGTTATTTTGTATGATGGAAAACAATGCCGACCACTGCTGACAGAAAACTCCCCAGCTGAATCGTGCATTATGATTTATCTTTAATATTGCTGTAACATTCAAAGTCTGCCATCCTGACTACATTAGACACTGCACAAATGTACAGCAAAGAAGAACAGTTTTTCTGTCTGTTTTATTTCACCTGTAAATAAACACAGCTAGAGTTAATAAGAACTAAACTGCAGTCCACACAAATGTCATACTACCTCGCCGGCGATACATTTTGGAGGCTATGGCATCAATAGGAAGTGTTTTCACTGACTTAGATGCTTTTGGCTCAGGATCCAAGACAGACAGTTGGCCATTTCTCTCTTATGTTTCATCAGGAATGCACAAAAGACAAAGGAAACAGAGTCTTTTAATGAGGTACTTCTACCTTGGTATTGCTGGTCCAAATCTTGCCTAGGTCAGTAATGGACATAAGTAATTTTTTCTGATTTTTTTTTTTTTTGCTTAGATGTCTGGGAAATAAAGATGTTACTCACAGTCCAGTTCTCATGGGAGATGTGTCCACCTGAGAAACATCCTTCCTCCCAAGAATTTGTTGAGGTGTTCTGTGTTAAGACGCCAAAAATTTCATTGCACAAAAAGTGAGCTACCTGTTGACCTACAGAACAGCCTTTGCAAACTGATACATACGGAAGGAGAAACTTGTTCTGTTGTTGATTCTTCTGTACCTGCCTTGAAGATTGTGAGAACAAATCGGTCATAGATTGCTGCCTGATAGTCATGAGCGAATTTTAATTTCAGCATGGAGGCACTCCCTTTGGAAGGGAAAGACAAGCTCAATTGCACATGGATAGACAGAATTGCAACCTTGCAAAAATCAGAGACTTTGTTTTGAGAGCCAAACAAAATCGAGTGTGTTCCCCCCACACACATACATACACTATCATCAAATATTATCAATTTAATTGCTCAGCTCCTGCAGCTGTGAACACAATATATCAGCTTGGCTGGAATGGAATTTTTGATTCTGTAAGACGCATTCAAAAATAAAATACTGAGCTAAATTCCCAGCTAATGAGAATTAACATAGTTCCACTAACCTCAGAAAAGCTACTGAGCAAGTAGGGATCGTTCGAGTTCCTCTCACTTAGTTGGAATGCCTTCACTCGATTCAGCAGAGGAATATAAATTTACTCCAAGAATTTGTGTTTCTGTGCCTTTTTGGGATCTGATATATAACCAGTGCTTGGAACAAACCAGCATGATGTGATATACCACAGCAGATCTTCTCTAAACATCAGCGGCTCTGCCATGTAGCTACTGATGGACTCACGGTCACAGGATGTTGTGAATGCTTAAAATCTACATGGTTTAAGGGGGCCACTGGAAAAGTTAAAGGAAGAGTAAGCTATTTAAAGTTGATAAATATAAGGACATGATCTCTGGCTCAGAAATTCTTGATCTGCGAATAGCTGGCATATTTGGGAAGTACCGTCATGTGCCTGCACTTTTCTTATATTCTTCCCCTCGTGTTTGCTTTTGGCTTTTCTTTAAGCGGGATCCTAAACGTGGAGGACCTCTGTGCAGGACAAGCATTGCTGCTTTTATATTCCCCCCAAAATGAATGATGAAAGAGAAATTTTTCTCCCTCACCAGGGCTTTTGGCTCCCCTTCCCCCATTTTAACACAGACTTTCCCCTTTATTTTGAGCATATAAATGAAAAAAAGCAATTAAGGCAATAAATAGAAGATCACAGATACTACATACCCATTTTTAGCTATTCTAGGAACCAGACAAGAATGGGAATTTTTACCCTGTGTAAATTTCCCACTCCATCCAATACTTTTAGCTCACGGAACTGCAGTAATGGTAATTTTATGAATCAAGTAGAGTATTCCTGTCTTCTATGCTTTAGCCAAAGCATTATCACTAAAGCTGGTCTAAATTGTCTGTAACTATGACATAAATATATGCACATATATGTATATATATAACATATATATATGGATCTTACTAGAAAAATGGGTTCTTTTTTTTCTCAGTTAGAGTCAGTAATTTATGCCTGCACAAAGGAGATGAAAATAATAACACCTTTCACTTGTTTTGCTATGTAATTCTTGATTTTCTTCAGTGCAAATCCACAGAGAATTGGGTCCTTTGCATTTGACTTTGTGTTTCCCAACTATTGCCATGTGGCCTATTTGAGTAAAAGTTTAGCATTCCTGAAGGGTTGTGTAAATGTATATGTTAGTGAATAAACAGATGGTCTTTAACAAAAAACATCTTTTCATGAGCTGTGTCACACTGATCTGATTCTTCATTTGTAGTATTAGATCTTTGATGTAATGGAAAAATAAATAGGGCTGAGTTTACACAGCCCAAATTTCAATGGACATCCCTTAGAAAGGTAGAAAAATTTACACCGTATCAACTGGTGATAGGTGAACTAGCACAGTTGATTTTTCATTGCTAGTGCTTGAGAACAAAAAGATACGAATTTTGATCGAAGGATCTTTGGCTGCCTAGCAGATCTGTTTCCTTGGCATCAGAAGTGCTCGGACAGATCTAGGAAACCAACCTCATTTTTCAATTTGAAACAGCAATCAGATTGGAAGAAACAGAAATTATCTCTCGGGAAAACAAAAAAAGAAAAAAAAACACGAAAACAAAGCCAAAGGAAAAAACATGAACAACCTACAACCTAAAAACCTATAGAGATGCTTTATTTATTTCCATTCGTATCAAGTCAAAATGGAACAGGAGTTTAGATGCCTGTGCTGCATTTATTTAGTTTTTGAATGACTATTAGATTTTTTAGAATCAGGTTACGCAGCTGGACTTCACATTGCATTTGCTGCGGCTGCTTCATCAGAAATGCTGGTAGTATTTGTCAGCCTGGAAGTGTCTTGAGGCTGCTTCTGAGAGATACAAGGAGGCAACTGATAAGGAGAGCATCAGAAGGGCAGTTAATTGCCTCCAGTCTCTCGGTGCCGGGGAATATTTAAAATCTATGGGATTAAAGGCAGATTAAAAACTGTGGAAGCAGGAGCCCAATAGCGCTGAAAGATCATAATCAGCAAGGGTAATGGCAGAGCAAAAATGAATGTGGCAAATAAAATGACAGATAGGAAATTCAGATCCGCTTCTAATGCTCGAAGTTCCATCTTGTAAGCACAATTCATCTACGTGTAAATCATTTTTTGGCTTCAAGCTTATCAGCCAATCGGTGAATTAAAAATGCTCTTTCCTTGGAGGATTAAAGAGGTTGATTGAAGTCAGTGTGAAAACTGGCTAATAAGTCTGGAAATGTCAGGAGGGTGCTTCATAGGAACTCAGTGTACTTTTTCTATCAGTGCTATGAACAGGAAGTTTGAAAAGCTCTGTAGTTCTGCTACTTTGAGAAACGTTTTTGTGTTGTGTTTTTTTTGTCATTTTTTTTTTTTTCCTCTCCTGTGTGTCAGAGTGTCATGCAGAAATATTTTAATTTGCAAGATGAATGATGATAGATGCAAATGTTGAAAAATGAGATTGAGAGAATTTGCTAAAATATGCAGAGAAGTAAGA
Source organism: Baryphthengus martii (assembly GCA_013396935.1). Classification (NCBI taxonomy): domain Eukaryota; kingdom Metazoa; phylum Chordata; class Aves; order Coraciiformes; family Momotidae; genus Baryphthengus; species Baryphthengus martii. The sequence continues at coordinate 471,805 of VWZK01021398.1, forward strand.
GAAATTTCATCTTAGAAAGCACAGCAAATGCATAGCATGGCCATGGGAAATTCTAGTTTCCAGGCCGTGAACTGCTTAGACATGTTGCACCTTGGAGACGATGTGTAAACTCTTCTCCTTTATTGTGCCTAAAAATCTAGTGTAGGTGGTAAGGCCAGAGATTGTGTCAAGGCAGTCTCTCTGCTAAGCATGAGAGCTACCAAGGCATCTCCTGATATGATGCATACATGAAAACACGCACTGCTATATGACTTGAGTGCTTTCCATCAGTGCTGTTAAAAACAACAAGCATTTCAGACCTTCATATGGAAAAACTTTGCTTTTAATGTTTCCACAGCCAGTATTTCCATCTGCAATGCCCACATTGATAAATCCAAAAAGACTTACCTGAGTATATGGAAAGAATTTGACCACAGTCTCCAGAAATTATTTCTCATGTTGATTGGCCTATGGACTAATACCTCTCTTTCTTTCAGCCCAAGATCGCAAAGGAGGTAAAAGAATGTCTGCAAATGAATATTTTCTGGAGGGAAAGCTGCTACCTGGGTATACCAGTTTGTCTCCTCCTGGGCTCAAGGCAGAAAGAAGTTGAGGGATATTTTCATGGGACAATGCATTGTAATAATCCTGTCTTTCATTAGTATTAAGACCATTAGCCCTTGGGGTTGTTAAAGCCCTGAAAAGTGGTGAAGGATTGGGAAAGCAGATGAGGTAAGAAAGAAACTGATCATTCGGGTCTCAAGGATAGAGTCTAAGAATCCCTTAGCTCACTCTTACCTCTTGCTCCTGCACAGATAAGCTGGTGTCCTTTGTGCTAGCAATGCAGCAATGTTCTTTCTCACCCACTCTGTGAGCTGGTTGGCCCAGTCCATCAGTGGAAGCCTAACAGGAGCCTCATGCTTTGACAACATCTTTGGTCTGGCGTCCTACCTTTTGCCACAGGTAAAGGACCCACTGCATGGTCCCAGAAGGACCAGGTGTCCCCAAGCATGTCCTCTCTCTCTCATGTGAATCTGGGAATAAAAAAAACAAACCAAACAAACCCCTAAAAATAACTTGCTGGAAAGAAAACTTGCCTATGGTTAGGTTACAGGGCCCAGAAAATGTCAAAATCAAGGCACATGGATGTTTATCTGCTTCTAATCTGTAATGTTATTTACTGCATTTCACTCTTGGGCTTGGAACACTAATTTGGCGAGCTGACCCATGTTTTCATTTACCGATTTGTTCATAACCACAACCAAAGCAAGGACAAAGATGCCCACAGATTCACATAACTGTTATCAAAAATAGAATCCCAAACCTCTCTGCAGCTCCTTGATTCCTGAATCTTTGACAAAGGCACCTCCAGGGAGGAGAGGCAGTGAGAGATACCAGATTCCTCCCCCTGCCGCGGGATGCGTTTCTCTTCTGTTTTTTTTCCCTATGACTGCTTTTCACATAAAAGACGTTAACTAGTGCAACTCTAACCCAGAGCTCGTGTCGGCCAGCTGAGAGCCTAACCACCAGACTGTCGAGTGGTGGTCTATGTGTGTCTGGGTTACGGGAGGTTTCTTTGATCTCCTCATGCCCCCCAGAACACATTTCTGTGCAGCTTCAAGGAGAAGAGGCGGCTGCGCATCCTATCTCCCCAATCTCCACCTCACTTTACCCTTGTTGGTTCGGGCCCTCTCTTGGGAGGTGGGAAATGTGGTTTGGATCCCTTCAGGCTGAACTAAGTGCTGAAGCCAGATTTCTCACTTCATGGGCCAGCGCTTTCGCTAGCTCGTCTCCTGATAAAAAAAATAAAAGGTGCGTGCATCCCTCTCTTGGTCCGTGTTTAAAAAGAGTGAGCAAAGCTCAGTTCTGAATGATTCCAGATGTCTCCCCTCAGGAGTGGGCTCGGCCCACTGGAACCTAAGTGGAGGGAGATCTTTTGCTTTGCAGACCTGATTCATGTACCTTCGGATGGGTTGGAGTTTGGGCACACCCTGTGTGCTCAGCATTTCCAAATTGGCTTGCTTTCAGTGGCTTCCGATGCACCGCATGGAGTCTCGCCCCAGGGCTGCTCCCTGTTGTGGTAGACTTCCTGGTTTTAAGCCTCCAGGCTTGAGGCTGTAGCAGGACCAGAGAGGTGGTATATGGCAGTGCTCCACTCTCTGAGATAGCTAACGCTTCTTATGCGTTAGGTAGGGAGAGCCCAGGGGCCTAATGCTGCTCTTCAGGTTTCCATTTTGGGGCCAGGCGCTAAAAAATTTAGCACTTAAGATCTTTTCTTGGATATAGTGTTTAGTTTTTAATACGGGAGAACCCTGTTCAGTACTTCTCTGTGCCATGTGTTTTCTCTGAATGTTAAGATTAGATTACTGGAGATATTTAGACTGCTTAAATGGAGAGGAGAGGTTCAAAGCTTTCCAAAATCTCATGGGTGTAAGTACTCATTCCTAGCTCTTCAACAGTACTGAAATCAGCAAGACTTTAGGTACCTAATCACCTCTCTGCAGTCACTTTTGCAAACCCTACCGAGTGCTTGTACGGCTGAAGGCACAAAAGTATCTTTACAAACATGGCCCTTGGTGTCCCTGGGTACATCTCCTTGGTGCCTCAGCCAAATTGTGCTTGGTGTCCGGGCCTGCGCTAACTTTTGAACCTGAACCCTACGACACATGACCTGTAGGATGTCTGATGTGATCATATAGGCACCTTGTGTGGCCTTGGAGTGGCATGTGCCTCCTTGGGCTTTTCTCTTGAACAGTCTTGGATCTGCCATCCATAAGGGCAGATACAATTTGCTGATACCATCTTTCTTGGCACTTTCTGTGTGGTGTGGGTGTCCATGCTGAACCCTAGGCTTCTTAGGGGCAACAGATCCTTGAAAAGAGGCAAGACATGATTTCTTCATACATTGCAGAAATTTTGGTTTGATGTTAGCCTGTAACTCCATCAGAGTTATGCACCATAGCTTGGCCAAGCGGCTGTTAGACCAATGCTAACTTTTGGCTGCTGTGGGTCTTCTTCTGCATCTGCCTAAATAGCGATGCCCACAAAGGCATTAAAGTTTTGCTTCCTCCCAACCCTGTCATCACTGCCTTGTATCATGTCACTTTTGTTCATGTACAACTCTAGTTGTACAGATCACACTTGACTTGGGCCGAAACATTTGAGGGTTGTTGGGCAGGATGAATCTTGTAGAAATGGTTAAAAGCTGTGAGGAAAGGGAGATGCTGCTGGTGCAATTAGCTAATTAGCACGAGATCAAAATTCTTCCTTCAGACATGGCGCTCTCCCTTAACAAAAAATAATTTGCCTAGTAACATCTGAAAGAGACAGTGAAGAGTTTGGAGCCCTTCCTTAAATTTACATGTGGAAAAGAAAACATGGTGTTTCTGATATTACCCTTCTCCAGAAGGACACTTACTGAGTTCTTAATGAAATATCCTATGAAGGAGACCACATCAGAAACAGGAAGGACTGCTACGATGTGAAGATAAGTACCTTATGTGTGATGTGACAGAACCAGAGAAAGGCTGCACAGGGAAGGGCTATGTGACCAAAGCAACACAGAAAGAAAAGGATCTTTGTAGCTGCATTTGAGGATGAGGACTTGAGTAGAAATTCATGGCTGGGAGAGCCTTTTCCATTCTGTGTCTACACTCATAACTCAGTTTATGAGTTATGATCAAGTGACCAAGGCCTATTTCACTGCACAAAAAGTGGTCCATAACAGCAAAGCCTCTTAGCCTTCAGAGAAAGTCAGATTAAGTCTTTAATTGTGGATGATGTCAGGGCAAATTACCCCAACTCACCACTGCTTGCAAGTACACACAAACATCTACCATAGTTCCAAATATCTATAGCTTAAGCTAGAGTTAACTTGATTTGTACCATGAGAAGTAACCTTAAGGTACCTCCGGGTTACCTCAGGGTACCCGTGACCTTAAAATAAGCTGAGTTCCAAATGGTATAAAAAATAATAATAATTATAATAATAGTAATGATAATAATTGCAACTCCCTGGATTCTGCTGGACTTACGTGTCAGGAATCATCCCTAATAATGGCATGCATTAATGAAATTATTATCTGATACAAGTGGTTTTCCATACACCTATTATAGTAGATGATCACAGAAAACAGAAAGCTGAGGGTTTTAAGACCACCTGACAAACAGGAACACCTCACTCTTTATTTTTGTAATCACAACTCCATAACCAGCTCTCTGGGGCTGGCTTTTCAAAGAGGAGTAACAACCTCTGGAAAACTAGGAGGAATTCCATCAGACCGATAGGCTGATGTTATCCCAAACCAGGGTACACTCACAGGGCTGAAATCCGGCTGTGGATGCCACAAGGGTGTAGTGAGGGTAGAAAGTGGACAATAACTCACAGTTTCTGTCCTGCTGCCTGAGAAGGAGATAAGCTTATTCAGCTTTCAATGACCTGTACTTGTCTCTCCACTTCCTGGGTTTTGGTGGGCAGGTTGGCCAAGTATTGCACAGATTGCTTACTATATAGTGGTTGACAAATCTTTCTGCAGTACATGTCCAGTGCCACAGCCCTCAGATCCATTTGATTAGCTATTGCTGGCTTTTCTGTAAACACGAGGCTACTACTACATTTATCTTTCATATTTTCCCTATCATAACCCATGCAAGGTGGCATTCTGGCACAAAGGCAGGAACGAACTAGTGGGGAATGTGGTGTGGCAGGTGAATTCTGCACAGTTCCCTTGTCATTTAACTTTGTATCCCTTTCCCTCCATCCTCTTCCTTTACGCTTTTCTCCTCACCATGGGGAGATGCTCTTCTTCTGAGCTCTGGGTCCATGTCTCAGCCTCCATTCATCTCTCTGAAGAGAATAAAGCAACTCCAAACTGCAGCGGGTCTGTCTGCAACAGCAAAGCCCATAAAGAGATTCCCTTTCTCCTCCTCTTGTGAGGGCTTTCCTCGCTCAATCTATCCCAGGGGGGTTGAACGCCTTCTGCAACCTCACTCTTGAGACATTAAGACCTTGAAATTTGAAAGAGGAGTGGTGTAGTCTGGAGAAAAATGGACCTGTGTTCTAACCCATGCAGCTTGTGATACGCACATTGTCGGGTGATAACAAAGGATTTACATAGGATTTACATTTTTCTTAGGGGACGTTTAGTGGAAAGGGAGCAATCAGGAGCAATGACGGATGAATCCATTTGGCGGCAAAGGCTGCCTCTTTCACACAAATAACAGGCTTTTTCTTAATCTACAATTTGTCACTGTTTATTCAGCAGTGCAAGCCTTTTAATTGCCCTGCGGCATCCTGGGTTTGTGCTCCTTGGGAAACAAGGGAGTAGTCTGGGGGAGTTAGAGGGCATTTCTACCTCTCATATAAACCTAGAAACCTGGGCAAGGCTTTCTGGGGTTCAGTCAGTTTTTCTGGGTGAGACTATAGCTGGAATATGGCTTGATCTGTTGTGAATCATTTGTATGCTCGGTGCGGAAGGAAACAATCTGGCTCCCATTAGCAGCAGGCAGGTTGGCATCCGTGCCCTTGTTGCTCAGAGCTTGCTTTGTTGGGACTGATGCTGAATTAGTCTTCTCAGGTCTTGTTCAGCACCCTGCATGAGGACTATGGAAATCTGTCTAGTTACCTTTGCTCCTCCAGGAAGGCAGCAAGGACACGAGAGGAACTCCAAGCAGACAACTCCCCATCAACTTTTATACAATCCTGCTTGACCTAACATCGTGTTTGCTCCCAGTTTGTTCCTTAGTGATTGGGATGCTTCTGTTCCTTGCTCCAAGTATTATTTCTGCTCCAATCATTTGCAGTCTATATGATTATAGAGTGACGATTCAATTTATATCTGTAGGGAGTGTTTGGGAATAGTGATTCCCGCCTTGGGATTTTGGATAAACCACGTGAAATCTCTGCGATCTTTCCAGAGCGGTGGGTTCCTGCTGAACGCAGGCAGTGGATATAATGCTGTATAGTTCTGGATGTCTGTGTCATTTGCCTCAGAGCCAAATCAACATAAAGCACCCCTCTTCCAAAAAAAGTCTCCACTCACTTCATGAAATCAATATAAAAACTATGACTCTTTTATTTGATAATAACTGCTTGGTTTAGGCCGTTCCCCTGTTAGCTTGATTAAAAAAATTCTATTTTGGGGTGTCTCTGGAAGATGATAAATATTATTCAGGAGAAGGTGCTTAATAAATAAACGTAGTTGCTCATTCACATGGAAGCTGATATTTATTCTAAGCAAGTAACCAGCTTCAATGTGGTTCAGGCTGGGTGGTCAAGCACTCAGAAAGCAAGAAATGAAATATTAAGGATGGGAAGTCATATACTGGATAATCCAGCTGGACCTTTGACCTCCTGTACATATGCCCGAAAGTACCTTTACTATATGAATACAGATTCTTTGCGTCAGAATACAACACTGCCTATAATATAAATGTAAACATGTAATAATATTCAAGCATTTTTTCACACTTAGTTGGGTTCTTGAGTTTCAGTTAGGTTTATGCATCAAGTTAAGTTTGGAGAAATGTTTATTTTCTTGTCTTTGTTTTTTATTGTTCCTATATATACATCTGTGCAGAATTAGTTAAACTCTCTTCCACTTTATTCTGAACTAGAACAATTTCAGGGAATGTAGTATATTTCAGAGAAATATGAACTGAAAACTGCCTTCAGAGAAGAACTTCATTCTACAGTAAAAAAAAATTCGATGTATATGCAGAAAGGTAACTCAGCTGCAAGCTCAGTATTAACCCCGGTAGTTGTCAATATCTGCACTGAGCTACAGATCCTCCTTTTGTTTAATGTCTAGGTCAGAACGTACATCAGTCACTGTAGTGGATATAGTTGTTCTCTTGTGGAAGTGATTAATTGTCTAGATAAAATTTGTAATATCACTGGGTTTGTCAATAGACCATAGAATTTGTCGTAATGACACATTATCTTTCATTGTCCACAACACAGAAGACTTTTGTCTTTCCCATCAGAAAAAAAAAATAAAAAAATTTAAAAAGTAAAAAAGGCCAGATTTCACTAGGATCTTTGTCTCATACAGGAACACTTAGATTTAAGTGATTTGAGAATGTTTCCAGATTAGCAAGAACATCTCCTATATGGCCGTATTTGCCACAGAAATTTGAATGAGAAGGGTTATTTTCAGGAACAGAAAGGAGGCATGGAGGGATTTGCAGCCAAGGAAGTTGGCTACTCACCTGGAGAGAGGAATTTTGTCCCTGTTGGTGTTGCTAAGGTCCTTGGAGAGATACAAAAAATCTGGAAGCCTCTTTTTTTGATCCCCTAGGAACCCTATTTAGGGCTCTTAGGAAGGTCATGCTTTCTAAAAGACCTAAAATAAGGCACCTAAAATTGGGGGGCATTCCTTGACAATTTACTTTGACTTCAAATTGCTATTCACAAGTACACAGAGGGAATAGAAGGATTCTTGGTTTTTGAACCAGTCAGACAAAACTAGAAGAGTTTCAGATTTTCTTGCCTGAGCGTATAATGCCTACCACAATTTGACTATAACCTTTTCTAGTACCTCTAGATGGTAGCGGAATGCAGATCCAGTTGTTGCTTGGGTAGTTACACTATGCACAATCATTGCTGATCTTCTCAGCGGAGAAATAAAGCACATGGGGAAATGATCTTTCCTTCAAGATGGAGTGGGTGTCTCTTGGTCACCATCAGGGCCAGCTGGCAGAGCACTGTGAGCAAAGTTTGTTCTCTTTCTTAAATTATTCTTATTTTTCTACTCCTCTATTTCCTACTGTATTCAAATAAAGAAAATAGAAAGAACCCTTAGAGGTGGGTGAAGACCAGGTGTTACATGATCCTGCAGTGTACCCTTGCCACGTAGAAGATAAATGGTATTTTGGGCTGCACAAGACAACGTATTGCTAGCAGGTCAAGGGATGTAGTCCTTCTCCTCTATTCAGCATTGATGAGGCCACACCTGGAGCATTGTGTCCAGTTCTGAGCTCCTCGGTGCAAGAGATGTGGACATACTGAGAGAGTGGCACAAGGACCACAAACATGATAAAGGGACTGGAACATCTCACACATGAGGAAGGTCTGAGAGAGCTGGAACTATGGAGAAGAGAGGGCTTGGGGGAATCTCATCAGTGTATATAAATATCTGAAAGGAGGGTGCAAAGAGGACAGAACTGAGCTCTTTTCAGAGGTGCCCAGCAACAGGACAAGTGGCAACGGGCACAAACTAAAATGCAGGAAGTTCCTTCTGAACATTAGGAAACACTTTTTTTGCTGTGACATTGACCGAGCATCACCATAGGTTTCCCAGGGAGACTGTGGAGTCTCCATAGGAGATACTCAAAAGCTGCCTGAACATGGTCCTGGGCAACTGACTCCAGGTGGTCCTGCTTGAGCAGGGGGTTGGACCAGATGACTTCCAGAGGTCCCTTCCAACTTCAAACATTTTATGATTCTTTGATTCTGTGATTCTTTTATTCTGTGATTCTTCATTCAAGGAGAGGGTTAAAGCCTTGATCCCTCTCCCTGGTCCCCATATCGAGGACCCTTGTCCTTTTATGCTGGCACTTCAAAGGGAGTTGAGGTCAGGCTAGGACATCTCTGTGTGCACGTGGAAAGGAGCTTCACAGCTGCTCTTCCTCTGGCTTTGGAGAAGCTGTGGCACTGGGCAGGGCAGTTACTATGCCTTTGTGAATCACTGAGTGCCTAGGGGCAGAGGAGGGACCTAACGGTGGCATCTGAAGCTTCCTTGGACTCCTCCTTAAAACTGCACCTGGATAAGATGGACCTAGAAATTATGGACCATATTTTTAGTATTATTTTTTTTGTCATAGGCTAAGTTTGCTGTGAAATGGAGTTTCAGCTCTCATGAAATTACTTGCACCTTTTGGGTCAAATCTCCTGATAACTTCATCTGGGAGAAACATTTGTGGAATAACTTCACCAAAACCTGATGGTGAAATAAGAACAGAACACAGTTATTTCATCAGCGATTGCTCAGCTGCTGGCATTTTTGTGTAGGAAGTGGGAAACTTAGTTTTGGTTTTTCTTCTTTTGTGTAGAGGGTCTATTCTGTTGGGTGCGAAGAAGGGTGAATGTACTCAACTCCTATCTAAAATATTTTATTTCATGTGGATATGTGAATATGTAGTCACAGAGAACTCCCAGACAACATGCCAACCATGACCCTCAGGAATTAGTCCATTTACTTTCTGCATTGACTAATATTTAAATATTTTTTTCAAGATAGGAACAGATCCAAGGGGAAGAACAGAGAGCAGCATGCTCCCATAGCACTGCCCAGGGAGGTGAGTAGGATATTCAGTGAGGAGGTAGCTGAATCAGGAAGAAAGTTGATTTGAGCAGATGTTTCCCAACCAGCTGCATAGTGGCCTAGCCTCTGGGCTGGAGGGTATCTGAGGGCAACTGTGATTTGGATGGCTCTGGAGCCCTTCCACCTGGCAGGCAATAATTCAGAGCTCATGCAGACAAAGAGCCAGGGTGAGTCACCAGTCTGCTGATTAGGCTGCTCTCCTGGGAGGGAGACACCTGGATCCCAGATCCAGGTTAGGGCTGCAAAGTGGAATAGTATCAACTGGAAGGGATTGGAAACACCTAATGCTGCCTGGTTAGGAGGCTCTTCTTGCGTGGGAGGCACGAGTTAGGATCCACTTGGAGAGGGATTAATCCAGGTCTCCTAAAACCTAAACGAAAGCTGCTATCACTGCCTTACAATTAAGGAGATGGAATGGTGTTTCTTGAGCCATTGGGTGCTGAGGTGGACATTTGACCTTGCTTTCTTAAAAGTGATGGAATATCAATATTTGTTTTTTGATCCACTGGGACATTCTGCAGAGAACAGTACAGAACAGTGACTTCTAGTCCTCCTTTCTGCGAGGCTATCATTTTCATCTTTTTTTTTTAAACTGCATTAGGGCTTTTTACCTGCACAACAGACAAATACCCACACTTCCCCAGCTGGCAATGCCATACCATGCCTTGGAAAATGCTGAAAACATGCTTGTATGTGCAGCTAAGCACGTTATTTCCGGGAATGGTCTAGTGGGTAGGGATCCAAGGATGACCACAGAAAAGTCTAATGGGCCCGGAAGAACTTTTAACTATGAAAAGAGAATGGGAAATTTTATTGTTTTGGAAGAGCCTCCATTATTTTCTCTTAAATGGATATGCTAATAAGCAGCATTAGAAATTAGAGTCTTAGGGATAGATTCTTCTTCATTTGCATCAGCTTAAAGGTGAGGATGTTTCAATTCAAACCCAGAGAGTTAGTCTGAATTGACTCCTCTGTAAAAGAGACAGGAAAAATGGCCAAAATTATTTATTTGTGTCAATCCCATAAAATGTGTAAAAGGGAGTCTCCCTGCCTTTAAGAGAACTGATCTGAAAGATCCTATCTGGTCTACCTCTGTCAGCTTGGCATCTTTGCCGTAGTCAGTGGTTGCACAAAACTGGCCAATTTTTCCCTATATGGTGTTGCTAAATTACCCTTTCTGGTTTTGTTTTATTACCCCCTCAGAGCAATGATCTCACCGATCAGTGTTGTGTTGCTCTTCGGGAGTGGCAGGGGTGGAGTGGGGTGGGACAAGCAAAGCCCTGAGCTTTTTCCAGAGTTCCCTGCATATGCAGAACATTTCATTGTCTTCTCTAACACGCCCTCACCTTTCACACAGACTGGAATTTGACACGCCAGGTTAGAGAAAGAAAGCAAGGCAAAAAAAAAGCCACCCCCCCCCC